>OX424486.1:4200000-4577500 GCA_949152455.1 Lithophane leautieri
ATCACAATTTCATGTTTACTACGTGTATTTATATTATGGAAGTCGCTTCTTTTTTTGAAAAGCCCTAAGTTTTTGCGAACATACAAAATACTTTCTAAGATATAGAGAGAAGGCAGAGTGAGTATATCAATTTCTTTGAATTTATTTCTAAGAGACTCACGAGGACTCATTTTATAGATCGCGCGAACTGCCCTCTTTTGCAAAATGAAAATTGAATCTACGTCAGCTGCCGATCCCCACAGCAGAACGCCATAAGACATAATACTGTGGAAATAAGCAAAGTATACTAACCTAGCTGTGGCTATATCAGACAACTGCCTTATTTTTCTTACTGCATATGCAGCTGAACTTAATCTGCCTGAAAGAGCTCTAATGTGGGCGCCCCATTGTAATTTCGAGTCTAGAGTAATTCCTAGAAATACAGTTTCCGTAATAGCATCTAATTTCTTGTCATCAAGTTTTAAATTTAGTCCTACTTGAGGAACGTTAGGTAATGAGAACTTAAGACATTTAGTTTTGTTCGCATTAAGTAAAAGATTATTAGCTGCGAACCATTTCGAAAGAACTGCCAGACTATCGTTGACATGTAAGACATCCGTATCTTTCCTATCTATTTTAAAAATAAGAGAAGTGTCGTCGGCGAATAGAATTATATCCGATAAGTTAGCCATCATGTAAGGAAGGTCATTAATGTAAACTAGAAATAGGAAAGGGCCAAGAATCGAACCTTGAGGCACGCCAATCTTAACCAGAGACCCCGAGGACGTCGCCCCATTAACATTTACTTTTTGCTGCCTGTTTGAAAGATAGGAAAGAACAAGATCAGCAGCTTGTCCACGTATTCCGTAGTGGTGTAATTTACAGATTAGTGTATTGTGGTCAACGCAGTCAAACGCTTTTGAGAGGTCACAGAAAATGCCAATTGCATCCTGAGACTTTTCCCAGGATTCTAAAATGTGACTGATGAGTTTTACTCCTGCGTCAGTCGTCGACCTACCTTTCGTGAAACCAAACTGATGACTATGTAAAATCCCATTTGAATTAAAATGTGCCAACATTTGGTCTAGCATGATTTTTTCATATATTTTGCTTAATGCTGGTAGCACAGATATTGGTCTATAGTTAGAGGGATCACTCTTACTACCCGATTTGAAAATTGGTACCACTTTACTATGTTTCATTAAATCAGGAAACGTACCTCTATCTAAACATTGATTAAATATGCCTGTTAGGAGAGGAGCAATTGTGTCAATAATATCTCCAAGAACCTTAACGGAAATCCCCCATAAGTCTTCAGTGTTTTTTATGTTAAGACTTTTAAATGCTTTTTTAATTGTGACAATAGAAATAGGCTTGAATTCGAAACTTGGAATGTCCTTACTGAAGTTTTCTTTTAGAAGAGATTCAGCTAATATAGATGATGAGGGGAGCGATTTCGTAACCTCAATTGGGATGTTGGTAAAGAAGTTTTCCAGTGTCTCAGCAACCTTCAACTTATCTGAAATGGTTTTATTATCAATTTTTAAAGACAATTCATTATGATCTCTCTGTTTTGTGTTTCCAGTTTCTTTGTTAATTATCTGCCACACAGCTTTTATTTTGTTATAGGAAGAACTAATTTTGTTACTTATTAATTTAGATTTAGCTTGAGCGCAGACTCTTTTAAATATCTTAGAATAGTTTCTGACATAATTATGAATGACTTGATCAGAAGTCAAAGATTTCTCATTGTACAAATTATATAAAATATCTCTGCTTTTTCTAATGCCAGTAGTGGCCCATTCACTAAATTTTGGTTTAGAATTTATTGTTACATTTTTCACAGGACACGCTTTATTGAATTCTTGGCATACTGTAGAAAACAATGTACCGTAGTTTATATTGGGGTCTTGTGAATCAAAACAAGCAGTTGAAAGATTGCTAAGGAGATTATTATTAAACCTTTTCAATTTATTTTTTGTGAGTGGTCTTAATTTAATGGTTTTTTCTAGGTGTAATTTTTTATTTAAGTCAAATGATACTAGTTGACCAGTATGGTCAGACCTGACGCCACTAATCAAAGATGAGTCTTTTATTTCACAATTAGTAAATACATTGTCAATGCATGAAGCTGAGGTTGCCGTTATTCTAGTCGCTTCATTAAAAACATATTTTAAATTGAATGATTTAAACAAAGATATAAGCTTACATTTATCTGGTGAATTAACTAATAGATCAATGTTTAGGTCACCAGAAACAAAAACGAATTTATTATCTTTAAAAAGCTTACCTAGTATATCTTCCATAATGATTAAAAATGATGACAAGTTTGCGGCTGGTGGTCTATAAACACATAAGAAAGTATGGCCCTCAACCTCTGCACATGCTACCTCACATAAGCGATCAACAGAGCAAGCAGTGATATCCTTCCTTTCCTTATGTCTAAAAGAACTATTACATAATATCAAGGTACCACCGCCTATTGAGGACCTGTTGTATGCACTGGCAACTGAAAAGTTATTTACATTAAACAACATTCTATCTGGTTTTAACCAGGTTTCACAAAAACATAAGATATCCATATGATATTTATCTATTAACAATTCCACGTCTAGGATTTTGCCAGAGAAGCGATTAATATTTTGATGATACAGTAAAACATTCTTATTATGCTTCTCTTTTGTCGTGTCTAGAAGTTTAAAGAATCTATAACAGTATTATTAGAAATACTAGATAATACTGTTTCGTCACTTAACCTAGTCTCAGTTAAATTATCAATAACTGCGTGTATATTGTAAGCTAACAAAGTAGCCAATACATGTTGACTTTTCTTGGGAAGAAACATATGTTCCCGAATTAAAACAAAGTCTCTAACAAAATTGTTAGTATCAAAATACAATAAACGGTCACTATGACGACATGTCAAGATATGCATTAGGTTGTTTAAACTACAAATGTAATCGTTTTCTTCAGCATACAAATTATCTGAATATGGCAATGCACATAATATTAATTTACCTAATTTTAATTTAAGTAGGGTGTCGACACCATTAACTATGTCCCTTTTAGTGATGCTCAGACTGCTTCCAATTAAAAGAACTACAGTAGTCTGCTCATTCAATTGTGTATTTTTTATTTTATGAACAAGCTCATTAAAATGCAAGTTATGGTAACAACAGTTAACTATGGTATGTTTAGATCGGTTATTTAACAATGATCCAAAACCTGTGCCTAATCTATCAGAATAAACCAAAACATTACTTTGAGTGGGATTGACAGTTTCTATAGTATGAGAGATTATTCAAAGAACAATGATAAAAAAGTGGAGACTTCCTTACGACTAAAATATTTTTTCGGGACTAATGTCTGGGTTTCGGGACATCACTTAAGTACAACCAAAATTAATAAAGTAAAACAATTATCGAATTTATTTCCTGTTTCTGTTTTAAAAAAAAAAGAGTATGCACGATTTATTGTTTTCAAAAAATTAAGTTAATCTCCTTATCTTCGTTTGAATGATGTAAGTAAGCGCGGAAGCTAATGAAATTTACATACCAGCTTTAATAATTATATAATTTTTTTTCGAGACATTATGAACGAAAAAATATATATTTTGTCGTAAGGCGTCTCCACTGTGTCTGTCCTTTTTCGAACTTTAGGTGTTTTAGCTCACCTTTTTCCGATAACTGATAATAAGACATCACAGACGGACAAATTAAGAATTCGGAGTCAGACGTAATCTGTTTGATTTATGCCATAACACGTGTGACTCCGGATTTTGAATTTGTCAGTCTGTGATGGCTTGTTTATACCTTATTAGTTGACTTTTTGTCGTAGTCGGGTTTTAGTTTTATAACTTTTAAATGCAATGAATTTTAAGCACACCAAAATCAACCTTCTGCTCTTAATCTTAAGTATCAAAACAGTATGACCCCTAACTCGACCACAGTCGTTCGCAACAGAGGCGCGTGAACAATGCGACCTCCTCCATTCAATGTTCCGTAAGATGGAAGCTTTATACACTGAATTAGCAGAGTACTACGTGTTCGACGCGCACAAGTACACGCTAGAAGAGTTCTTCTCAGACATCAAGACCTTCAAGGACTCGTTCATAGTAAGTAAAACTTCAAAATAGACCGTAATCGGGAAAGGTGTAAAAGTCAGAAGTAGCTAAACCCACCAAAATAGGCTGAGAGCCGAATAAATAGCTCAAAGTAGTCAAATGACTTAATTTTGAGACAACAGTCGTAGAAGTCATAAGTAGTTATACTCCATTTGAAACAAGATTAGACATTTAAATAAACCTTTTTTACAGTCCGTTCAACCGATTTTGACTTCTATTGCGTTGGTGACATGACAAATGGTAGCTGCAGTAGACAGTTGGTATTGTGTAACGTTTTTTTATTTTAATGCTATCATTATGCGTACGGTATAGAAGTCAAAATCGGTTGAACGGATTGTAAAAAAGGTTTATTCAAATGTCTAATCTTATTTCAAATGGAGTATAGAACACTAGAAACCACCGCACAGTTGCTAAAATCACACATGAGAGTCATAACAGTCAATTTTCAGAGGGTAGTCATAAAAGTTGGAAATAGCTAGAACATTAAAAACAGCCTCAGAATCCCAGTCTCACCTATATTGTAATAATAATAAATAAATACGGAACCCTAAAAAGCTGATAAGTTGTAAAAATCAGTCGGATGTTTTTTTTTTTTTTTTTATTAACGATAATCTTGGAATCACAAACGTCTTCATGCTTTCAAGGGTTAAATAACGTAACTCTTTTTCATCCAGGCCGCCCACCAAGAAGTAGCCGCTGCTCGCGAGGCAGCCGCGCGCGCCGCCCGCGCACGTTCCGCTCGCGCGGCAGCCGAGCGCGAACGTAGAGACCGAACACACCGGTACAAGCAGTTGCTTGACATACATCAAGCGCAGGATGGCGTTATGGACAGGTAACTCAAACTCAAAGCATTAATTTCAAATAAACCAATTACAGGCACTTCTGAACTGTCAAGGGGTCGGTCAGTCAGAAAGATGAAGCTAGTTGCCCATTCCAAAGCATAGTAGGTTCCTATGGAGAAGAACGGGCAAGAAACTCCACGGACACTCTTTTAAATCAGAATATTGTTTACATCATTCATGTTGAAATTATTAAACATGTGAAAACAATGTAGAAAAACGTGCACGTAAAAGCGTCCACTATTTATTTAAAAAAAAATTATATAAAAAACCCTATAAGAAATCGACACGTGTTTCACCTGGACCCTGGTTGCTCTGCGTCCAGCGCTCGGTGTGGCAACTCGTCGTGTTCTGGTTTGGTTGGTTGGTCAATCGTCATCCTGAGGATGCCTCGTTGAGAGGTGAAACACGTGTCGATTTCTTACAGGGTTTTTTATGACTCTTGAAGAATAGTTAAGAGGAATAGGTTACTAAATATATCTACGTCTATTGTATTGTATTTGGTTTAGTTAATTGGGTATTATGAAAGAAGCGGTACGCTTGCCATAAAAGGCTCTAAGGCTCTAAGCTCTGGATTAGTGCTCTGCCCCTATTACCTGGGGCCATTACAAAACCTGGGTTTACCGTTCACCTCCTTCAAATCCTACGGGGAATACAGGCAAGATATAATCAATCTGTCTAGCCTTTTCCCAACTATGTTGAGGTCGGCTTCCAGTCTAACCGGATGCAGCTGAATACCAGTATTTTACATGGAGCGACTGCCTATCTGTCCTCCACAAACCAGTAACTGGGTAATACGATACCCCTTAAGACTGGTTGTCAGACTTTCGGGCTTCTGACGACCCGTAACGACTGTCAAAGATCCACGAATGATAGCCGGGAGCAACGGTTTAACGTGCTTTCCGAGACACGGAGGAGTCTCGGTATGTAAAGATGGTTCACCCATCCGCCGACCAACCCCGGCAAGCGTAGCATAACCTCATTGATCGACCCGGTGCGGCTGTTATTACTTAGCAATGAGCTCCTCCACAGGCGAGATAAAATGGTGTATACTATATTAACTGTATGTTTTCATTTCAGTTTGATGGAGGCGCTACAAAGCGGGTCTGCGTTCAGTCGAGAGCGACCTAGGAAGAAAGCGAATCCAAGGGTAGCTGGAGGTAAGCTTATGTCATTACTTTTATTAATATACATATACTTACATCTTTCAATTCATCACTGTTTTTGTCCCCGATTTTACTAACTGTGCACTTGGAGCTGTCAAAGTCGTAGGTTGTCAGCATTGAATTGGAGCTGTCAAAGTCGTAGGTTGTCAGCATTGAATTGGAGCTGTCAAAGTAGTAGGTTGTCAGCATTGAATTGGAGCTGTCAAAGTCGTAGGTTGTCAGCATTGAATTGGAGCTGTCAAAGTCGTAGGTTGTTAGCATTGAATTGGAACTGTCAAAGTCGTAGGTTGTCAGCATTGAATTGGAGCTGTCAAAGTCGTAGGTTGTCAGCATTGAATTGGAGCTGTCAAAGTCGTAGGTTGTCAGCATCGAATTGGAGCTGTCAAAGTCGTAGGTTGTCAGCATTGAATTGGAGCTGTCAAAGTCGTAGGTTGTCAGCATTGAATTGGAGCTGTCAAAGTCGTAGGTTGTCAGCATTGAATTGGAACTGTCAAAGTCGTAGGTTGTCAGCATTGAATTCAACTTGCCATCTTACCTCCATAGCGCCCCGACGCCCAAAGTACGGTCTACACTCTCGTGTCGACGGCAGTTCTGTCATATTATTCGATATGTTATTATTTTCATTATATACAGCGTGTAACAAAAATTTTTGTCCGATCCGTGAGGGTGTTATTAAGAATCATACGGAGACTCTATTTGTGTGGTTTATTTTTTGAAAAAAAATAAATTCAGCTGTTCCCTACATTTTGACGAGCTATGCGAGCATAAATGTAGGGTACAGCTGATTTTTTCCTGCGATTTCAGGCTTGGTCCCATAGTAAAAGTTGTTTATAATGATGAGTACAATGACCCCTTAAGAGATTTCGTGTATAAAAAGATACACCTTATATATACAGAAAGTGCCATCCACGAAGACGCGCCCCACTCCGCGATTACTGTACTGTAAGCTTTACTTTAGTACGGACCGGAGCGGAGTGGGGCGCGTCTTCGTGGATGGCACTATCTATACATACACTATAATATTGTGACTGCTCCGTTGGTCTCGTGGTTGTAAGCGCGACTGCTGAGCGTTGGGTACTGGGTTCGATTCCCGGGTCGGGCAAAATGTTATTGGATTTTTCCATTAGGTATTTTTTAGTAACAGCCCGGAGTTTGGAAGTTGGCGGTGTGATACCCAGAACCCCGCGCGCACGTGGCGCCTGCGCCGGGTGGGGCGACAGTGAGTGTTGGGTTGCCGTCCCATCGGACTATGAGAGTGATGGAAGAGAGAGTGCACCTGTGTCTGCGCACACACTTGTAAACTATAATATCTCCCGCGCCGAAGGCGTTGAGATTGGCCGCCGTGGTCGAAATACGGTCTGGAGGACTATATAATATTCCGACGTTGCCAAGCGTACAGTTAGAAAAATCGGATTATACTTCATTTGTATTAAACACGTTAGGTCTCTCTTTAATTTGTATCTTACACAATATAATTAGTATAAAAAGCATATTTTATTTCAAATTAATTAATTTAGTAAGATTTTGTTATTCTACTCACTTTGTCTTAAAACCAAAACGTTAATAATGGTAAGGGTGCCATTTTGGGGTAACATCACGCTCTTTTTGTTTTAATTTCAAGCCACTGTCACCCACAAATAGTAACGGCCTTATCACGATGACGATTTGCGAGCGTGTTTCCATTGAGGTGATTTTTCAACACGCTCGCTTTTGTGTATAGCGAACCCGCCACGTGTACGCAACGTGTTCGTCGCTTTTGATTAATTGACGTGAGTGTACAATTTTGTGAATACGCGGGGAACACGTGGCGTAGTCGCAACTGAGAGCACGCTCACAAATCGCCTGCCTTTTTTTTTTGACGGTGGGAAATCATCCAATGACTTCTCCCGCTCTGGGCGGAGCGGAAGGGCGTGTCAGACTTTTACTGACTAAAACCCACCCGTGTTCCTTCAGTTGCCTGTTGCCAAGGTCCCGGTATCCCTTTCGGACTTTCCCGCAACCCTGGCAGGACAAATCGCCTCCCTGGAAAAACACTAGCGAATCGTCAGAGTGATAACGCTCTAAGGGCGAATTTCACCAATGTAACTGAACGCGATCCGCACATCGTGACCTCTAAACAACCGGCGGGAGCGCGCGCATATCCAATTAACACCCAAGTTATTTAATTATACTACATAAAAGATAGCTTGATCTCTGCGACATATGTCAAACTGACATTCCTAAGGTTGTCAGGATATAAAAAATTGTCGATAGAAATTATCGACGTTTCTTTCTATTATCGATGCTAATGTAACATATAATTGGGTTTAATTTAATTACAAACTTTACTAAATTAAACGAATATTTTAATATAAAATACATTTATTCTTTTAAAGAAGTACACCCCAAATCGATATCTGAATCAGTTTATGAATCGCTAGAACAAATATGTACAAATTTAAATAATTTTATGATATTAAAATATACAATAAAATTAAAAGATAAATTAATTTTAAATTAAGTTTTATTTAAAATATCGATAGTTTCTAGTATGTGGTCACGATTATTCATCGCTCATCACTAATTAGGTCGGCATGCCCATAAAGTATGACATTGACAGGTACTATCTGTACTAATACGAAATTCAGGACTTCATAGGCGTGATTTTACTGACAGCTGTTGCAGAGATCAAGCTATATTTTATGAAGTATAGGATTTTTACCGGTGGCCACCTCTCTGGCCACGTGAAGAGTAGACCAACCACTTGAAGATGTCTTGCAAAACTAAGTGGCTACTAGTACCCCGTGGCCCTAGTGTTTCAACTCCAAAACCACGTTCGGGAGCTGTCAGTGTCAATATTCCACAAAAAATAATGACACTGACAGCCCTTAAACGTAGTTTATGTGCTGATCGCGTTGAGTTTCTTTGGTGAAAGATACTACGATTATGTGTTGATAGATACTTCAATCTATCAACACTTAGATTCACCAATCTACGTGTATCATTTCATTTACTTGACACCAAAGTCAATTTGGGTCACACCACCCGCTATCCATCTTAACACGAAACACATTTAGCTAATACTTGATCACCACTTACTGTCATTTTAACAATAAATTCAACGTATTAAGTTAATTATTTACTTGACACCTAGTCACTAAGATCACCACCATTCATCTGAACACAAAATATTTAGGGTAACCAACCCACATTACTATATTTAAACCACAAATATGTAACGCACGTAATCACAAGAGTAAAATATACAAATATCTTGACACACGCTATCACAGAGGATGTAAGCGACGGCGAGGGACTAGTACATGCAATACTGCACCGATTACAAGGTATGTCACGTTACAGTGCACCCTGCAGTAATGTTGAGAGATCGTAGATTTTCACCTTACTTGCAACTATACTCTATTTGAAATAAGATTAAGTATCAGTGATTGGAGTAGGTAGATTGAACTGGGGCCATTGATCCGAAACGTATATATGAATATGGACATTCCTCCGGAATTGGTGGATTATTAAAAAAACCGGAACTTATGTAGGAATTGTATTCTGCCCGAGTGGAAGGAGTCATTTGATGATTTGCCATCCTCAAAAAAATCGGAAATCGAAAATCGGAATTCGATTGTTTTTATTATTCAACAGATAAATAATGAATTAATTTAGTTTTGATACCTTCCTTTAAATTTTGAATTGAGTAGTAATAATATCACTACCAACATTAACAATATTTAATTGAATCCGGAAATACCGGAATTACTTTCCGGAAAAATGGCTTATCCATGTTATTCTTTCTGTGTGCATTTATGATACAAGTACCAAAAATCAATCTACCTACTCCGATCACTGAAGATTAGACATGTAAACAAACTTTTTACAGTCCGTTCAACCGATTTTGACTTCTATTGCGTTGGTGGCATGACAAATGACAACTGCAGTAGACAGTGGGTATTGTGTCACCTATTTTGCTTTTAATGCCATCCTTATGCCTACGGTATAGAAGTCAAAATCGGTTGAACGGACTGTAATAAAGGTTTATTTAAATGTCTAATCTTATTTTAAATGGAGTATACAGGAAAAGTTTTTGACCAGTGCGCAAATTTTTTTTGGTGGTTCAGTATCAGTAATAGCACACATTTCCATTATTTATTCAATACTTTTTTTGGATTTTTTATCCTACTTTAAATCAGCAAAATATGGACACAAACTATTCGTAATAATATCAATGGGCGCGTGCGGCGGCCGGCGCACAGGCGGCGGTGTTGCACGGGGGTGCAACCCCCTCCCGGGCGGCGCCGGGCGCTGTGGCCGACAGTTCGCTCATCGCACGCGCTGTCGTGTGACGTCGCGTCTAATCGCTTTCCCGCGCAAGCGCCGCGCCGCACGTGTGTCGTGCTTGTACCTACCGGTCACGATGTCGGACTTCAGTAACCGCGAGTTTTACGAGATGGTGCGAGTGTATGTACTGAGTGGTGAAAGTTTGCGAGCAGCTCGCAGAATGTATGCGACGGAGAGCATACCTCTAATGTGAGCCCATGGAATCCTTAACCCCGCGGTCCCTAATGAAAGGACCATTTTAGCGGCCACTCAAAGGCTGCTTGATCACGGACAGTTCAGAACCCCGAATCAATGCCGCCGCACCGGCGCCGGTTAGCCATACAACCACTTTTAAAATAAACATCTTTCGTTAACGATTTTTTAATTTTTTTGTATGAAGACGCATCAAAATAAAAAAAATTATGTTTAATAAAACTGGTTTAAGGTTAATATGTCAAAATTTCCGCAGTGGATAAAAACTTTTCCTGTATAGTAAGAAACTAAATCGGAGTACTGTAAAGCCTGTGTTAGAATTTTTTCGAATTCACCCTGTATGAATGTAAATGTCGCAGATGGATTGTCGTCGCCGCTATTTTACAAAATAGCTCCGTTATGTTAAACATTGCGTTACATTTAACAAAACTGACTTTTCCGACGTAATGCAGAATGGCTTATCTGCTGTCACAAATAGCGTTCGGTGTGCCTTTTCATATACCTAATTAAGCTAGGGCACACTGACTAATTGGGTTAGCTTAGACTCGTGACCAACCGTGTGCGAACCGAGACAGCGGTACGTCGAAGTTGGTCGCAGTAATTAAGCTATTTAGTATTTTTAGGACTCACTTTCATAAAACTCTGATCTGACTTACAATCACTGTTTTCACTTTAGTTAGGGTCATTTTCACTCATGTTACTCGATTTATTTATTTCTTTTTCGGATGCCATTGTGATCACAAAGAGCCATGAACGACAAAATTTTGAACTAAAATCCACAATCTGACGTTTCATTGAACGCTGTTTTACATAACCCCTAATCGTTGACCCGCGGCGTTGATAAATGTAAAATGTATAGGTTTGCAATTCTGCGTGTTCGGTAATTATAGAAAATCGCTAAACTTCGTTAAGCTGTTTTACAACACGGAGCTATTTTGTAAAACAGCTAGCGGTTAAGTAAAACAGCGGATTCGACAATCCATCTGTGACATATACATGTTGACTGCTAAAAACTCAACATGTACACATAAATATGCTTTTAGAATTCCCTCTGTCTGTAATTTGCACGCACAGATTGTATAAACATGTACACGATTATAATTTAGTTTAAAAAAATACACGTAATTCAAATAAACTTTAGTAAACAAATGATAACAACTGCCCTCTTAGAGCTTTCATTGTCATTATGAATGTTCACATTTCTTTTCCTTATTTATTTATTTGTTTGTCCGCCTTTACATCTATTTTCCTTCTTTATGATAGTTGCACGATCCTTTTATGATCATTACATTGGTACAAGCTGGTAGCAGCATAGTTAGTTTTTCAAACATTTATGCAAATGTTTTGTGACGTCTTGAAAACAATATGGCGGGTTTATTCAAAACTTGGCCACGCAAAAAAAGAACCTTTTAGCACTGTAATCGATCTGTACGGTCGATGACACCGATAGCAGAGATTAGGACAGATGGTGCACTCCGCAAAATCATTTACAAGCGCGCGTTATTTAGTTACAAGTTGCCTGTCTTTCTATCGCGTAAAGGTGAGTCCAAACATTGAACGGTAAGAGCGCTGTAGCAACACGCGGCGTCTGCAGGACACATTCTGCCACGCTCTAGTTAAATAAAAATGTTTATGCGCGTCAGGTAGACTGTAGACAGAAGCGTTCGCGCGCGGCAGGCGTCCAATCACACCGCGGCAGCCGCGCACGATTGCCGCTTTGTGTTTGGACACACCTTTACTCTTATATCTTCTGACTACGTTACGCTCACTGAATTGGCTCGACAAGACGAGCCCGCCGCGTACTTGTAGCTTCATACCTAAAATGCGGAGTGCGCCTTCTGTATTATTCTGTGCCAATCATCCCTAAACCAGTTATAATTTCAAGCCGCATCCTATTTAAAAGCCATCTTCCCGCGATACACGATCGGTCGAGAGCATATGTCACATTAATGTTCGGAAAACCGGAAAGCGCTCTCTGTCGGCGCGTTTAGTTTCACCGAACAAAACGTTCGAACAGTCGTGTATTCGTGCGTCGACCGCTTTTAAATGCGACGCGGGGTCAAAAAGTTGCTAGATATTTTTTATGTTACTACTTATGCCCGCCCTACAATTTGTGTTAAGTATACTTATTACTTCTGTAAATTAATATCTGCTATTATTTTCAGCTGAACGAAGAGCACAGTTAAGTCGGTCGAGATCGCGTTCCGGTCTAACAGGCGCGATGACTACACGGGAACTAACAAAGTGAGTTACAGTACAACTATTTTCTTAATGTCCTTCGGCAAACTTCGTGTTTCGTCAGTCGTCGGATTTTTATCAGTTGCCCTTTGCAATTGGTGCAGACCGGACGCTCTCAATCGACTTCCAAGTCGATTGAGAGCGTCCGGTCTCGCGTTCAGACGAAACACGAAGTAATTAATAACGAAGATTAATTACGAAGTAATTTAGGTACACCTCTGCCCAACCCTTAGAGAAAACAAGGCGTGATGTTATGTGTGTAAATATAATTCAAGATTTTGACGAAATAATTTTCTTTTCTAGTGAATTGCTGAGCAACGCGTGATGAAACTCACACCAAGTGATATTAGGAACTTAATATGACATTACGCTTGACATATTCACAGTAAAATGTATTACTTATACCATTGAAATTATTTTAGATGACTTTCGATCTTACAAGCATGGCTTAGAGGTACCACGTTCGAATCCTTTCGTTCAAATCCAAGATGAGGCACTGTTATTAAAGTTTTTTTTAAATAGTTAAATGCATTACCCTTTTTTTCGGCTCCACTGCAGTCGGGTTACAATCAATGAACTAAAAAAATAAAAATGTCTCAAAAAAATGGAAAAATAATATAAATTGTTAATTTTTTTGGTAAATATCATTAATTGTATAATTGCAAAATGCTGTGGGCTTGTCGAGTGCTTAATTGAATTTATATTGCATAAAATAATGTTAATAATTCAAAGACCATTTAAGATTTTGTGACATCATTATGTTCTTGCAAATTTTTTGGATATTATTTTTAGCTAGTAAGTAATATGAAAGCTAAAGTTAAATTCAACATAAATAGTGCAACAGCCAGGGTTCGAACTTACGACCCATCCCTCGCCAGACGAAGCAATCACTCATAAAAAAGACACTGCACATATTAAATTGGTTATTAATATCACTAATATCACCAAAATTCAGATTTGGTGGTAACTTAAAAGGTTGTGCAATATAAATTCGATAAATATAGTAATTAAGTATAAATAATAACAATAATGTAAACGAAAAGACGTAAGATACTTGCGTTTTAATTAAAAATATCTAAAAAGACTTTTTTGTTAAGGTTTTATTAACTTTGTAATTACGACAGACTCCATTACAAAGGAGATCACTCACCGTCCATACATTTTTGGGCTAAAGAGGTGAAAGTACCGGCCGAACAAAGTAAAAGCTATATTTCGAAAGAGTACGTTTTTCCCTTAATTTTTTATTACTACAAAGCTATTACTATTTATTATTTTTGCTTTTTTTTTTTTTTTGAGCGGAAACAAAATCCTCAAATGACTTCTCCCGCTCTGGGCGAAGCGGGAGGGCGTGTCAGACTTTTACTGACTGAAACCCACCCGTGTTCCTTCAGTTGCCTGTTGCCAAGGTCCCGGTATCCCTTTCGGACTTTCCCGCAACCCTGGCAGGCATCGGCCCTAGCGGACCCCGCCAATTGTGCTGACATCTCTTTGAGCTATATTCCGAAAGTGTACGTTTTTCCCTTAATTTTTAGGGTTCCGTATTATTACTACAAGCTATTACTTTTTATTATTTTAGCTACAAACTATATTGAAAACAGTATTTTTCAAAATCGTTTAACAGCGCAGGAAATTGTCCTACAAGTTTGGCTCAATAGTGAAAAGTGAAGAGAATAACATGTTCTAACGGAATATATATATTTTTTTTATTTGGCTGACACTTTCATAATTTAGCCCAAAATGAATGATCTCCTATCTCAGTAGCAGCACAGTATAATAACAACAGTATAATATCTCGGCAATGACCTTGAAATAATTACCAACCGCCGCTCGGTAGATAAACCTTCCGCGTCCGTGCGTAACTGCCGCGAACGAGATACTGTTGCGTACTATATACACAGATTGCGAAGCGCGTCGTTTCGGAAGTTTTCCATGAAGACAGAATACTGTACTTATTTATACTGTGGTTTCAGTCCGATGCCCTATCACGAACGTAATGTTAATTCGATCGTTTAAAATAATCAGCCGCCTTAAACATTTAGTTTTGTATGGAATTGTTGATATTTTTTTTCGCGATTACGATGTGTGTCCTATTGAGAAAGTTGTTTAGTTTGATGGACTGTACCACACCGTCAAATATGACACCTTTCTGATACAGGCTCAAATGTAACTTTTCAGTTGTGATCGGTAACGATATCCACAAATGCAAAAACAAAAATTCGTTTAAGGTCCGACCACGGGTTGTTTTAAAATAAGTTTTTTTTTTTGTGTAAATTTCACAGACGTGATCATCATCTGCCTCACCTTTTCCCAACATTGTAGGGGTCGGCTCCCAGTCTAACCTGATGCAGTTGAATACTAGTATTTTACATGGAGTGACTACCTTTCTGACGTCCACAAACCAGTAACTGGGTAATATGTTACCCCGGTAAGACTGGTTGTCAGACTTTCGGTCTTCTGATGACCCGTAACAACTGTCAAAGATCTACAAATAACAGCCGTGTCCAACGGCTTAACGTGCTTTCCGAGGCACGGAGGAGTCTGTATGTAAAGATGGTCACCCATCCACGGACCAACCCCGGCAAGCGTAGCTTAACCTGATGGGTCGACCCGTACGGTTATTATTACATAGCCACGAGCTCCTCCTTCACAGACGTGATGATTGCCGATAAAAAAAATAACTTAAGATATCGATACCCATCAATACTATGGAGTTTCGCTAGTTATTTAATTTGACCTTGCATTCGGTTTTGCCCGTCGGCTTTACCGATTAATGCTGACCCGAAAAAGTGAAGCCGCCGAATTGATGAAATGTAGGTGTACTATTATAACTGGCAGTTACACCCCGATTCAAACTTAAGCGGCTCGGAACATGAGGCGAGTCGCTGCGCAGTAACGAATTCATGTGTCAGCGGGAGTGAGGGGTGGGGTACTGCGCAACGAGTAACTAACTTCCGACCCGCCTTTAAGTTTGAATCGGACCTGTACCCCTTCGAAGAATTAACAGGCGTTATGTTACAGACCAAGTTAATAAAACTTTATAATATATGCATATATTTGTCTACTTATATATATCTGTATATATGGCTAATACGGTTATAATGAGTATTTTGTAAGTAGATGCTAAATAATTTGGTGTCGACGGCCTTATTAGTTAAAAAAGCCTTACAAGTCCATATTGGCCTTAGACCTTAACGCTTAAGAAATAAGAGCTACATTCCAAAATCCATTTCATGAAAACGGCATGTTCTAAAACTAAAAATTCTAAGTTTTCATCATCCATCAACCCGCACCGGGCCCGCGTGGTAGAATGTTCATCAGAAAATTAAAAAATATTTACCTATATATTTTTGCCGTCGATAAAATTAAGCATTGATTTATTATTTCGATATGTGCACATTATAAAGAATCACACTGTATACTCATCGCGCGGTAAACTCTGCTTGCGCGATGCAGGATTTTGCTTGACGTCATGGTGATGCGTAGTTCGCATGTGGCGTTGTAGATGCCGCCATAATATCTCGCAAAGTTTAAGTAGTGAGGCGATTTAAAAATGTAGCTCTTTTTCTTACAATTTTATCTTTAATTCATATAATTACTTATGGCCTGACTAAACTTCGCTGCAATAATTGTAATAATCTTATTAATTTGTTATCGGTTTCCAAACGAAATTAACTCATGTTTGGTACTAATATGTATAGGACATCAACAACAATTTGCCATTACACGCCTCGATTGTCAAACAAAAAAATACAGAGTGTAAAAAGACCCATCACATAGCCGTCAACTACGCATTCTGTACATCAAATTAAGTAACATTACACAAAAACAATTACTGGGTAACAACTTATTATCGGTGTGAAAAATCACTGTTTACGGTAGTCCGCAACGTAACGCACGCAAAACATTGTTTATGCCATGGTTCAGGGTTTGTGGGGGTATTTAAAATTAATTTAGAACATTTAAAACTTGCTTTATTTAAAAAACGTCTGAAAAAGTTGAAACTTTGACCTTCATTTTCTCCGTAACCAGAAGGTTCCCAGGTAAGGTCCGGAACAAAAAAATTATCACAATGAAATAACGGCTTTCGGCTTAGTTAAGTGTCTTTTTACACCCGTTATTATATTGCCTTTTTCTTTTAAACTTAGAAAGACAATAATGAATCCATCATGGACCATTGTATACGGGGAGTTCGGCCCAGTTCTAACGCGCAATTTGATTTCGTAACTTTATTGTCGTGCTGTCTCTTTCATTTTAATGTGTATTGAAGCGACGGAAGGACTTTTAAGAATGTCTTAGAGATCTCACGCACTAGACGGCCACGACTGTCGCAGCGAACAGACGCCCTAGACAAAGTGACATTCTATCAGCGATAACGATGATGGAAAAGGCAACAATGTATAGCACTGACATAAGTTATCGAAAAGCTTATGTCAATCCTCTTGAAAGTCGTTGCAGAAATACGAAACGCTTTCGAAACGATTGTCACTTGTCTAGGCCCTCTGGTAAACTATAGAAACCGATACGAATCGCGCACTTAGTCACAATGGCCAACTAGCCGCAGCCCGGGCCACGGACCACGACTGGCCGGAGTCCTGGCCGTCTAGTCCGTGAGATCCCTTAAAGTCGACGAATCGAGAAAGTCGAAGTCGAGAATTCGACGTAAAAAAAAGAAATAAAATTACGTCACAAGGGTACTTGCGTAATCAATTACTTAAATAAAGGTTTATGTAAAAAAAAAAAACTAAACTTTGAAAAACTCATAGCCCCCTTTATAACCGTCTTAATTTATTTTTATTACTTTAAAATACGCTTTTTTTTAAGAAATATGATTATTCAAGTAATCAAGTACCCTAATTACAGATTTCGGCCGGAAAAAGCCTAGATATTTTAATTTTAGTTATAGATAAAGAAATATTAATTCATGTATAGATGAAAGCTGAATGATGTATTATCTCTTTGTCTATAACTTGGCGTCGAAAGTATTTTGAGCTAACTCATTTTGTATAGAAAATATTAATTTTTATTTAGTTTTATCCATGCATTTGTTCTATTTCACACGAAAACGATGTAAATGTAATGATTTTTTTGATATTTTAAATAAATGTAAAACATAAGTTTTTTTTAATGTTTATAGGCGATAGGATATTGCAATCAGCGTCATAATATTATTATTATTATCACTTATCTTGTTATTACGTCACAATTTACTTAATTAATGTCATATTTGTGATATTTACTGGTTTTATGATTTAAATCAAACAATTTTTTCATTTAAATCGTTAGATTCGCCCTATCGCGTTGAAAGATGATCGCTTTTCTGTTTCGTTTTGACAATTATGATACACACACACAATTTCGCAGTCGCCATGGAAACGTGCGGACACTTTTTTCAAATCTAACGATTTAAACCTATGATTATCAAATTACCCAGAAGTAAAATAAAACTGCAATAAGCAAGTTTTCTTTTAGAAAAATAAGAACAATGTAATAATGCCCAACTTTTAAAATAGAAGAAAATACAGTAATAAACAAATTTTTTTGGTGATTTTTACCTAAATTATTAAATCACATCAAACAAATGATTTTAAACCAACTTGTAATTTTACTGAATATTTTCTCATTGTATCATAGAAGACAAAAAAAAAAACATCACTAAGTATGGCCCCAATGTCATATTAAAAGACATTTCATGCACAAATATTAAGCTTATATTTAAGACAATATTATAATTGAATTGAAAATTCTTTGTCTGTATGTCTAATTAACATGCCGCTGACTGTACCTAGTATATGTATACATGTAAATATATTTTTGTAAAATGTTACATTTTTACTTAATAATAATGTTTTTAAAACTATATTGTTGTTTTATTCACAAAACCAATAATCAAAGATCTTTCTCCCAGGGCAGCTGATCTATTCTGGAAAAACCTCAACGTGAAAACTTAGGTGAAGTTAGCTGTCATTGCACCTTGCACCCAGCCGGTCGATTCCGTAAAAATCTCGCAGTGAAAACTTAGGTGAAGTGAGCTTGGAGTGAACTGTCACTGCCTTAGCATTAGTAGTTATCGATGACAATGACAGCTCACTCCACGCTCACTTCACATAAGTTTTCACGATGAGATGGTTACAGAATAATTATATAGTATAATTTCAACATGAATGATGTAACCAATATATTGTAATAATATTCTGATTCAAAAGAGTGTCCGTGGAGTTTCTTGCCCGTTCTTCTCCATAGGAACCTACGCGTTGGAATGAGCAACTAGCTTCATCTTTCTGACTGACCGACCCCTTGACAATTCAAAAGTGCCTGTAATTGGTTTATTTGAAATAAATGCTTTGAGTTTGAGTTTGAATAGCAATCCTGAAGATTGACACTATTGACAGTTTAATTCACTTATGTTTTCACGGTGATATTTTTACAGAATAGATTGAAACTGACCTCACACTATGAGATTTAATGAGATAATACACATAATCAACATACATACATAATCAGCTTATAATGTTCCCACTGCTGGGACACAGGCCCTCTCAGTGAGAGGGAGTGGGCCGTAATCCACCACGCGGGCCCAGTGCGGGTTGGTAGATGTCACATCTCTTCGAATTTTTTGCTTCTAGGACATGCCGGTTTCCTCACGATGTTTTCCTGCACCGTTTTTGAGAGCAGTGGTGATGAAATAATAATTTCGTAATATTACATCTCGGGTTAAAAATACTGTATTTGCGTGAAAACCAAATGAAAACTCATTCCGTTTTCAAAATCAAAATCAAAATATTTTATTTCACATAAGCCTACATGGGCACTTATGAAACGTCAGAAGCTAGGTGCACGGTTCCAATTGGTCGTTTCCTATGGAGAAGAGCCGGCAAGAAACTCCATGGTTACTCTTTTAAAAGATAATTGGCTTTTACAATATTTTCGAATTACAGTGTTAATAGTTATGGAGGGAGGACAGTGTAGGCCTTTCAAAAAGTTTCAGGTAAAGTTCATAAAAAAAAAAAAAAAATATAAGTCTACAGTTCACTAAGCCTACGACGTTCTCACATTCACAAGATAGAAATTAATTAAATTAACCTTATAACAGATTGAGCTAAACTGTAGTCCAAAAACCTTCGAGCTCCTTATTGTGGATAAGCAGCTCGGGCTCTATTGAAGAAGCTAATTAATTACTGTGCTGTACCATTCATCATCATCATCTACCTAGCCTTTTCCCAACCATGTTGGGGTCGGCTTCCAGTCTAACCGGATGCAGCTGAATACCAGCATTTTACATGGAGCGACCGCCTATCTGACCTCCACAACCCAGTAACTGGGTAATACGACGGGCACAGTACTGTTTCAACTCCCCTTAAAGTGACTGACGATATTAGGCGGGGAATGGAAGACACTAAAGTAACAGTCTTAGTGTTAATTGACTTCTCCAATGCTTTTAATACCGTCAGTCACGAAGTCCTTTTATCCATTCTTTCCTATCTTATGGTCTCTCCGGAGGTATTGGAATGGTTTTCTTCTTATCTTCGGGGGCGTCAGCAGTCTGTCCATGCTGGAGACTCGTCGTCGAGTTGGTGTGATCTTGCGGCTGGCGTCCCTCAAGGCGGTATATTATCTCCTCTTCTGTTCTCCATTTTTATTAATCTCATTACCACTGTGCTTTCAACTGTGTATCATCTTTATGCTGACGATTTGCAGCTTTACTGCCAGGCAAGCGTTGACAACATTTCCGATGCCATCGAGGAGTTGAACCGGGATTTAGATACGGTAAAAAATTGGTCTGATCGATTTGGGGTTGCGGTTAACCCTGCCAAGTGTCAGGCCATCATAGTAGGGAGCCCCTATAGCATGAGGAAGTTGAATGGCATAACTGTTCCACCTGTTATATTCGACAACTCTGTCATCCCGTTTAGCTCGGATGTAAAGGATCTTGGTTTGCATGTCGACACTTGTCTTGACTGGCGAAAACAGGTCACGACAGTTAGTAATAAAGTCACCGGAACGTTGCGGTCGCTCTATCGGTTGAAAAACCTTCTCCCATCACACATAAAGGCAATGCTTGTACAGTCCCTAATCTTTCCCATAATTGACTATGGTGATGTGTGTTACTATGACCTGAATGCAGATCTCCTTAATAAACTAGATCGCCTTCTCAATAATTGCATTCGATTCGTTTTCAATCTTCGTAAGTATGACCATGTGTCCGCACATCGATTGCTTTTGAAATGGTTACCCATTCGTCAGCGCAGAGAGTTGAGGGCTTTGTCTATGTTGTTTTCTATACTCGACAAACCCACTTCTCCTTCTTACCTGACTTCCCATGTTCAATACTTATGCTCTGCTCATAGTAAAAATCTTCGTTCTACCAACAATCGTCTTCTACGATGTCCTTCTCACCGCTCTGGTTTCATCCATTCTTCTTTCTTCGTCCAGGCGGTCTTTCTTTGGAATGCGCTCCCCCTGGACACCAAGACGGCAACTAGTCGCATATCATTTAAAGGCGCGTGATCACATTCGTAAGAAGTTGGCAGAATCATCCCAGCGTTAGATGGATTCGTTTTCTCCTGACTAAGTTTATTTTGTTTATAATTTATGTATGTATCTATTAATTAGTATTCATTATTTCTCAAGTTATATGTATTGTCTTTTGTTGCACCTACTATGTCTATCTCTGTATCACCCTAAGGTTGACTGGTAGAAAATGCCTCAGGCATTAAGTCCGCCGTTGTACAGTAGTTTTTTTTTTTTTTTACTTGTGCATAAAGTTTTAATAAATAAACAAATATTTAAGGGGGGCTACAACAGACATGATTTTTTTGCCGTTTTTATAGATAATGGTACGGAACCCTTCGTACGTGAGTCCGACTCGCACTTGTTTATTTTATGTTGAAATAAAATAAAAAACAAGTATTCTTGTCGCGTCGCGTGTCGCCGCTTTGTTTGGACTAGTTTCGAGATTTGCTGGGTGAAATGCAAAAACCCCCGTCCACATTATGTGTAACCTGTTGGACACTTTGTTGGAAGAGGTTTTATAAAACCGGGAAAATTGAAAAAAACGCTCAACGCCAAAGGCTCACACGTATACTTTTTATAAAAGCCAAAAAATTCAATCATTCCCTCTCTTTACAAAAATCATATTTCACTTTAATGAAACCTCGAATACTGCCACTAATCCGTTGAATAACCATAACACTATTAAACTTTCGATGGGCGGAGCGTTGCTCGTGCCAAGCCCCGCCCATCGACGCGAGCGCACGTCGCTGCCGCCATTAGCGACGTTCCCATCTCGAAATAATATTAAGGTTACCTTTGTAGTTATTAAATAAAGAAACTGTAGTTAATAAAAATTGCTGTTTTATTATATCCAACAGACCACACAGTACAGAGAGTTTGTTATAGCCATAGACACACACTAAATGTTTTATGTTGCCACTATTATTCTAACACCCCTTCTCAACATACATACATTTTATAAAGAACATGGAATCGAATCTTACTTTTAAACATTACTTTACAGTTGTCTTCATAATGTCACACTTATCTAAATATCTCTCAATTAGCTCTTTACCTAAAGCCTTTGTTAACATGTCAGCTGGTTGTTCACTCGTGTTGACATAATTAACACAAATTTTATTTTCTCTGACCAGATCTTTTACAAAATGATAACGAATGTCCACATGTTTTAATCGCTTTATGTTATCTGTTTTTGCATTTATTATAGCCGACTGATTGTCACAAGATATCAAAACTGGGCAAACATTTTCATAACCAAAATCAGTTAGTAAATGTATAAGCCATGACGCATCACTAGCAGCCATACTTAATGAGACATATTCGGATTCTGTAGAGGACAAACTTACAGAAGCTTGCTTCTTAGAGCACCACAAAACAAGACAGTTTGAAAATTTAAACATATAACCTGAGGTAGACTTCCTGTCCTTGAGATCTCCTCCCCAATTAGCATCACAATATCCTTTCAGAATAACATCTTTACACTTATAAACCAATTTATAATCCAAACTATACTTCACATATCTTAAAACTCTCTTTAATGCACTTAATAACTCATTATTTGCGCTTGTTTGGAATCTACTTAGCATAGAAACTGGATAGCATAAATCAGGCCTAGTACCCGATGCCGCATACATTAAGCATCCTATAATTTGCCTGCATAACTTTTCAATGCCTTTATCTACAGAAACATTACCACGTTCAAGTATTTTGGCATTAAAATTCGGGTCCATAGGAGTGGACATTTCTTTACAGTTTTCCATATTAAATCTTTTGAGAATATTTTCTAAATACTTTGTTTGATCCAGTTCAGTAATACCATTTTCCAAATTTTGCTTTACAGTTATGCCTAGATATTTTGATATTGGTCCCATGTCTTTCATTTTAAATTCTTTATTTAAACTAGCCTTTAATTCTGAAATATGCTTCTCATTTGTACCAAAAATCAAAATATCATCGACATATAACAACAAATACATTCTATCTTTACCATTACACCTCATAAACAAACATGAATCAGATTTTGACCTTACAAAACCTTCTTTAACTATTACATAATTAAACTTTGTATTCCAACACTTTGGTGAACTTTTTAATCCATATAATGCCTTTTTCAATTTTACAATATTGTTTTCTCCAGAATAAGCCCCTTCTGGCAATCTAATGTACACCTCTTCATCTATGTCACCATACAAAAATGCCCCAGTAACATCCATTTGATATATGGGGAGTCTTAACATAGACGCTACAGCAACAAAAACTCTAAAAGTTGGTAACCTTGCTACAGGTGCATAAATATCCCCCAAATCAAAGTAACTATTCTGCTGAAACCCTCTAGCAACTAATCTAGCCTTATATTGCTTATCATTACCACTTCCTTTTAACTTGAAAACCCATTTGCTACTAATTACACATTCACTTACTGGTACATCGCAAAAGTCCCAGGTGTCATTATCTTTCAAAGTTTGCAATTCTCTATTAATTGCCTCCTTCCAGTTACTTGCTTCCCTACTTTTCATTGCTTCATTATATGTGATGGGCTCATTGTCTTCACTTACAACATTGTTACACCTATAGAATGATGTCTGTTTCCTTATACGCTTGGGTCTTTCATTCTGAGCTTGTGTTTCATCATCCTCCAAAGATCTGTCATCTAAGGGTTCATATTCACTCTGTGACTCACTCTCACTTTGATTGGAACTAGTTTGAGTATCTTGAAACTCTTCACATTCAGCTTCTTCACTTGCTGTAACAGTTTCTGGTAAATTGTCTTGCATACAATCACTACTATTCAAATTCAACATCACTGTCGATTCATTTTCTTCAATTCTCTCTTCATTTAATAAAATGACATCTCTTTTTGTATAAATACAATTTTTCTCTGAAAAATATATTCTATAACCTTTGCAATTTTCCCCATATCCGACCATCAATCCTTTTTCGCCTTTTTTATCCCATTTTCTTCTTTTCTCCTTTGGAATATGTACATATACTGTAGAACCAAAGACCTGCAGTTGATGTATATCATAGGTTTTATTTGTCCATAATTCATATGGTGATTTCCCTTCTTTTGCTGTACCTGTTCTGTTCAAAACAAATGCAGCAGTATTCACTGCTTCTGCCCACAGTTTCTTAGGTAGGTTCTTAGAATGTAGCATTGTCCTTGCCGCCTCAACCAGTGTTCTATTTTCCCTTTCAGCTTTGCCATTTTGTTCAGGTGTGTAAGTTACCGTAGTTTGATGAATTATTCCTCTTTTCGAACATATTTCCATCATTTCTTTGTTTACGAATTCCAATCCATTGTCTGTTCGTAGTATTTTGACCCTGTTTCCAGTAATATTCTCTGCCATGTTGAAAAAATCCTCTAGACAATGCTTAATTTCGTCTTTAGCTTTGACAAAGTAAACAGTTCGGAAGTTCGAGTAGTCATCTTTTAAAACAACAAAATATCTCGACCCGCCGACCGATTCTTCCTCCATGGGCCCACAAGTGTCCCCATGTATTATTTCACATGTCCTGGTGCTTACGTTTTCACTTTTCTTAAATGGTAACCGGTGTATCTTTCCCTTCAAACAACTCTCACATTGAGGCACAAGTGTTTGTTTTACCTGAATGTTATTTTTCTCCAATACTTTCTTTACGTGATCGAAGTTTTGATGAGCTAGTTTTTCATGCCACTCGTATAAATTGTTCTTTGACAGTTTTGCAACACTCGCCACCTCGCATTTAAAGCGAACATCCAAATAATAAGAGTTCTCAATTCTATTTGCGATAGCACAAACATCGCCATTTTTGTAAAATTTGCACGAAGTGTCATTTGTCACCATGACATAACCCCGGTCAGAAGCGCGGTTCACAGAGAATAAATTTGTCTTTAGTTTGGGAACGAACAACACATTATTGATTGTCGTATCAATCCATTCACTTCCGTTCTTGACTTGTACTGCCATCTGTCCACAGCCTTGCACACTAATGGCCGCGCCGTCACCAACAATTACAGACCTTTGCGAAACACTTGAAAAAGACGAAAACAATGAACGATCACGACACATGTGCTCGCTTGCCCCCGAGTCCACTAGCCATTTTGTTTCTTCATATTTTTCATGGACCGAGTTCGAAACCACAAACGCATTACTCATCTTCTTATTTTCTTTTGATTTTTTAAAACGACACTGCGCCTTAAAATGTCCAATTTTACCACAGTAATAGCACTTATTATCACTCATCTTTTTATCACCGTCCCTATTACTTCTACACTCCGTTTGAAAATGTCCCGGTTTACCACACTTATAACACTTTACGTTTCTCTTAGCTACAAACGCCGATGAGGATGAAAGTTCCTGGACATCTTTTGTCTTTTCTTTCACTCTCTCTTCTTCGATTAATAATCTGGACATCAGATTGTCGAATGTTTGTTTATCATCAGGTGCAGACTCCCACGCTGATACAAAATGTTTGTACTCATCCGGCAAACACATTAATACTTTAGTTATCGTGAACTTTTCTGAAACTTCCTCGCCCATATGTTTTAACTGGTTCTGCATTTCCTGAATTTTCGACAAGAACACCGACATTTCGATTCCACTCTCATATTTATATTGGAAAAAACGTTGTTGTAGGATATGGATACTGGTGTCAGACCTTTGTTCGTAAACACTTAAAAGTTTTCTCCACATTTCAGCAGACGTTTTACATGATATGAGATGTAACATAACATTTTCAGTCATTCTTGTGACCAGTAATGTCTGAACCTTAGCATCTGTAGACTCCCAGGCGATTCGTGCATTTGCGTCTTCGGGTTTTACAGTTCGTCCTTCCACGATATCCAGCCATCTCTGACCCCTCAATAGTACTGTAGTTTGAAACTTCCAAACATTCCAGTTTCTTGCACCTTCCAGTTTCATCACATTGTGAGTGTTATTCCCATCCATCTTGCCTCCCTGCCTTGTTTTATAGTGACTCAAACAAGTATATCCTTCTCAACGAAAATTTTACTGACGACACGCCGGCTAGACCTAACCTCACTTTTCGTCGATAGTCAATCCACTGGATGTATGTTTTATTTTAACACTCCAATATCTAATTTTACTTTAGATAACAGGTAGGCATAACTGGGCCCGTAACCTGTAGTTATTAAATAAAGAAACTGTAGTTAATAAAAATTGCTGTTTTATTATATCCAACAGACCACACAGTACAGAGAGTTTGTTATAGCCATAGACACACACTAAATGTTTTATGTTGCCACTATTATTCTAACAACCTTAGTACGTGGGTATCATAATTATACAAATATTATGGTTTTAAACCTGATGACTAGTGAAAGAAAACATCGTGAAAAAATGGTAAGTAAGAACTTATCTGTCAAAAATCCTGAAAACGCAGTGAGCTAGGGCGGTAATATGCTCATTAATTCTCTGTATGAGAGGCAGTCTTAACTCTGTAATGGCACAGTTACAAGGCCTATGTAATTATATTACTTTATGAAACGAAATAATTAGTAAAGTTCCGAAGATTCTATTTTGAGTAATAATTTGAAATGATACAAAAATGTAGGATATTATGGTGTTCCTTGCTTCTGCTTTTCTGTTCAAACTTTGCCTTGGCAGGATCCAGGGCATAGTTCAAGAAATAAATTGGTCTTGCTAAAGTTTGGTACTGTATCCAAATAAGTAAGATGTCAATAAAATAATGAAAACTCCAATGATACAAAATTTCGTTTAATCTCAAATATTGAGCATCATTTATACTTACAATAATACGCATCTCTTTAAGCAATTGAATTTAACCTAGCTCGCCTTTCCGAGGGGATCAACACAAATTAGCTAAAAACCGCTCTAAAAACTGCCAAACTCATATCAAGTGAGTAGACATGGGCGTTCTTGGATTTTTTCACTTGGCAAACGGTTTTATAAATATCCGATTTCAGATTTTGAAATTGTTTTCAGGAGCGGCGGTTTCGACCGTCTCTCAAAATAAAAACTATCCAAACATAAACAATTAGTACGTACTTGCTTACGCAAATCTGCTCTTGCTGTGGTTTTGTGAAATTTCCCATTAATTTTGTTGATTCAGAAACCGGCTGTAAATAGGGCTTTCAGAAGTCTGGGTTTGTCTTCATTTGAATAAATAATATTTTGTGTCTTAAATAAAACTTTAAACTAACAATAGTCTACATATTCTATGGTGTCATGGCGTGTCTTTGGTGTTACTTGAGAGAGCTTGCACGATACATCGCAATCGGGCGAGACTGTTGACTCCACAAGATGTGTTGTCATCTGTAACAAAAATACCTAATTAAATCAATAAGGCCTCATACTCACTAGCGGTTAACCACAAACCGCTTTCGTGGTTCGCGCTTTTTCATTTTAATATGCAACCGCTTATGGCGAAAGCTTCAGGGTAGCCCGTGAGATTCAAATTTTCTTACGTTTTTTGCAATTTGCAGGTCAGTATCAGGTTGTATGTTGATCTAAATATGATTCGCGGCCGTATCAATGACTATTTCATGTACCTAATTATGACCTTCTAGGATTATTCTAACTTATGGAGTTGTATTGGTGATTCTAATGATAATAATTCTGTAAAATCATATTTGTTACGGTCGCGAATCATGTTTTAATCAACATACAACCTGACCTTGACCTGCAAATTGCATCATGGGCACATCCTCATTAAAAGTGGACTGACAACCTGGTTTAGGTCGAGGGAATCCGCTAAAGAGCACAGGACCAATCATTGTTGCAAAGTCAAAGACAAAGTCAAATAATTTATTTCAATTAGGCACATAAAAGGCACTTTTGTACGTCAAAACAAAGAAATAGAACTGATTCTAGTCGCCCCTTCCAAAAGGTAGTTTTCGTATGGAGAAGAATGGGCAAGAAACTCCACCGTTGCGATGTTTTTGAGTGTGGGAAATCACCAAATGTCTTCTCCCGCTCTGGGCGGAGAGGGAGGGCGTGTCAGACTTTTACTGACTAAAACCCACCCGTGTTCCTTCAGTTGCCTGTTGCCAAGAGTCCCGGTATCCCTTTCGGACTTTCCCGCAAACCTGGCAGGCATCGGTCCTAGCGGACCCCGCCAATTGCGGAGAGGCCTATGGACGTCTTTCAGCTGAGTGATATTGATGATGATACTTACTACTTAGGAACGGTTTCTCTTTCTCTGTCTTGGTCTCTCTTGTGTCGTAGGACCGCTGTGTCGTCACAGGCGACTCCATGTAGCTCTTACAGCTTTCTGACTCCAACTATAGAGAAAAAGAAGGTCATTTTAGTTTTTTGGAATTCAAGGAATATTTTTTTACCCAGTAACTGGGTTGCGGACGTTAGATAGGCAGTCGCTTCCTGTAATATTGGCATTCAGCTGCATCTGGTTAGACTGGAAGCTGACCCCAACATTTTGGGAAAAGACTAACCAGGTGATGAGTCAGTCAGTTGTCAGTTCTACCTTAAAGTCACCCTGACCAAAAAAATCCGTACCATATTATCTGTTCATCCTATGGCCACAAGCTGTTAGTGCCTCAGACATCCGAAGTGTGACCTGATAAGAATTTCGTCAGACCGATCTGGCGCTGACTCAACTATTCATATTAAACACTCCTATTATGCTAGCGTACATGGTTTCGTTACAATATTAGCTGGAATTTCAAGGAAGACCACACGTTTGATGATTACACCACAAAACAAGGCGTGCAACTGCATCGCATGAAAGAAAAAAATAGGCAGTCCTTGTTACTGGTATAAGCCCCATATATTCTATAGTAGAGCACTACAGCGCGACCATGTCGGTGACGCGACTTTTTTCGTCGGTTTAATTTTTTGTAAAAAAAATTTTTATTTCTCGCTTTTGAGTTACCTACCATCCACTCCAGGGTACTCCAGGAGCTTACTCCAGGTTAAAGACCTGGAGTTGATGATGAGTGGTTGTGTCATCAGAACTATGTGTGTGTGCGAAATTTCAACAAAATCGGTTCACAGTTGAAAAATCAATCAACCACATTTTTTCTACCTTTAGGGGTGGATTATAGTTTCCAATTTTAAATGGGACCAACTTCGAGGTATACCCTTCCCAATAAGAAAAGAATTTTTCAAATCGGACTATTCACTACAAAGATATGAGCGGAAATACAAAAAAAAAAAAAATATAGGGGTCGACTTGAGAACCTCCACCTTTTTTTTTTCGTCGGTTAAAAATCGAATCTCTTTCTATGACAGCAATTGGTAACCAAGTAACACTAAATCAAATCGGGATACCAAACAGAAACACAGTACGCTTATCAAACAATCTGTCTCTTTCAAAGAGATATTTAATCTATTATTAGCATAGACCACACACTCGCGACTGAACTCAACGACTGATTTTGAACTGTCGACCACTTTGAGCTAACGCGCAATTTTGTTGCATTTATTTGCTATAGTAGGTAATATGTCAGAAGTAGTTTGACACCCACTCAATTCGTCGTCATTTTATAGGCCCCATTTTATTGAAATGAGCCTAATGCTAATAACCGGACACAAATCTTGACTCTGGGCCGGTAATGACTATTTTCTAATGGGAGATCATTATTGAATTTCATTAGAAAATTAGGTATTAGGCTCATTTCAATAACATGGGGTTTATTAAATGACTGACGAATTATGTGTACGTACTGTCAAACCACTTCTGTCTAACTCTTTGGGGATTACAGTTTATGTTATGTGTAGCTTTGCTTACGCAACTTTACGGTGTCAAAAACGCTGTCTAGGAAAACACACAAACTTCATAAAGAAAGTTTCAGCGACATAATTCGCCCGTAAATTGCCGACACTTTGTGGGAAATTGTGGCGGCCACCACTCTTCTAAGAAACCGTAGGATATCAGAGACGACGCTCAACAACGAACTTTTTCTAAATGCGCATACTGTGGGCCTCACACGAACGCGCGGAATATACGTAACGTATGTTCGAAAGCTCGTTTCGTACATAATATTTATTCATTTTTAGGGTTCCATACGAGAGTAAAACGGGACCCTATTACTAAGACTCCGCTGTCCGTCCGTCTGTCTGTCTGTCTGTCCGTCTGTCACCAGGCTGTATCTCATGAAACTTTGATAGTTAGATAGTTGAAGTTTTCACAGATGATGTATTTCTGTTGCCGCTATAACAACAAATACTAAAAAACCAAATAAAATAAATATTTAAGGGGGATCATACAACAAACGTGATTGTTTTGCCGTTTTTATAGATATATGGTACGGTACCCTTCGTGCGCGAGTCCGACTCGCACTTGGCCGGTTTTTTAAACTTTATTCATGTCTGTCTATGTATTTGCCCATAAATTGAAACCATAATGCTAGGTATACAACAGTAGTATTATGTAGTTTTTTTGTTTACTTCAGGCGTTCGTATTAGGGCCTCTGTAAAATCGCATTCACTATCCGTTCAAAGTCAAAGTCAAAGTCAAATAATTTATTCCAAATAGGCACATAAAAGGCACCTTTGAACGTCAATGAAAAACAAAGAAATAGACTTGATTCTAGTTGCCCATTCCAAAAGGTAGCTTTCGTATGGAGAAGAATGGGCAAGAAACTCCACCGTTACTCTTTTAAAAAATGTTTTACAATATTTTGTATACATGAATTATATAATTATATGTGAAGACGATGCACCTACAATAAGTTTACTGTACCACAAAAGATAAAAATGAATTAGAAATGGAGCCATGACAAATAAATTAGTTATGTGATAGGTACATGGTGCTCACATATTTATAAACATTGTAAAAGTATACGATATTACAATATTCCTAACATTGTTACAAGTAATACTAATAAGTCAGTGCGTCAGTTTAAGCAATCACAGAGTGTAAAAATCTATGACATACAAATAATAAAATATACAACTAAATTAGCAACCGGTTTGATTTTGTCCAGACTCTAAATTGTCCTATGGAGCAAGACCAGCATGTTTCCAAGCATTCTGATCTTGGATATAATCCTTTAATTTGTAATAAGCTTGTTTACAAAGTGTACTTTTTATATGAGTTTTAAATTTTCTTTCATTTAATTCGTCGAGGCAAACATCCATCCATCATCCATACATTATAACTCCATTTGAAATAAGATTAGACATTTAAATAAACCTTTTTTACAGTCCGTTCAACTGATTTTGACTTCTATTACATTGGTGGCATGACAAATGGTAGCTGCAGTAGACAGTTGGTATTGTGTAACCTTTTTTGCTTTTATGGCCATCCTTATGCCTACGGTATAGAAGTCAAAATCGGTTTAATGGACTGTGAAAGGGTTTGTTTAAATGTCTAATCTTATTTCAAATGGAGTTTTTTTAAGTGTTTCTTTGTATTTTTTTAAACCACGCCCCCAAATCGATTCGTGTTAGATGTTAAATGTTCATAAAACACGAAAACATGGCGCAACGGACCCGGCTTTAGTTTGCGCGCGTCTATTTCAGGGAGCGTCGCGCGTCGGGTAAATTGTAAAATGTGGTTCTGATTCGCAACGATACTCTGGCACCTGCTTTTAATTACTTAGAACGTCTATAATAAGCGTTAGAGCTAAGTAAGTAATAAGCGATCGATTGGCGAGAAATATGCGAAAGCCGCGTTTAGTATATCTAAGTATACTTACAATACACTGGCCTTCAAAACTTAGTACTTACCACACTTTTAAAATTGCAATTTCTCCTAAACTGTAGAAGCCAGAGTTTTGAAATAAAAAACGTTTTATAGCAAATTTCATCAGCTTTCTTGGAAATTGTATTTTATTATACTTAAGTAACGTTTTTAACTTAAACCAAATAATAACCATTTTTAACTTACTGGCAAAAAAACTCAAACAACATTTATTTTGTAACTACAGTTTTACGCCGTAGTTACATTTTTTCTTGGCTATAGAATCAAAATTCATCGATCAAGAAATAATTAATGTGAAAACAAAAAAAGGCGTCAAAAGTTGCAACAATTTGAAAAGGAGTGTTTTTGTTTATAAGGTTTTTTTAGGCATTCCTTATAAGACGGTTATCGACTATAAAGTTTTTATATAAAAAAAGAAATTATATTTGTAACCCTTTTTATTTCGAAAATGGAACTTCTGTATTTTAAAAGTTATTACAATTTTAGAAGTGTGGTACTATAATAAAGTTTTGACGGCCAGTGTAATAACTCATGCACGTCAGCAGTGAGGTCGCTGTCACTAATGTCAACTGTCAGTTCACCACGAATGGCGGGAAATGGTTAAAAGTGAAGCGTACGAGAGGCTTGAGGTGGTGATGAGCCTGTGTGGTGATAATCAGCTTCAATACGAAATTAACAGGATTCTACACCGTGGTTGAAATTTGAGTGGGTGGCCATTGATTTCTCGCTGTGCCTTTGGATAATCAGTCGGTAATGTTCCCACTGCCGGGGCTTTGGCTGCCGATTGTAAGAGGGAGTGAGTGGGTTGTTATCCATCACGCCGGCACAGTGTGGGTTGGTGGATGTCACGTATTTTCGTTCTAGATGTGAAAAGCCGGTTTCCTCACAATATGTTCCTCCATGCACTACAGTACTCTATAATGTTTCCCTGCTGGAGATCCAAGCCTCCTCCATGTGAGAGGGAGCGGGCAGTAATCTATCTCGCTAGACCAGTTCGGGTTGGTGATAGTCACTTGTCTTTGAATTTTTGATTCATAAACATCGCTTTCCTCGCTATGCAGAGTGTATGGTAGAAGGACCGAAATTTTTTGAGGGTTTAGGGGTATGAGGAACAGGTTGTAAAGTTCACTCATCCAACATAGAAAAGGGAGGATCCTCCGACCAGACGGGTGTTGTTTCTAGCGGGCAACTGCCCTACGATCGATGTCGGGTTCTTGTTTAGATGTCCATTGCACGGTAAACTTTAATTGCGCGATGCAGGATTTATGTGTCGTCAGGATTTTTGTGTAACGTCAGGTCTATGATGCGTAGTTCGCATGTGGCGATATAGATACCGACACAAGGAAAATGGAGTGTGATTTGCTAGCACAAAATTGTTTTACTAATTAATTAATTTTTTTTTGTACTTTAACACCATTTTGAGACTGGAAACACATAATTAAGTTATTGCTTAGAACCAATATTAAAGGTATAATTAAATATGCATTGCTAATATAACATCAAAAGTTATTATTATTACGTTCTACAAGCACAAACAAAAATGATATGACGACATGAAGAAAAACACCTCAATTACCCAACGTTTAAGTCAAAACATAGTTTTTATGGGTTGAAAACATAAATTATGTAGGATGAGTGTTTATAATGCAAATCTATGAGGAATGGAACGCAACGTGTGTGACAGAGAAGGAATGGCAGTAAGAGAAGGAGAGGAGGGAAAGGAAATGTCAGTTTGGGTTTTGGAAATTATCAGAGGAAAACATATATTGTGTCGGTGTTGCAAAAGAATAATAGGTACTAAACCATTAGTAAACTGATATTAAAGCATTTTACTTGCTCCACAATCCCACATTCTACAATTATGACTCCCCATAACCCCCCAAAAAATTAAGTCGATCCTCTACCAAGCGATGTGAAATTGCGCCCAGCCAGCGACATCAATCTATCTATCTATACATAATATAGCTGGTAGTGTGTCGCGATGTTAAATTGTCATCTATCCACGTCCGCAGATTATTTATCGCTACACGTGCGCATGCGCCTTAGAATAGAATTACACAGAATCGCGCGCTTATAGACGAGCAATCATTTTAATTGCTGGATTCGTTTTTGATTTTTGGTGGTCGCGAAGTGGAGTTTTCAACTCGGTGTAGGCATTGTTTTAGTAAATAAATAGTTAAGACATTTTACTAGGACTTTTTTGTAGTTTCTTGCAGCACACTAACTGCGTATCCTAACTAATATAATAAATGCGAAAGTGAGTGTGTTTGTTTGTTACGCCTCCACGGCAGAACGGCAAAACGAATTTGGATGAAATTTAGCACACGGGTAGGCCACGACCTGGAATAGGACATAGGATACTTTTTACACGACTGCCCAAAAAGGAGTGTAATTTTTTATTTTTTATTCCGATATTCCCGCACGGGATCGAGACTTACGCGGGTGAAACCGCGGGGCACAGTTAGTAATACAATAATACACGATCAATCACAATCTGTTTAATTTTGACAGTTCAACAACATTCATTGCGTTATTTACGACAAAACAGACAAATTTTTCGAACATATGCAGCAATGGATTAGCAAAATCCTTCAAAACTATTCAGATTGTGTTTGATCGTGTGTTACGTAATTAGGGAGCTCGACCACTGGTCGTGGTCGTAGCCATCTATGAGCAGTCGGCTGATTATGTTGTGAGCAATCGAATGACAAAATAATGCTCCAGGTCTTCAAACAACGTTTTTCAAAACCCGTCTTCTTCCTAGCCTTTCCCCAAATATGTTGGTGTTGGCTTCCAGTCTAACCAGATGCACCTGAATACCAGTATTTTAAATGGACCGATTGCCTATCAGACCTCTACAACTTAGTAACTGGGTAATACGATACTCCTTGGTAAGCCTGGTGGTCAGACTTAAGGGCTTCTGACGACCCGTAACGACTGTCAAAGATCCATGAATGACAGCCGGGACCAACGGCTTAACGTGCTTTCCGAGGCACGGAGGAGTCTCGGTACGTAAAGATGGTTACCCATCCACGGAACAAACCCGAAAAGCGAAGCTTTTAAAAAAAATAAGTGTCTCTTCTTACGCTATGCTTACCATGTTAGCAGCTCGTAACGCAGCTTGCAGTCTTTCTATATGTTGTATGGCAGCTCGTAATATCTCCAACTTGGGCAGTCTCCCGCTACCAGCCCTGGCTCTGATGCGCAGCTCCTCGAAGGCAGCATTAACCTGTTGAACAAAAGATAAATAATATATAGTCCTCCAGACTGTATTTCGGCCACCGCGGCCCATTTCAACGGAGATTAGCCTTTGGCGCGGGAGATATTATAGTGCACAAGTGTGTGCGCAGACACAAGTGCACTCTCTCTTCCCTCACTCTCATAGTCCGATGGGACAGCAATCCGACACGACCGGACAGAGATCAGGTGCAGGACTAACGGCTTAACGTGCTTATCTAAATAATAGGCACCTCTTAGTTATATCAGTTCATTCAGTCGAGTCGTTACGGGTCGTCAGAAACCCGAAAGTCTGACAACCAGTCTTACCAAGGGGTATCGTATTAACCAGTAACTGGGTTGTGGACGTCAGATAGGCAGTCGCTCCATGTAAAATACAGGTATTCAGCTGCATCCGGCTGCACTGCAACTGCAACTGCCTGGGCAATACGGTACCCCTTGGTAAGACTGGTTGTCAGACTTTCGGGCTTCTGACGACCTGTAACGACCGTCAAAGATCCACGAATCACAGCCGGGATCAACGCAACGGCTTAACGTGCTTTCCGAGGCACGGAGGAGACTTCTTTTAGGTAAAGGTAGTTACATATAATATACACTCTGCCATGTACCTACACCCAAAGCGGGCGTTAGTGCGCCCACTTAAATTGTTACCATTAATCTGGAACAAATCCAGACTCCGAGCTGCTTAGTTGATTTCAGTAATAAGATTTTTAAATTTTATTTTATACTATCTTTCGCCAGCTCCAGCGGCCTCACTCGCATGATATCTTTTTAAATTATAGCTTAAGTAAATTCAGACTGGAGGCTGCTTAGTTGATTTCAGTAATCAGATTTTTTCATTTTATGTAGCTTTCGCCAGTGCCCGCGGCTTCGCTCGCGTGATATCTTTTGAAATTATAGCTTAAGTACTTACTTAGTGTAACTCATTGTATCTTAGTGTAACTCTGTTTAACTTAGTGTAACTCAGTGTAACTTAGTGTAACTCAGTGACAATATAGCATTCTACTTATGAAAGCGAACTGGTTAAAGTTGGTCCAGTAGTTTTTGAGTTTCTTCATTATAAACGAAAGTACAAATATTTTATCCCTAAAATAGTACGTAAGCGTAGGAATTCAGCGATCAATATTTTTTTCATGAATAGGTACTTAGTAAAATTTCCACAAGCTCCTTGCACAAACAATTAATTACCTAAGCCTAATTAACACAAAAAATCTCGCACGCACCTAAAATTAAAAGGGTGAGCTAACATATGCGCGTGCGTCTCTCTGGCCGTTAATATGCTGTGACACGCCCCTCCCCAGGGATCGATTGCACTTTAAGCACAATTAAATTAAGTGACGTTTTAAAACTCTTAAGAGTTGTCACATTTGATTTTTGGTGGCGTGTCATTGGGTAAATATAGATTGGTGGGTAAAATGGCGTCAAATCTATATAAGTTTAAATCTTATACAGGGTTACCGGTAACTCGACGTATTCCTTGCAGGACGTCATAGTAGGGTTAAAATGCAACAAATTAAGCCACCAAATGTTCTACCGAAATTCAGTAGTTTTTGAATTAGTTAAGAGTTTTAGAGCTAAAAATTACAAAAAATTCAATGTTTTGTTAGTGATATTTGCCAAAGTTTTAGGCATTATTGAACTTTTAATTATTAACAAAGGTCTGCTACGGCGTCAACTATGATAATAACTTAAATTTCAGTACAGTCGCGCCGTAAATCATTTTTAAATTGGTTTCAAATAGTTTAATCTGGGATTTTCATTAAAAAACTAAAACTCTTAACTAATTCAAAAACTACTGAATTTCGGTAGAACATTTGGTGGCTTAATTTGTTGCATTTTAACCCTACTATGACGTCCTGCAAGGAATACGTCGAGTTACCAGTAACCCTGTATATTATAAACTAGTCGCGCCCCGCGGTTTCATCCGCATCATAAGTCTCGATCCTGTGGGAATATCAGAATAAAAGTATTCTATGTCCTAATCCAGGTCATGATCGACCCGTGTACCAAATTTCATCCGGATCTGTTCAGACGTTAAGCCGTTGGTCCCAGCTGTCATTTGTGGATCTTTGACAGTCGTTGCGGGTCGTCAGAAGCCCGAAAGTCTGACAACCAGTCTTGCCACGGGGTATCGTATTACCCAGTTACTGGGTTGTGGAGGTCAGATAGGCAGTCGCTCCATGTAAAATTCAGCTGCATCCGGTTAGACTGGAAGCCGACCCCAACATGGTTGGGAAAAGGCTAGGCAGATGATGATCTTTAGTTACCGTTGAGCAGCCGCGCTTGCGAGCACGAGATGTCAACTATGTTTAGAGAGTTCATCTTCAAACATTTTTTTTACCCGAAACACAAGCCCAATAAAAATCCTAAAAATATATTTTAGTAACACAACTAATCTAATAAAACAATATGTCATCCCAGTCAAAATAACTCTTTCATTTATAAAGACCAAAGTCTTTGAAAGTTTTTTTAAAATAATATTTGTGGTATATCGGGTCGGTGGTTGTCAATGTGCCGTATCTAATAAGCGCTGTGGTTCCAAATTAGCCATTCGCTGCATAACTCAGAGTATTTTTGTTGTTTTTAGTTTTTGATTTATTTCTTATAAATAAACCAGGGAACGTTTTATTGCTTTTAAGTGTTCTGGGCTCGAGGGGCTCTTGGCTAAATAATAAAGCCACGGTCAGTTCGTGAATGGCGACCATCCATTGAGACCAATCCGTGTCTCGGAATGCACGTTAAGCCGTTGGTCCCACCGGCTGTCATTCGTAGATCTTTGACATTCTTTACGGGTAGTCAGAACGCGAGCAAGTACGTGTAGGTACGGCTCGGCGAGCTTACTCGCCCGTGTGTCATGCTAAGTACGCGGACTTTAAAATCGTTAATTAAGTTCGTCGGCGATCCAACAAGTTTGTAATTTTGCTCGTAGCCCGCCTTGGCTCGTCGTCGTCACCGCGAGCCGCGAGCAATGACATTTTGAGCAAGCTTCACGTGTGACATCGACGGCGAGTCGAGTAAGGTTGCGAACTTAAAAACCGTGTACTTTAAGTACGCACGTCTAACACCCACTTTAGTCTGTCAACTGATCTCACTAAAGGGTACCAAAAGGAGTGTTGCCAGACGGGAGTAACCCCATAATTGTTTCTATTTATTCATTATTATGACCTATATGTGTACATTATGGATTGCAATAAAGATTGAAATTGAAATTAAATACCATGTTTCCCAGTAACTGAGTTGCAGAGGTCAGATAAGCAGTATCTCCATGCGAAAATATTGGTATTCAGCAGCATCAGGATAGAATGGAAAACAGATTTGACTTACAAATAACCTATGTTAGGAATTTACTTCATTTTTTTTTAGATTGTTGCCACTAATGTGGGTGATAGATGTGCGTACTTAAAGTGCGCGGTCTAACTTACTCGGCTCGCCTTTGGTGACACACGTGAGGTTTGCTCAAAATTTCATTGTAAAATTGGCTCACGGCTCGCGGCGATGACAGACGGGCGAGTAAGCTCGCCGAGCCAGAAGTAGGTACGCGTACTTGCTCGCAGGTGTACAACCCCTTTTATTAAAATAAAACACTTTAAGCCACGCCCCCACAGGCGCTTAGTTATTATCGCGCGATAAAAACGCACCTGTGGGGGAGGGCCTTTACCTGAACAGAGTTTTAAATAAAGTGCCAAGTTCAGGATTTGCGCAAACTAGACTTGTACATACGAGACCAAAGATTTTTTAATCGTCGAAAACATCAAAGAAAAATGTTCTTCGCACAGAAATACACAATTCGATAAAAATAAATTACATTATTACAACTTTTAATATTACTTTTTTATAGCCCAATAGTTTATTCGTAAAAACTATTTAAAAACAAACCTTAAACAAACAAGAAATGTCATAGTGACATATGTCACATAAAGTTTGACAGATTTATGTGGCACTATCATAATATTTAAGGCTAGTAACACAAGCGCTACAAACGGTCGCGTATAAAAATAAATCGTGTCGCATTTGAGAGACGTAGTAAATTTGTTTTTATGTGAAATTAAGATGTATGTCGTATTTTCTTGAGTTTATCGGCTGAGTGGTGTATTTTTAGTATTAAACCTAGTTCAGACCGTGGTGGCTACTTTGCTTGCAGTTTGTTGAATTTATTTCGTTTATTCATGCAATTTTGAGCAGTGGTGGCCGTGGTCCTAGAACCAATAATTCGAAGACATGTGATATCTACCAATCCGGCCCGTGGTGAATTGCGGCCCACTCCCTCTCGAAAAAAGAAGGCCTGTAGTGCAGCTGTGGCAAAATTATAGGGTGATTATGTTATTCATGAAATTTTGCCTAGGTAACTGCCTCAGAAAAAGGTTTACCTAACTAGATATGTAGGAACTTATAAGTGAAAATAATAACTTACCGGAAAAGGGAGTCGTTATTATTTTTATTTACATGGCTATAAAACACTGATGTATCTATTATTGAAAATATTTAACTTATGTTCTATAGCGTATACGTAATCTTTTTAATTCTATGTTGTAGAGATAATAAACCTTACGATAAAAAATAAATTAAAAAAATCAAGTATTTATCAAATTAAAAAAACTAAAATGGTTAACCATCTTACTTCAGTACATCTTTAATTTTTCTCGTAATATACTAAACTGAGGTACGGAAATGAATTACCTCAGAAATATTTTCTGCGTCACGTGTGCACCCGCATTAAATTTAAAACGAATTCATGTACGTTTTCAACATTTTATTCAGTTTATTTACGATACATGTCGGTGTACTAATAGCCTTAGATACTGAAATAAATTACATGCTTTTACAGTTTTTAACGATAATACACGTTCACGTTACTGCCATCTAATTGTAAATGAGCACTATTTTACAGCTGTATTCATCAGTAGTAATACTTAGTCCTCTAGACCAAATTTCGGTCATGGCGGCCAATCTCAACCGAAACCAAGCCAGCCACGCGGGGCTCCGCGAGAGATATTATACAGGGTGTAATTTAATTCATGGGCATCCTTTTAAGGGGTCATTGTACTCAACATTATGAACAACTTTCACTATGGGACAAAAACTACGAAATCGCGCAAAAGAAATCGTTCCAAAAAGCTGTTCCCTACATTTTGACGAGCTATGACGAGCTACGCAAACATACCTAAATGTAGGGAACAATTTTTTTTTTTCATTGTCCAAAATTGGTTAATTCTCCACTGGCATCCGTGATGGCCTGATGGTTCATGGAAGTTGAGACTTAGGATTCCTGTCATGGAAAGGCGGTTTCCCAAGACGCGTGATAATTCTGACGGACGCGGACCAGCTCGCACGGCCGACAACCACGGACAGCCACGCACCGCACACTAAGGCTCTTCACACAGTCCGTGGTATTGCGGACGAACGCGGACCAGCCTGCATGGCCGACAACCACGGACAGCCACGCACCGCACACCAAAGCTCTTCCCACGGTCCGTGATATTGCGGACAGACGCAGACCAACCCGTTGAGATTGGATCCATTTTTTCATTCCGAAATGCGAAGTGAAAGAGAATCTCGCACCGCACCTTTGAAGTTATACTGACTGGCAAAAATATGCTACTCTACCTAACCCTTCGGGGAATAGAGGCGAGATGTGATGTGTCATCATATGCTTAGCCTTTTACCAACTATGTTGGGGTCGGCTTAAGGGGGAGGTGCTAGTGGCTAAGTTTACAAAAAAAAAAAAAAAACAACCTACTTCCAACTTTAGAGTTGTTTTCTTGTAAAAAGTTTTTTACTTCTTGCTTTTTCCCTACTTATGCATTTAAAATGATATTATAGAGATAATAAACTACCTTCTTGGTCTAGTATTGGCAAGTGCTACTGCTGAGCATGAAGTCCTGGGTTCGATTACCGGGTCGGGCAAAGTATTATTGGTGTTTTCCATCTGGAATTTCTCAGTAGCAGGCCGGAGTCTGGATTTGTGCCCGGTTGATGGCAATAGGCTCGCTCCTTATTACATGGAACTTAAACACAACTGGCGAAATGTGGGTGTACTATAGGTACACCTCTGCCTAACCCTTCGGGGAATACCGGCGTAATGTTATGTTATAAAACTAAACATATGAAAGCAATAGTTTTAAAATTAACTCGTTTTAATCTCCTGTGACATGTCTGTGCATGTAATATAAATAAATAACGCGAGTTCATCCATTAGTCACGTTCTACGGATTACTGGATCAAGATGACATGGTAAGTAAATGGAAGGGAATACGGATTTAGAGATAAAAATATAAATATTATACAGGGTGTAAAAAGACCCATCATATTATAGCCGTCAACTACGCATTCTGTACATCAAATTAAGTAAATAATTGCTGGGGTAACAACTTTTATTTTTTAACAGACTTCTTCAAAATGGAGTAGGTTCTCAATTCGTCTGTAAGTTTTTTTTTTCTTTTTTGTATGTTTTTACGCGATTACTCCGCCAATTATGAATCGATTTTGATGATTCTTTTTTTGTTTGGTAGGTCATGCTTCCGAGGAGGTCCTATATAAATTGTATTAACTTTGCTTGCGTAGTTTTTGAGTTAGCTTCAATAATTACGTAAGTATTTTTTCCTACTTAGTATATATATACGACATTTTATTTGACTCTGTATCTGTTACACATAGCAGGTAGCGGTATTCGAATTGATGTAAAAATAACTTCAATTTCGGAAGTTCTTCGCTTTTCAATTTTCGTTTTTGGCCACCGACTTCCAAAATTAAAGTAATTTTTCACTTTTTAGTGTTCCTTTTGTTAGACGGTTGTTTTTTTTTGTAAAAAGTTTGTTTTTGTATTTTTTTTTTAAGTCGGTTGTTTTTGGTGTGAAAAATCGCTGTTTACCGTAGTGCGCAATGTGACGCACGCATACTCGTAACATTGTGTTTATGGGTGCATGGAACGGTTCAGGGTTTATCCTCACAAACACACAAATTTAAAATTAACTTATAAGTAACATTTAAAACCTGCTATCTTTAAAAACGTCTGTAAAAGTTGGAACTTTGACCTTCATTTTCTCCGTAACCAGAAGGTTCCCAGGTATGGTCCAGAACAAAAAAATTATCATAATAACGGGAATAACAAGTGGCTTTCGGCTTCGTTATGTGTCTTTTTACACCCGTTATGTATCTACTATGTTTATTATGTGTGTTGTGTATTGTATGTACTGCCTCGTTGGATTAATGGTCACAAGCGCTACTGCTGAGCATGAAGTTCTGGATTTGATTCCCGGCTCGGGCAAAATGGTATTTGGTTTTCTATAGGGAATTTCTCCCTAGCAGTCCGAAATCTGGATTTGTGGCAATAAGCTCGCCCCCTGTTACATGGACCTTAAACATATCTGGCGAAATGTGGGTGTACTATAGAGTACACTTCTGCCTAACCCTTCGGGAAACAGGCGTGATGTTATGATATATTTTCGTATAGGAGGTTCACGTGGCTTAATAATAACTGCCGCACGGGTCTATCGCAGGTTAAACTACACTTGCTGAGGTCGGTCCGTGGATGGGTCACCATCCATTACAAATCGAGACCCTCCGTGACTCGGAAAGTACGTTAAAGGCTTGTGCAGACTGGCGCGATATCGCGGGCGTGACAGGCAGCGCAACCCTTGTCGCGCCCGCGATATCGCGCCAGTCGAACGAGCCCTTGATCCCGGTTGTCATATCTTTGACAGTCGTTACGGAAAGTCGTTACCGAAAATCGTTATCAAAAGTCTGACAACCAGTCATACCAAGAGGAATGTACCCAGTAACTGGGTTGTGGAAGTCAGATAGGCTCCAAGTAAAATACTGGTATTCAGCTGCATCCGGTTAGACTGGCAGCCGACGCCAATATATTCGTGACTGCGACAAGAAGCCTTCCATCTCTCAGCATGATGCTATGCCATGGGGCCCACGGCATAGCGCTGATCTTCAGTGAGTCACCAGTAGGTATATTCCTACCTCTGCAGTAGGAAAACTACTTACCCTAGGTAGGTAATCAAAATATTCAAGACTCGGCGCACTATCGAAGTCCGGTCTCCGGAGGGAAGTGATGTGACGGCATCTACATCGCCACATGCGAACTACGCATCAAAGACCTGACGGCACACAAAATCCTGCATCGCGCAATTAGAGTTTACCGCAGGATCAACAGTACAAGATTCCAACATCAATCGTTGGGCAGTTGCCCGCCAGACACGACACCCGCCTGGTCGGGGGATCCTCCCTTTTATATAGAGGATGAGTGAACTTTACACCTCGTTGCATTCCGACCTCGCCGTCGAGGTCCCCCACGACCGCGACCCCAAAGTAACGCTCCTCCCCGACCCTTGCTCGGCGAAGCGCCAGCCGGCGCCGAAGCTGAGCAAGAGTTTTAAACCCCCCGATCCAGCCTGTCCCGACTTTCATTCCCTCCACCAGCGACGCCTTAAGGGGGATGCGCCAAGGTAGCCCGTGAAATTCAAATTTTCTTACTTTTTTTGCAATTTGGAGGTCGGTGTCAGGTTGTATGTTGATCTAAATTAGATTTGCGCCCGTAACAAATATGGATTTACAGAATTATAAACATTAGAATCAGCAATACAACTCTCTAAGTTCATGTAAGTGCATTGAATGACTATTTCATGAAATCATGACATTTGGCACTTTCATGAACTTAGAGAGTTGTATTGCTGATTCTAATGTTTATAATTCTGTTTGAATTTCGCGGGCTACATCTACCTTAAGCCTAGGTTCGTATCCCACAGGGGGTGCCCTTAGCGAGCAGTCGCTTAGTTTTAGTTAGTTTAGTATTATGCCCCTGGCTGGAGGCTTTTAGAGCATCTCCGCAGGACAGTCCGGTTGAGTAGCAAGGATCCATAGTGGTCAAATACGAAAGCCATTAAAAAAAAAAAAACTATCCCTTGTTCATCATACCTCTAAAACCCTTTCGAACATCGTAAGAATTCTATCATTGAATACTAAAGTTTTCAAATAAAAGTCTTGAAAGCAATCGTGAAAAATGCGAATCCAATACATTTAAAAGTCTTTGCAAGTTCTTTAAGATATACGAACTGAAACCTAACTTGGAAAGCTTTCCATTTAACTTAGAAAAGTTAGTGGCAACTGGCAAGCTGAGTTTTAACTTAAAAATCAATAGTTTAACAACTACAGAGCTCGGAATCGCTGCCGCACTGGCAGCGTTCAGAGACAGTAGTACTAATGACATTTATGCCGCCGAACGTGCGTTGAACGGATGACTTGTGCGGTCTAAAGACTTGCACACAGAACTGCGTTGCGATGTCGCTTCACAAAAATCAGCGACAGTACCCTAAGATTTTCTTAGAAAGCTTCTGCGTTGCGAATTCGCATTTTTGTGTGCATTGTGTGTTTGTGTGCAAGCAAATGCATAGCAATGTCTTTCATTTTGACAGTTCAACAACATTCATTGCGTTATTTGCGTTGCAAGCAGACATGAAGCAATAGATTAGCAATATCCTTCAAAATTATTCAGATTGTGATTGAAAGTGTACTACGCCATTAGTGTGCTGGGCTGGGGGCCTGCCGGGTCCTACTGTCTGAATCCGTCAACAAAGATACGGGCGCGTCCGAAAGAAGTTCGAAACTTCGGCGTAAACTCTACACCCAATTGAATAACTTCTTCGGACAGGTAAAAACACTTCGGGATAGGGACAGCTGTCAAATCGTGATGTCATTCATTCTTAGGTCGGGTCCGAAAACGAATCTGTCCGTAGGTGATACGCATTAGCAATTGCCCGTAACTTCGGCCGACACTACGGACTTTGTGCTAAAGAATTAGATCTCCTGTCACGGGCTGCCGCACCGTCAGTTTTTATACGTCAATTGCGTCATATTACGAGTACCTGACACGTAACGCGATTGGTAGCACAAAATTTTGCAGTCATGTAATTGGTTGTACTGTTCTTTCAGTCGCCATTTTGAACTCTATTATTATTGAAACTAAGACGGCAAAATTCAGTGCTAGCAATCAATCGCGTCTCGGGTCAAGTTATAATGATTGCACTGTAAATGCTGACGCCGCTTGGTTTGTTTGGAAAGAGTTGACAATGCCGCCTCTAACAGCGGCCGCCGAGGCTTCTCCGTGCTCTGTGATAACAGAGGCCCTAGTGTGAGTTTCGTTTAACTATCTCGACTTTACGCATCGACCGCGTTCGGCGCTCCGATTGGCCCTTCACTGGCCTTCACTGGTGAAGAGCCAATCGGAGCGCCGAACGCAGTCGATGCGTAAAGTCGAGATGGTTAAAAGAAACTCGGACTAAGGCCTCTGATAACAACCTACTTTTCTTAACCGCCGTCGCTCCCTCAGTGTTGCCGCTTTCCGTCGGTCCACTGCCGCTGTTTTTCTTTTACAAGCCTTGCAAGCCCAGGCCAAACACCTCCTGCTAGGCCCCAATACGTGCTGAACATGACTTTCATCCTTATCCTCCAAAATCTCCCCATTTTTGTGCTCATTTTTAACTTGGCAACACTGTTCGTTTAGGATTCCCTTTTCTTCTTTTTGAAAATCGAACTCTTTGTAGTTATTGTTGTTGTAGTTGTCGTAAATAGTGTTGTAACTCATTGTTTATGGTTTTGTGAAGATTTAAAAACAAAATTCTATTGTTTTGCTACCTCTTTCATTGATTTCTTTGGCACGTGGGTATGTAAGGATGACTGACTACCCGCAAACTAAGCATTAATAGAATTAGCTATACATAGGAGCTTTTTATTAGGAACTATGGTTTTGTATTTTTTTTTCAGTCTATTACATTATTACTTTAGTAAATATTTATTCCCGAAATTAGTATTGAGCATATTTTTTTGTAACTTTGGTAATTATGTTGAGCAAAACAGATTACTTTCTATAATTATGAATTAAACTTAACCAACGAGGTCAACAAGTTTTATCATTTAAAATTCCGGCTGCGTCCTTGTTTAAATCCACTAAAATATTTTAATGTAAAACAACTATTCATAGTCTAATTTTATTTGACTATTTATTAATAATAATCCTTCATGAATACCACACACAAAGCACTTCACTACACAACACTAAAGAAAAAAGAAACTCGAAATTCGTAACTCGCGCCAAAATGTGACAGTTCACCGAATGGTTACTTTTTTTTTTCGGGTGACGCGCCCGGCGGCGCAGGCGACACTGAATTCAGCCGAGGGTTGATCACAGTCAGAGATTTACAAAATATGCTCGCTATTAATAAACTGTCTAGCTACACAGCTCCTAACGTCGTTGAGAGATGCCAATTTATTAGTGTTTGGATTGAAATTGATGCCGGCAATATATTCCCTTTAAATTTGTTGCGTCGAAAGCTCCCGGACGTTTTTATATGCGCATCTCGTTTTCGTGTTTCGAATCGATTTTTAATGTGGCTCTTTCGAGCCGGGTTTTTTTATTTTATTTTTTCTGTACTATAATATTATAAAGCGAAAAGATCTGTATTTTTGTTTGTAAATTAATAAACTCAAAAAGTAATGGACCGATTTAAAAAATTCTTTCACCAGTAAGTATAATGTTTTATTAACACTGAGTAACATAGGCTATAATTTATAAAGATATCACGAGTGCGAAGCCGCTGGCGGAAACTTAAAGTCTACAGATACTAACTAATATAATAAAGCTGAAGAGTTTGTTTGTTTGTTTCAACGCGCTAATCTCTGGAAATACCTACCCGTTGCGAAAAAGGATTTGAAAAATCTTTTTGCATTTGATAGCCCGCTTTTGAGGACGGCTATTTAACATCACGTTACGAACCTTAGGAAGAGAGCAAAATGAAAAAATAAAATACCGCGGGCGGGCGATGTGATGCAATTTTTTTTTTTTACCATTTATGTACACACATAAAGACAAGAAAAGAACAGAAAAATACGTACAAAGGTGATGCTTATTTCTAAAGAAATCTCTTCCAGCATACCTGCGATAGGAAAGTAGATAAGAGATGTAGACACCGTGTGTAAGATTCGAGAGAAAATAAAATACCTACATATAATCAACAACAATTCACTTAATAAAACAAAATCTTTAATTATGATTTATGTTAAAACTAGCTGCTGTCCGCGGCTTCACCCGCGTGGACTCTTATTCATTTTCTAAAATAAAAGTAAGCCTAAAATACTCCATAAAATATCAGCTATCTGCCTGTGAAAGTTGCATCAAAATCGGTCTAGCCGTTTCGGATATTAGCCGCAACAAACAGACAGAAACAAAAATTATAAAAATTTGTTTTTTCATGTCATAAGTTTGATACTTTCGTATGCATTGTAAAGCTGTTATTTTGACATTACAAACAGACACTTTATTTTTATTTATTTGTACTATACAGCATGTAAAAAAAAACCCTGTCCGTTCGGAAAGTGGGCGCAATAACATTACTAAAAAGAAATCCAAAATTTTTTTTTCTGAATATATTTATGTTATTTGTTACTGTTAAAAATTCACGTTTTTAGTAACAAAATTACACTAATTTCATTATAAATTAGCAAATCTACAGAGGTCATAAGAAATGACTTGTAGACCGTTAAACGACAGCCGCCCGTGCCCCATGTAATAACCCGGTGAAAAACGCATTAAAAAAGAAGCCCCGTTTTTTTTTTTTTTTTTCCAGAAAATTTGCCCATATAGACTGTCAGTATTATTCATATTCATAATAACACCCTCACGGATCGGACAGGGTTTTTTTTACACACTGTATAAAAGAAATACGCGGACGAACTCGCGGGATGAGGCTACGTTTTTTATATTGTCGTGTTATTTTTTAAAGGATAATTATGTATATAAAAGCTTGATGATAAATCTTTTAAGACCAATGAAGTTGATAGGTATATGCGTTGTGGCCGTTTGTCTGTTCACAAATACGTTTTTTATGATGAAATAAGTTAATAATGCCGCGGTAGTTAATTTTATATATAAAACGGTTTGAATTTATTTGATGTTTGTGTAAAAAAAAGCTTGTTAGCTAGTTCCTGCTGGAACTTCAAACGCTAACAAGACAGTTTTTGATACATTCCGCAGTGATACTTAGTGAAGCCTGTACTTTAGATAAATGTTCCCATTTTTTTACCGACTTCAAAAAGGAGGAAGCTCTCAATTCGTCAGAACGTTTTCTTTTTTTAATGTTTTTCCGCCAATTATGAATTTTGTTTACTTTGCCTTTTTTCCAAGCTCCAAAATTGCTGGCGGCTTTTTTTTACTCGAAGTAAACCCTATCTGATGTTCGTTAATCAATAACAAAGCCTGGGTAATTCCGTCATTCTAGGGTAAGACATTGTCCCGTTAATTGCTTTAATTGCTTAACTTTACGATTGTCTGTAGTAACTGCCGCGTTGGGCTTAGTGGTCACAAGCCCGATTTCTGAACATGGAGTCCTAGGTCTAATCCACAGGTTGCACAATCTTTATTATTGTGATTTTTATTAAAAAAATCTCAGTAGCAGCCTGGATTCTGGTTTTTTATTTGGTTAATGTTAGTAAGCTCGCCCCCTATTACAAGGGACTTTACTGATTAAATATGGGCCTCCTATATACAAAACACCTCTGCGTAACTCTTCACGGAATCCAGCCTTGTAAATGACATTAAACGTTTTTCAGTCCCAGTAGCGCCCCTAGCGGCATTTTCTGAAACTACTTCATAACTAGGGGCGCCAAAACCTGTAACATTCCCGGTACTAAAGTTCGCGCATGCGTGGTAGTCTTTAGAGGGAGCCTGCTTCACAAAGGAAGGCAAGGAGATGTGTTATAAATAAATATTTTAGTTATTTATTTATTTATGCTTGTTTCCGTGAATAGTGACTGGTACAGTTGTAAAGTATGTTGGGGATGGATATTGTTTGCTGAAGGAAGGTTTGATGTTGCAAATTTTACTGTACTGTGAGGGACAGAACGCGATGCTGGCGTGGCGCAGCGCGGTGAAAGCCGGACCGTGTGTACTGTACTGTACTGTGAGGGACAGAACGCGATGCGAAAAAGTTCGGAGAATATTAATTCATTGATAGAGCTTTTAACGAGATAGTTACGTTAGTGTCAACGTAACTAGCTCTACGCGCGTAAGTTGCATAACTACACAAGTGAAAGAAATATTAACAGACTAATGATACATCAATAAATTAGTAATTAAAAAGTAAATACCTATTCTTTAAGAGAAATCTAACAGAACCGGGAAATGTATCAATCCTTACTACTCTGTCTGTCTGTCGCGCTTTCACGCAAAAACTACTGAACCGATTTAATTTAAATTTGGTACACAGATAGTCTAGAGCCTGAGAAAGGACATAGGCTACTTTTTATCGACATACCACGCGGGCGAAGCCGCGGGCGGAAGCTAGTAACTAATAAAACCAAACAACACAAGATACTTAACAACGGTACATTTTTCATAAAACTGCTACGTTTTAAAGATCCCTGCTGTCCCCTGCTTATCCGTAAGCATAACTAGAGTAAAATCCTCTGCACAAATATTTATTCACACACAAAATCCACCCCAACTCTTAACATAGCCATAAAAACATTTTTACAACATAATAACGACTCCATGCATTTCTTATTCCGTGAGAACAACATCCCTCACGATTGGGGTGTGATCCGCTCGCTAGGACACTTAAAACATTAAAATTAACAAGATAACACAATCTTGTAAATAAATAACACTTAAAATAGTATAAAAATCGTTTTAATAATTATATTTTCTTAGTGTTATAAGGAAAATCTGTGGATTTTGTGTGAAAACGACAACTAAACGTGTGTGTAAAATGTCGACTGTGAGTAGTAAAGATTTTCTATTCTAACATTATTTTTAAACGTTCTATTTTTAAATTCGGTTGTTCTATTCGCCACTTTTTTTTTATTGTGACGTGTTTTGTATAGTCCCAGTGTTAATCTTGTGATTTATGATTCGAAGTGACGTGACAAGGTTCGTAAGAACTGGGTTTTTTGTCAAAAATTTAGGATAGGAAATACCTACTCATCATTTCAAGTACCTATTTAAAATGATATCGTAAGTATTTAAAATGTTAAGCTGTGTATGTTTAAGCTTACAATTAACTTGTATTTTGTGATTTAGAGAGGTTAAATATTTTTTTTAAGAAAAAATTTCGAACCAATTTGATAAAAAAAAAAATTTAACTGCCTATGTGTAAGTAAATTGCCATAATATGGTGCATGAAAGAAAAATATTTTTATATACATGCGAATAGAAGATAAGTTTAGATAAAAAATCATAGATAACCTTCAATCAATCATTTCAGGTACCTTCTTATAGAATATCGATTCTGAAACTCGATATTATTATAGTGGAGCGTTAAAATCGAAATCGCCTGTGACCTATTTCGCAAGATGACAACTTAGACATGACCTAGGTCAGGCGACCTGTCTAGATGCTGTAATGTTGCAATAAAAATACTTAACTCAATTTAAAATGAAAAATTGAGTTTGATTGCAACGAAAAAAAAATGGACAATCAACGATCAAATCGAGTCATAGATTCGACAAATGCAAAAAAAATTTTTGGAAATGAAGTTATTTTTGTCTATGCCTGAATATCAATGAAATTGGAATCACTTTTCTTTTATTCGATTTTTGGTTTTCCAAATTTTTTTTTGTGCGCCTCTGTTGTTCTAATGTACAATTTTTTTTATAGGTATACCTTACATTAAATATGTAGTTAGGTACATTCTTCCATGTTATATTTTGGTTTTTCTAATTCTATGCAGAATCCTTACCTAATTAATAAACTAACCTACCTACGGAGATATTTTTTATTATTACACGCCTGTACTCCCCGAAGGGCTAAGCAGAGATATAGTTCATCCACATTTCGCGACTAAGTTTCGTGAGTAGTCTTCAATTTAAATCATGTTAAATGAATGCACATTATTTTCGATTTCAAAAATATATTGTTCTAGAAGTATCACTGAAACTGCCGCCAATTTTCAAGTGACGTGTACACACGGCTACACACAAGCTATACATTTCCAGTATAAGCTGACCTCGCATTGTACGGAAATCCTATACAATGCGAGATCAGCATAAACTGGAAATGTATAGCTTGATGTGTCGCCGTGTGTACCTGTTGTGAATGTTTGATTGAAAAAACTTTTTTATAAATAAAAAACAATGTTATAACTTACACGTATTTCCATACATTTTATTTACGTAGACGTCCATGTTAACATTGTCTTAAAAATGACAAGCCATTGTCTTAAAAATGCCTATGCCAATGATCGCCATGTCACTTTGTCTAGAGCAATCACCTTTTGACCATGTTGACCGATAAGAAAATGGATCATAGGTCATCTTCATCAAGTTTTAGGGCGAAGCACTAAGTTTCGTCTAAGTTCGGAAAAAGAGATGAGAATCTGAAAGTCTTTTTGTTAGGATTGTTTTTGAGGATTGAATTCTTTCGTGACGACATTTATGAGGAGTATGCGGAGGATTTAATTAGAAAAATGTCGTGAAGATTCCAGAAAGAACAGAAATCTCAATGTTTTGACATGTCGCCATTTCACCTGTGCGAATCAGGGACGGATCGCTAGTTCATAATAAGAAGAAAAAGCGGCCGAAGCGTTCCGTTACACCGTACGATATTTAACACAAGGAAAACATCGTGAGGAAACCGGCATCTCCCAGAACCAAAAATTCGAAGACATGTGACATCTACCAACCCGCACTGGGCCCGCGTGGTAGATTACGGCCCACTCCCTCTCACAGAGATGAAGCCAGTGTCCCAGCAGTGGGAACATTATAGGCTGATTATGCTTTTAAAATATATATATATTTTTTTTTTATAGCACGCATAGTAGTACTTACACACTCTGTGAAAATTTCAAGTGCCTATCTATTCCATTTCCAGCGGATGGACGGACAGCGTAATAGGGTCCCATTGGCAATATTACACTTTGGGTTCAGAATCCTTACAATATAAAACTACAGCCGATACGATACGTGCCCTTACTGAGAAGCGATAGGTAATCGATATACTGCTAATATCCCTATCGGACGATTCTCTACGTCAGTATAACATATAGGTACGGACAGCTGATTCACTGTATGACCGCGTTTACGCGGCGTATTGTATTGGCACGATATTAATTATTTGTATAATTACTCAGAGCAAATAGTTAGTTGTGATATATACATATGGCAAATAAGTATTTTTTTAAGAAATAAATTTAAGGTAATACGCCTAAGTTATGTCTAAAATAAAAAAAACCGGCCAAGTGCGAGTCGGATTCGTGCACGAAGGGTTCCGTACCGTATCTATAAAAACGGCAAAAAAATCACGTTTATTGTATGGGAGCCACCATAAATATTTATTTTATTCTGTTTTTTAGTATTTGTTGGTATAGCGGCAACAGAAATACATCATCTGTAAAAAATTCAACTGTCTAACTATCACGGTTCATGAGATACAGCCTGGTGACAGACGGACAGACAGACAGACAGCGGAGCCTTAGTAATAGGGTCCCGTTTTACCCTTTGGGTACAGAACCCTAAAAGTGACCATTTAATTTCAATATTCCCTTTTCGCATGTCTACGTACCTACCATAACGTGTGGGCAAATATAGCCATTTAAAAAATTGTTTTTAAGTGGCTATATTTGCCCACACGCACATTACAGCACGTTGAAATGCGCTCGTCAGTAACAGGCCTTATAATCTTTTCTTAAAAGCAAAGAATGAGCGCAATTATTATATTGTACTGATAATATTCAAGGTAATCTGAGCCATCTTGTTTTGTAAATAACTTGGACTTTTCTTCGGTATTTCACTCGGAATTTCTTATTGTTTTGGATCTTTTTCTATTCGCAGCGTAACTTTTGGCGTTTAGAACGGTGAAAGGAGATTTTATGGTTTTTGGTGTTACTCGGGCATGCTTAACGACGGGATTGTATAGAAATGGTCGATCTCATAATTTTAATCAAAATAAAAATCTTGCGGCATTAAGATAACAATTTTTTTTTTCTTATTAATTATGTTCCATTATATAATTCGAACAACCATAAAGGTTTCATTATGCATTTAGTAAAAAGTTGTTATTTCGTCATTACAAACAAATACTTTAATTTTATTTATTTGTATAATCAGACCAAATACAAAACCAAGACAGAGCGCTGTCAACAGTGACGTGAGGCCGGTTTCGTAAACATCACATTGTGTGCACTTAGTTTGGTGTAGTTTGATTGTAGCGTCATTGTAAATAGTTGTAAATGTGTGTGTGTGTGAGCGTGTATGCACAGAGTGGTGGTGTAGTTTTAGCATACTTCTCTGTATTGTTCGCAGCGCTTCGTCTTGGTTTTTTATTTGGTCTGAGATTTGTATATAAGACTATGTATGTACATTGTAGATATATACCGTATACTTATACCTTCATCGCTTGTCACCTTCATCGTCTGATAAAGTCACGTACGTCCTCAAAGTGTCAACTGAGTGAAATGGGTCATAATAACCCACACAGTGGTCTACCTGTCTATCAGCTATCAGACAACTCAGTTAATACTGTCGCATGTTGTAAGGAAAACTGTTTTTATTATTTCTATCTCGTTTCGGATTGAACTGTGATGAGAATACCTTAAAAGTTGCTAACGTCGCTAATAGATGTCAAATATTTCAAATATTTTACTTTATGAAATATCGCTAACTAGTGAACTAGAATATTAATTATAAATTGCAATTATAACACTGAATTTGATGTTGTATTGCAAAAAAGGTATACTTTTTTTACATCTAAAATTAAATATTCGGTGTTACGATATCAATTATTGCATTTCATAATCAATATTTTAGTTCAATAGTTAGCCATCTTACTTAAGAACAGCGAAATATTTGACAGGGGGACAAATACATAAGGGGGATGCGTGGTAGCCCGCGAAATTCAAATTTTCTTACGTGTTTTGCAATTCGCAGGTCCATGTCAGGTTGCATTTTGATTAAAATACAATATACTTAGATATAGGACGACTGACCAGTCGCGAACCCGAACACACAGGGTTTTTACAGGTTTTTTTATGACTCTTGAGGAATAGTTAAGCGGGGTAGGTTACTAAATATAACTACGTCTATTGTTTTTTATAATGGATTTCCGCAAAGTCACGCCTGAACCAATTAACTTTATTAAAATATATGATTCGCGACTTCCTTTAGAAGCACATTAAAGGGGTCTTACCACAAAAACTTTGTTCAATGCGTGTCTAATCTATCTATCTGCCTAGCCTTTTCCCAACTATGTTGGGGTCGGCTTCCAATCTAACGGGATGCAGCTGAATACCAGTATTTTACATGGAGCGACTGCAATGCGTGTCTAATGTCAGTTTTATGTCAAACTCCTTAAAGAAAAGTCGTGTTTAAAAGGTGTTTAGGCTAAACAACTGCTAAACACGGTTTTGTGGTGATAAGGTAGGTGTTTATCAGTCTGGTTGTACACACAGCATTTCAGCAAGTAGCGTAGTCCTCCAATCCTACTGAGATATTATTTTCCACACAGCTTCCGCATTGGGCATCTGCCAGAATTTAAGGCTGTGACCAAAATATGAGGCCGGCCTAACTGAGTACCTAACGATAAAAACTTTTTACAAAAAAAAAAAACCAACCGACTTCCCTTTTCAGTGTTTTTTTTTTTTTTGGAAGTCGGTTGTTTTTTTTTCTTGTAAAACAGTTTTTGTTTTTCACTTTTTAGTTGTGGTGACCCCACACAAATTCGTTGGAAGTCTTTTTTTTTTCCTGTAAAACAGTTTTCGTTTTTCACTTTTTAGTTGTGGTACCTACCCCCCACACAAATTCGAATACCACTACCTGTTATGTAAATAATAGTGACGGAGTAATTTAAAACATCGTCTCTAAGTAAAAAATACGTAATATTGAAGCTAACTCAAAAACTACGCAAGCAAAGTTAATAAAATTTATATGGGACCACCTCTGAAGCATGACCTACTCAAAAAAGTAACATCAAAATCAATTCAAAACTGGCGGAGTAATCGCGTAACAAATATACCTACAGAAAAAAAAATTGAGTACCTTTTTTGAAGTCGGGTAAAAACGAACTAACGGCCCGTTATACATTCGCTGGGAATCAAACTTATGACCGTATCACAAATAGCCCTCATTTCCCTGATAGATGGTGTACGTTAGCATGGAACATGCTATGAATATTGATCATGATATTTCCATGAAATCGTTAGAAAACCGGCCAAGTGCGAGTCGGACTCGCACACTGACACTGTTGGTCCACCGCACCGAGAAAAGGGACGTCAATGATAAACGAGATTACGCGGACATAGTAAATGAAATGAAATGAAATTGTTTATTTCAGACCAAGCACACAAATACTTGGTACGAGTCCATATTATGTTAGTAGGTAATACTTATAGCCATGTCAGTAAAATTTAAAATAATTATTATTTTGGACATGCATGAGTGACCAATGCCTCAGAATTTGGCTGTCCCCAAAACTTGTTGGTGCTACGTTTTATCCGAGACCACAGGGAGGCCGTTCTTTTGCGAAGCACCGCCTGGAAGCCGTCCGTGCTCGTGGCGAACATGCCGGAGGCACTGCACCTCCATGGGAGCCCCAACAATCCCCTGGGGCCGTATTATATCGTGTTAATGCCACCATTTTTCCAGTGTGAGTGAGAGACGGAGCTATACAAGGCCGATAGCACCATCCTTTTTTCGCAGTGGAATAATGATGGCTTTAATACTTCATAATACGGCCCCTGAACGTGTAGTTATACTAAATAGTAAATAGGTGGTAAATATGTATACTGTCGCTACTTCCAGCGTCTTCATCTCGTTCTCGTTCTCGTTGACGTCCAGTTTACGTTGCGATGGAGGGGAGATCGGGCATCACCCATCTATTCATACTATAAATAAATAAAATTGAAGTGTCTGTTTGTAATGACAATATAACAGCTTTTTACGAAATGCATATGAAAATACACACAAACGGTACTTCTAACAAAAAACAATATTTTATTTTTTTGTCTGTCTGTCTGTTCCGGATAATCTCCGAAACGGCTGGACCGATTTTAACGGGACTTTCGCTGGCGGATAGGGTGTTATAAGGTTATAAGGAGTAATTTATATGGCTATTCATTTTACAAAAAAAAAAAAGAGAATTAGGGTCCACACAGGAAAAGCCGCGAGCAGCAGTTAACCATTTAAAGCATATATAGCTAATGTACAGGTCAATTCAAACTTAGTGGCTCGGAAGTTAGCTACTCGCTGCGCAACGACTCGCCTCATGTTCCGCCACGCCATTAAGTTTGAATCGATTTGTAGTTACTGTGATATTTCTCGACGTCATGTACAGCCAAGTCGGAGGCCCATGGGCGGCATAAAAACTCTGACACCAGCTATCTAATTGCGTAGCTTATTTTCGTAGCCGATTAAGACTAATCTGTTTCATTTTGACAGTTCAACAACGTCCATTGCGTTATTTACGTTGTCGAGCAGATTTTTTTTCGAACTAATGAAGCAATGGATTAGATATTTGTTTCAAACCGATTCAGATTCTGATAGATCGTGTATTACACAATTAGGGTGCTGGTAAGTCACTAATCACACGAAAAAGATAGAGGGAGTGTGTGAGCTGTTATTAAATAATAATTTTCGGTGCAAAACAGTGATCAGTGCCAACTCTTTAGAGCGAAAAGCTGAATCGCTCTCAAGAGAATTCAGTCCGATTCATTCGGTGTAAAAAGTTTAGAGTCAGCAATTTTTTTTACTGTACAGCAAGTTTTAGTAGGTCGACTTTTAAACTTTAATGCATAATGACATACTTACTTGTATATAGGGTCAAATTTAATTAGCTAGGGAAACTCCAGACGTGATGGGAATCGATATATCTAAACACGATCAAAGAAATGAATTTGATGATTTTTGGATTCCGTACGTCTGAATAAAAAAATGGAACCTTTATAGGATCACTCGTGTGTCTGTCTGCCTGGCTGGTTGTCTGCCCGTCTATCACAGCCAATTTGCTCCGAATCTACTGGACCAATTTAGTTGAATAATACAGTTATGAATTTCTGTGACACAAACACGGACGTCTAACGTAAATAAATGAATTTGGAATTCGGGGTCACTTTTTGGGGTCAAACTGGTAAATAAAATAAAGTTTTTTAAACTGTACCGTGTGACATTATGATCTCAAATAAGTATATATATTTTATAATTATAAAAGAAATAAGTAGGTACTTACTTTTAATTTATAGATATTTAAGAAAAAGGATGAAAATCGACCATTGTTCCTTATCTCTGAAACAACAGAGCCTAAAATTTTGAAAAAATACAGTAAATAAAAATATGTTGTTTTATACTAAATGATCACAGGAAAAGTCTATGGTTTTAAAATAACATGGCAAATCGGGGATTGTAAATTGAAAAGTATTTTGTTAATTTTAGGTACTCAAAAATAGTTTCTTTCTTTGCAGATCTTAATTCCGTAAAAGATGGATGTCAGCAGTGTTTTAACAATGGATTCGTACACTTACATCAGTCACAATTCCTCTTAATCAGGTAAGCAATTATTATTTCAAAGAAAACTAAGTTATTATTTTAATTATCATCTGGTTAAGGTGACGCTGTTCAGAGCCTACTGTCAGTCGTTATACACCAGCCAACTTTGGTACCGGTACACGAGGAGTGCGTATAACCCTCTTCGTGTACAGTATAATAATGCTTATCGGGCTTTGATGAACTTGTCCTGGCGGTGTAGTGCGACTGACATGTTAGCCGAGAGCAACGTTGCCGGCTTTTCCGCACTGCTAAGTAAGCTCAGAGTGTCATTCTACACAAGGGCAACTAGAATTAATTCTATTTCTTTGTTTTTCATTGACGTTCAAAAGTGCCTTTAAAGTGCCTATTTGAAATACATTATTTGACTTTGACTTTGACAAGGGTAACCCTGAGTAAGAATGAACATACAAGCTGTATACCGTGTCGTCTACCTTGCAAGAGAGGCAAAAGACTTTTAATAAAGGATTTTAGTTATTGTATTTTTATATTCTAACTGTGTTATTATTTTAAGAGTATGTGTCTGTATGGTTTAATAATTGCCTGAAATAAATTTAATTTAATTTTAATTATTATGCTCCAGTTGTTTCATCATGATGTTGCTTCTCTTTCTATCGCGTAACTCTTAATTTCTGACTCCGTTACTCTCACTGAATTGGCCCGACAAGACGGGCCCGCAGCGTAGTTGTAGCTTCGTACCTAAAACGCGGAATGAACCATCTGTATTCATCTGTGCCCCTTTAAGAGTGCACTGCTCTATATTATTGCCATAGTCCGACAGTATTTTTTTTTTGAGAAAATTATCGAATTAAGGGCCAGACTCATAATGATAACAAAAAACTTATCATAAGATTTTCAACATCACAGCTCTATTTAAAGCCGCATAAACAAATATATTTCCGTCTCCCTCTTCCACAGCGAGCCAGCGCGCTGAGCGAGCGAGACAGCGCGATGCATCCAACCAGTAGGTGACGCTGTCGTCTACACCCGCGGAACATGTCATGGGACTCAATCGAGTCGCGCGACTTCCTAGGGTATGTTGGGAAAACTGACCAATCTTCCTAGCCTTTTCCCAACTATCTTGGGGTCAGCTTCCAGTCTAACCGGATGCAGCTGAATACTAGAATTTTTCATGGAGCGACTGCCTATCTGACCTCCACAACCTAGTTACTGGGTAATATGATACCTCTTGGTAAGACTGGTTGTTAGACTTTCAGGCTTCTGACGACCCGTAACGACTGTCAAATCAAAGATCCACGGATGATAGGCGGGACCAACGGGTTAACGTGCTTTTCGAGGCACGGATGAGTCTCGTTACGTAAAGACGGTCACCCATCCGTGGACCAACCCCAGCAAGCGTAGCTTAACCTGATGGATCGATCCATGCGGCTGTTATTACTTAACCACGAGCTCTTATCGTGCTCTTTTAACCACCATTTTTAACCGAATTCAATAAGGCGGAGGTTCTCAATTCGCCTGTATGTATTTTTTTTTGTAACGCACATGGTGCTTTGATTTCAAATCTGTAAAACATTGGCATTGTCCTGTTACAGCGGGGTGCCGGCGCACCAGCTGTCGGCGACACGTCTGCTGAGCTCACCTGACCCATCCAGACACCACCTCGATGAGCAACAAGGTAAATTAAGGCCCTACCATAGGGCCCTACCTTACCTCATATTGCTTAGCACGATCCACCGTTATGCCGAAAATACTGCAGCATTGATTTTTAAATAAATAATATTATTATGTCAAAGGTGAAGATTGATGCAAGGTCCTATGTTTGACGAAAACACGATTACATAAAATTTTCTCTATAGAAAAAAAAATCCAAAGTTCCTATAAACCGCTGGTATTCAAAAATACTTCAAAATAGATGATGAAACTTTTCATAAACTAACTATAAAGCAGGGGGCTTAAAACAGCCACTTTGGCAGAATCATCATAGGAAAATATTATGAATCATCGTAAAATGTCACAAACTGACAATTCATTAAATTATTTGCGTGCAATTCATAATACGCAATTCATCTATATGACAATTTTGTATGAAGATTCGTAAAATGGACAAATTATGAAGTTCCTCCTCTCTCTTCCAGAAGTGTACCCGTTCTCGGAGGACTACAGAGGCGGCGGCGGGGGCTCTGGCCGCAACGGCACCCTCCGCTGGGGCGCGCGCTTCGGCCCCGCGCACCGGCCGCCCGCCGCTGGGTTGCTTGACTGCTTCAGGGCCTGTCGGTCGAGACTTGATCAGTACCTCGCTAGGAGGAAGGTTGGTCCAAAACTTCAACTGCGCTTTGTTCAACATTTTACACATTAATAACCCTGTGTATATTAAACCTCCAGATCGAGCGAGGGGTTCGTCTCTACGGCCAGAACGAACAGCGGTTAGCAGTCAAGATATGGCTCTCAGCACTCCGCGGTGTAAGACATAGAACTGACAAGTTTGCGCTACTGGGACATCTGTACCAGGCGTACATGGACTTCGGGAAATATAGGTAAGAGTGACAGGCCACATATAGGTAAGAGTGACAGGCCACATTGCTTGTCAAAGACGTCCACTACTAGATACACGCCTTAACGACCGATCCTGCATGTGCCTCCCGCATCCAGTGGATTCCCCGGGGCCTAAACCGGCCACATTAGCAATTCCTCTAAAAGCAGTTTATTTCCTGAATCCCAGCCGTCATTAGCAATTCCTCTAATTTGACATAAAAGCAATTCATAATGTGTGGACCATTTTGCGAATCTCCATAGAAAACTGTCAAACAGATGAATTATTTCGTAACTAGCTTCCGCCTGCGGCTTCGCCCTCGTGGTATGTCGATAAAAAGTAGCCTATGTCCTTTCTCAGGCTCTAAACTATCTGTGTACCAAATTTCATTTAAATCGGTTCAGTAGTTTTGGCGTGAAAGCGCGACAGACAGACAGAGTTACTTTCGCATTTATTTATTTTATTATTTATGTACACACAGTAAAATACATAGAGATACAACAATAAAATAATTATTATATTAGTAAGGATATGAATTACACGCAGATCTTATGAATTGTCAGTTGGAGACATTTTACGATGATTCATAATATTTTCATAATATGATTCTGCTAAAGTGACCGTTTTAAGCCCGAGTCGACGTTCCACCTTGTTGGCATACCTAGGTTGCACTAGGTAGTAGTTCTTTAGAACAGCCTTGGTTGGAGAACACACAGCAGACTTAGGGTCTTGGAGGTTGTATAATAATAGAATCCCTATAAACCCTCAATGGATTTAAAACACTAGGGCCGTTGTTACCTTGTTACTCAGACCAACAAAAAAAGAAAGACGGAGCATTACCTATATCAAACGTGTAGCCACAAAACTATGCTCCTGCAAGTAAACACACAGGCTCACGCACACACCTACACAAAAACTATGCTCATCGCTCCTAGTACGTCACGAGTCGTCGTCTAGTAAACTTCAATAAAAAAAATAGAATTATGCCTTCTTGTGTAGTGAAAACTTGTAAAAACAATAGCAAATCACATAAAAAGTCTCACGGAATCACTTTTCACATGGAAGTACTTCAAATAACATCGTTTCTTAATTTAGTTAACTATGAATTTTAGGTTACTTGGAACAAAAACCTGAACGAATGAACGAACGAAAACAGTGACATTTAAAGTGCGAGGGTTGCCATAATATGATTTGAAATTTTCCCGTTCGATATTTTTTAGTTCGAGTAATTATATGCCTGTTTTTTTTATGTATTTAATATTTTAGATTTCCAAGTAATATTGAAAATAAAAGTAAATGGATAGTAGCTATAAGAAATAGTCGGAATGATCCAGAATGGCTGCCATCGAAAACCAGCGTGGTTTGTTCCGATCATTTTGATAATAATGACCTTTATTCAACTAATCGTGGACTTCGCCGTGTGATCAAAAGCGGATATAAAATTTGAAAAAAAAAATGAGATTTTATCTAAACAGTAATTAAACACGAGACAGTATTTTTTTATTTTATTTTAGTTAGTTTCTCAGCTTAATTTAGCAAATTTAAATACTACTGTACAAAATTTTATTTTTTAGATGTTATTTCCATCGTCCTACGTAATTGCTGAAAACTCAGTTTCACAAAGTTCTGGCTGTACGTTTGTTTTTATCAAAAGCTGCCATTACTCGTGTATTTTTTTTTGTAGGAGTTACCAGACTTGCCTCATGTAGCCATTGACGATAGGGCTGTATATAAATGCACTTTGTACTTAATTGTTATTTTATTTTGCAATGTAAAAAGAAAAATGGTTTTGTTTCGGAATCCTTCCTAACAATTGAGGTACAATACCATACTCAACAATATCTTACTCGTACAATATTATCCTACCCAAAATATTATTCCCCATATTATAGGGAAAAACTTTAACAAATGACAACCCTTTTTACATACACATAGATAAAAAGGTGGCTTCACTTTTGATGTACGTAATGCTCCGTCTTTCTTATTTTGTTGGTCTGAGCCTTGTTACTAAATTATCATGAGACTTACTGAGCTCTTACGTCGCTTAACGTCACTTTTCAACATGATGGTTTTTCTGCCATCAACCCGTTTGCGTTGCGTTTAACACTTTCGTAGGGATATTATTTCTGTAGGGAAAGTCGCGAATCAAAAGATGTTGACTATACCTAATAATATGACCTGCCCAGTTGTCCAGTATGCCAATATGCCCAAGAAATATTTACCACCTACGAAAACGCACGTGCAAACTCGCAGTTCTTTTGCCAAAACATTCTAGTTAACGTCATAAACTAGCCGACAGTGATTGGCGCAATGTGCCCACGCCCCGCCGTTGTATACAAATCAAATGTCGAGTGCGATCTCTCATGCAAATATCACACATTTGATACTCCCACGAATGCATTTATCACTACTTATTTAGATGGTAGTAAATGGAATAAACAGTTCACTTTTTTGGACTGTTGGCCAACCTCAAAAAGGTTATGTGCAGATAAACAATTTCACTTGAGTGGCGGAGTCTCTTGTTGCCAAAAACATGGATAGCTTGGCTTCCTAGAATACCCCTAGAATTTCTAGAGCACACACAAGGGTCTTTTTAAGAAAAAGTGTATTTTACAAACGCGTGAGCACACAAGGGGCTTTTGAAGACGGATAAGTGTATTTTACACACATCGGTTAATAGTACCTACTCAATGAGTGCAAAAACTCGGGCAAAGGAGAGGGAGGACCTCGTGGCTAAGTAATAACAGCCGCAAGGGTCGATTTATCAGGTTAATCTACTCTTGCCAGGGTTGGTCCGTGGATGGGTAACCATCTTTACATACCGAGACTCCTCCATGCCTCGGAAAGCCTTTAAGCCATTGTTCGCTGCTGTCATTTGTGGGCACTTTGACAGTCGTTACAGGTCGTCAGAAGCCCGAAAGTCTGACAACCAGTCTTGCCAAGGGGTATCGTATTACCCAATTCCTACTGGGTTGTGGAGGTCAGTGCAGTCGCTCCATGTAAAATACTGGTATTCAGCTGCATCCGGTTAAACTCCAGTTTAATGCAGGCAGATGATGATGAGTGCCAAGACTGTGCAAAAAATAAAGAATGAATCAGCATCACATATTTTTAAAATACTTATGTGCTTTGATGTAGTTACATACTTATCATGTACATCAAAACGAATTTGTATCTAGTATAAATACTAGATACTTCCATAAAAAACTTCCGCATGGGACCGCAAAATGGAATGACAACGTTACAATAAATTGACTTCCACTACGCGCCGTAGTTTTGGCAAGATATCAAGAGAAATGTCTCGTTTATGCTATCAGTTTTTATTTGGCTAGCTGCCAGAAAAGTTTAGTAACGGGAAAAGTTACATTTGATTACTTTATTGGATGCAACGTTGTCTGAATGAATTTGTGTTTTGCTTGCAAGCTTGCAACACAGAAGGTACGTTACAACGCATGCGTTGCGTTGCTACGCGCTGTGCTTTTCGCATCCGGCTGTTTCCTGCGGTCACCAGAGGCTCTAGATAAAGTGACACTCTATCAGCGAAAAAAAAAAAAAAATGTACAGGACTGACATAAGCTATTGAAAAGCTTAAATGTCAATCCTGTTGAAAGTCGTTGTAGAAATACGAAACGCTTTCGAAGCGATTGTCACTTGTCTAGGCCCTCTGGTCATTAAATATAAAAAAAACAATTATCTTTTACAGAGAATCCCTGGAGTTTGCCAACCGTCAGCTGGGTATATCTGAAGAGTTGGACTCTGCACCAATGAGGGCCGAAGCGTATCTCAACCTGGCTAGAGCTCATCAGACCTTGGGTGGACTTGACAGGTAATTGACTATCATTTTAGGAGTGGTCATCGACATCCTTCTGTCATTAAAAAATAATAATAATAACAGCTTAATATTGTCTCACTGCAGGGTAAAAGCTTCTCATACAGAGATGGCAAGAGCATTGATCAACAATCTTACTCAAAAGATAAATTGACGATTTCATTGAAATCGGGGCAGCACCTCTTTATCTTTCAGATACATATTACTCTATCAGAATGTTGGGCCACAAAAGGGATAAATGTAAGGCATTTGCATGCAGCTGAGATGAGAATGTAATAAGGATGTGTGGTGTTACACGAATGGATAGAATAAGAAATGAGTACATAAGAGGAAGTCTGAAAGTGGCACCGGTGACTGAAAAGTTGTGCGGAAATCGGTTGTCATGTTATGGGCACGTGATGCGAAGGAATGAAGAAAATGTTGTGAGGAAAGTTTTGGGTATGAATTTCGATGGCTATAAGAGTAGGGGAAGACCAAACAAACGATGGATGGACTGTGTGAAAAATGATATGGCTGCTAGAAAGGGGGTGACTACCGAGATGACGGCTAATAGAGAAGTATGGAAGAAAGGGACATGTTGCGCCGACCACAAATAAATTGGGTTAAGGGCAGGAGAATGATGATACATATTACTCTATGTAGTCGTCATCACAGAATTCACAGAATTATTTAGGTCCATACCAAACTGTCAAAAAAGGAAGCGCCTTATTTTAAAAAACGAGTTTCTTTTTTGTTATAATGCTTGATGCAAAATTGGGAAGTGAAGTCAAATGGTTGTTTTCTGGTTAAAATCGAATCAAATCAAACATTTTAGTGAGAATTTTAGTGATAGTTAAAACCTAGGTCTTACACGTACCTAATCAAGAATCTATCATTTGGACGTTCATTTAATAATAAGATTCCATTTAATTCAAGTTCACATTCAGCAAATTCACATAACAAATTTAATTTCGCCTTTTACTTCTTCTACCAGAGCCCTCTCCTACGCTCGCCAAGCCCTCTACAACGACTGCGGCGGCGGTTCAACGGCAGGATGCGTTCATCTCACAGTAGCAGCCGTCAGTCTGGAACTAGGAGCCTTCTCTAAAGCTATGGACGCCTTCCAGAAAGCGCTGGCTGTGGCGCAAGCGCAGAATGACAACACTTTACTGCTTCAGGTACAATGAGGTTTTAGTTCGCCACTTCTTATAAGTAACAGTGTCAGATATCAACCTCGGGTGGTTTGTCATTTCCAGTGGAAAAACCCGGCAAGAACTTCCATGGTTTTCAAAGATGTTATCCTGCACTTAAATTACTGACAAATCATAGTAATCGCTACTTCTTTCCCTAGGTGTACGTAGGGCTCTCAGAGCTGTGGCGTCGTCTCCGCGACGCAGAACGCGCGGTGGCTTGCGCAGCACGCGCGTGCGATCTTGGCCGCGGTCCGCGCTCTACTGACATGAACACACGACATCATCGGATGGCACTCCTGCAAATGGCGGCCGCGTTGAGGGCAAGAGGCGAGCTGGGAGATGCTCATGATTATTGTAATGTAAGATATTTTCTATTCAATATCGGCCTCGACTCTTTCCGATCCTGAGCACAATCGAAGATTTGATGTTAGGCCAGGCCCTTTTGCCCCAAACGACAACGAGGTTTAATGAAATTGGGCTTGGCATTTTTTATTTTTAGTTTGTCAATTGTCGGTAAGAATTTAACATATCTGTTCACTTTTTCTAAAGAAGGAGGAGGGTAAATGGCTCTAGACAGAGTAAATGAAGATTTTCAGCAGTTAGCTACATTTGATAAGTTCCATGTCCAAAAACATGTCACAAATAAAAAAAATACCGTTGGTCCTACTAGTAGGACTACGCGGTCGAACCACGGGCAATAAACGAAATTTTGAGACCCATTCTCATGCGGATGTTTACATGTTGACATTACTCGCCAGACATAAAGTGGTGACTTGGCTAGTATCGTTCAGGCTGATTATGTAAATAAGTAAATAACAGCCTATTATCGTCGCAGTGCAAGGACAAAGGCCTCTTCTGATACAGAGAAGGCACCGGCATAGATCACCACGTGTACACGACGGGTCGATGATTGCAAAGTTATATTAACTATAAGTCCAGGTTTCCTCACAATGTTTTCCTTCGCCGATGTCAGTAATGCCCAAGATAAACTCAGAAAATACTTAAGAATTAAAAAGGCGCATGAGAGGCGAGTCCTTAACCACTGGGCCATTATGACAAGCATACTAATCCCATTTCCGTCTGCAGCCATATTACAATGTGTTTCAACCAATCCTATGTTCTGTGAGTAGTATTGTTCTGCTACTATTTGCAGGAATCGTTACGACTAGCAGCAGTGGCAGGTGATCAGGGATGTTACGCGCGTGCGGTGCGAATCGCAGGCGACGTGTACCGCAGAAAATGTGATATCGGGAAGGCGTTAAGGTATTTAGATAAATATTCTTTATATGTGTATTGATTAAAACACTAGAAAATAAATCATTGAATATTTATTTTTCAGGACATTGTGCAAAATGAATATTTTACAAATCACTTGTTCAGTCATAATTTGGCGCCCAGCATGGGACACTGTGCCCCAGTTGGGCGCCAACATATAAACTATTTTATTTAGTTATTGTAATTGTTGATCATTAAAATAACATTAAAACATTTAATTCCCATTAAAAGAATTTATTACACACACGTTGTATGTATGTAAGTTAATTAATGTTCGTATAACACTGGAAAAACGTATTTCTTTTTTTTTTTTTTTTTCTTTCTACATAAGATTTCGATTCCGACGAATTGAGAATATACTCATTTTTTGAAGTTGATTAAAAACATTTTATTAATTCAGAGATTATCAAAACAAAAGTGTATAAAGATACGCCACAAGGCTTTGATTAGCTTCTTATTTTTAAGCATAAAATCGTATTGATATAATTTAATTCATAAAATCTTGACAATGATAATAGGTTGATAAGAGTACGTTTATGTATAAAAGGGTTTTTCAATTCGACTATTTTTCTCAAGACACTACGAAGTAGCGATGGGAGCCGGCCAAGCGTTAGGCGACCGCCTCGCTCAAATGGAAGCCATGGACGGAGCGGCGCGTTGTCTGGAAGCACTTCGACTACAGGGCAGGATTTGTAACTGTAGACCGTTGGAGTTCAACACACGGCTACTTGAAGTCGCTACTTCTGTTGGGGCTAAGGTAAGGCAATAAGAGGAGGAACTTCTTTTTATTGTAGCGGGCTATGGCTATGGGCAGGCTATATCTGTTGAACGATGACAATGGAGAGAATAGCCAGTCTAAGTAGTACCCGCGAATGGCCAAGCTTATCGTAAATCGTCCATTAATGACGATGGACTGACGATCTGAAACCCAGCTCCCTCACAGAGAGCTGGTACCGTATTATGACGTTTTAATGCCATCATGATTCCAGTGCAAGAGAGAGATGGAGCTATACATGACTGCTAGCACCATCCCTTTTTTGGCTAAGGCCCGTATTACAGAATCTTACTCAAGACTCAAGCGTTACTTAAAACTAGTTTCAACCAATCAAAAGTGCTCGAGTTTTGAGTGAGGTACTGTAATACGGGGCCTAAAGTGCACAGTTGTTTACGAAACCGGCCGTACGACACTGTTTGCAGCGCTCTGCCTTTGTTTTTTATTTGGTCTGGGCTTGATTGTTACGTCTGCTTTGCCTATACGACTGGCTGTTGATAAATCTTTCAACCAATCGCAATAGTTTGCGCACTTGACAATGTGCTACATTAATCCATACTAATCCTTACATATTATAAAACAAAGTCCTCCGCCGGTTTTCATGCTGTTTTCACCAATGTATAGAATGGTTCTCGAGTAAGGTTTTAGTACATAATAACCGACATCCACGTGGGCGAAGCCGCGTGCATCAGCTAGTTATTATACTAGAAAGTAACTGTATGTTACCTTTTCACGCCTAAACCACTGAACGGATTTCGATAAAATTTGGCAAGGCGATAGATGGCATCCCGGGGAAGGACATAGGCGACTTCTTATCGAAATACCACGCGGGCAAAGCCGCGGGCGGAAGCTAGTTTTACTATAATTTTCGTTCGAAAAACTGGTCCTTAATGACTTATGAAGTTATGACAATATCCTTCCACAGATGCTAGTCCGCCGCGTCCGCCTCCGCTTAGCAGAGATCTACACCGGACTAGGCGACAACGAAGCAGCCGCGCGACAGAAGCGCGCGGCGGCGGCCTGGGTGGCGCCTGCGTGTGCGCGCTGTCGCGAACCGCTCGCGGATAGGCCTTCGCCCCTCGCCTCGCTGCCGTGTGCCCATATTGTGCATCATGCGTATGTATTGATTTTGATTGACTTCTGTAAGTATGATTATATTGAAAAAGGCAGCGTTAGAGGTAAGCAGGGAAATGCATTATCAATGCTCTTGATCTAGTGTTTTCAAGGGCGACTGCTGAGTAGAGTAATTGGGTTTTCCATTCGAATTTTCTCAGTAACAGCCCGGAATCTGAGTCCTGTTTAGCCTGGTTATTACATTGGGCTTCTCACTAGCGTCATATACTACAACTTCACTTCTTTTGTCTCCTCCGTGAATAAAGACATTAAAGTAAATTATTATGGCTCCATCAAGATATAGGAAACTCTTATTTAGCGTCGTCTTTGTCACTTACTGGAGAGAGAGACAGAAAGGTACTGGCATCCCCTTTTCTCCCTCGCAGCAGTAAGTTTCAAAGATAACGTGGAGAGGGATATTTCAGTCTTTTTAACCGACTTCTTCAAAAAGGAGGAGGTTCTCAATTCGTCTGTTTTTTTTGTTTTTGTGTATGTTACGCGATTTCTCCGCCAATTATGAATCGACTTTGATGATTCTTTTTTTTTGTTTGGTAGGTCATGTTTCAGAGGTGGTCCCATATAAATTTTATTAACTTTGCTTGCGTAGTTTTTGAGTTAGCTTCAATAATTACGTATTTTTCCCACTTAGTAGTCAGACTGAAAAATAAATACGGAAGGCGGTCGCAAAAAACGAAAATTGAAAAGCAAAGACACCGACTTCCGAAATTAAAGTTATTTTTCACTTTATTAGCGTTTCTTTTTTTTTGAAGTTATTGTGTTTATTAAATAAAAACACGATATAAATCGTGCAGCTATAAAGCTGGACGTGCCTTATTTACGGCTGGTTGCCAAGTGGGTTATTATCAAAAGAATATATTTTTTTTCCAGCTGCATGCCCGAGTCCTGGTCTCGTCGGTCGACCCGCAGTCAAAGTGGAGTGGACTGTGCCGAGTGTGCGTCACCACGAGCCCCGCGAGCCCCGCCCCCCGCGCCGCCTGCGCCCCGCACATTACCGACACAGGTATACCATCAACTACAGACTTGTCATAACTGTCCACGGTCTTACGGGCTAGCGCGCTCAGTCGACAATTTACGGTATACAGGTAAACAAGCCAACGGCCCATCTAGTAGTATGTAGTCATCGCCGCATAGAGGCATATGCAATGCCAAAGGCATCACGGTGCATTGTTATCCCAGAGATAACGCTAAAATTTCTCACGTATCTGTAATTACTCTTCAAAGAGGAACATAATAACGATGTTTGACGGAAGAAATGTGTTGTGGAGTTGATACTATAGTACTTATTGTACCTATAGGTCCACCTTGTGGGAGGCCTTCCAACGCTACGTCTTCCGGTACGCGGTCACCACTCCAGAACCTTTCGGCCCCACCGGCCATTTGTTCAGCGGGCAACGTACCCTGTCCACTCCCACATAAGTTTGGCAATTCTTCGGGCTATGTCGGTTAACTTTTTTTTATTTTTATTGTGTTGGACATCATCAAATGTCTTCTCCTGCTCTGGGCGGAGCGGGAGGGCGTGTCAGACTTTTACTGACTAAAACCTACCCGTGTTCCTTCAGTTGCCTGTTGCCAAGGTCCTGGTATCCTTTTTGGACTTTCCCACAACCCTGGCAGGCATCGGTCCTAGTGGACCCCGCCAATTGTGCTGACATCTCTTTGAGGCGCGCGTGGAACACGACGCGCCGTCGACCCGGGCCTGGTCCTTATCGGACGGCGAGCTACCCATTGCTCGCCGACCGCAACCCCGGTTACGGTCCGGTCGTGAAACTACAAGCATAGCCCTCTTCATTGACCTTTGAGTTACTTTCAGCTTTTTAATGAGGCCCATTGTGAGTGACCACGTTTCAACCTGCAAAGCTGGTTAACATAGGATATTGGTGGCTGGAAAGCTAGTTCCACCATTTCTTCACTGCTTAAACCTCAGGTAGTAGAAAGTATGAAGGATCCTGGTTTTGGGAACTGCCTAAAAGGCATCTTCAAAAACTTTATAAACTCCTCAAAAGACTATTTCAGACAAAAATCTACATGATCTTCCTGCCCATGATCTGAACAAGGTTATTTCTGTACTTTAAAAGAGACTGTGACCTCTGAGTTTATTTCGGCCTATCTTCTCAGAGTAGTCAGATAGGAAACGCCGACCTCATCTAGTTTTTAAAAGTAAGTTTTTAAATGTTGTCTTTCAGGACTTCCCGTTCGGAACACCACCTCCGCTTCGGGAATCGGATCTAAACTCCATAATATCAGATCACAGCAGTCAACAAGCAACATCTAGCGTTTAATTATTGATTTAATTCAAATAAATGAATAACCATCACAACTCTATGTACACATTATATTTTACAGGTGGCAACACAAAATTAGTTTTCACAATGTTAGTACAGCTTGGCAAAAAGGAGTTTGGAAAAAATGAGGGCGCCACTACCGCACTTATGTCACTTCAAATGGGAAATGCGTCAAAGAATTTAGACCAATAGTGAAAAACGCTGCTTGTACTGACTCAAAACCTACTAGCACTTGTCAGCAAAGTAGTGCCAACATTATAGGTTTGCATTACTTAAAGTAAAATATTTAGTTTCATCTGTCACCGCATCATACTCTTTTTTGCCAAGCTGTACCTACGCTTTTCTAAAAGTTTAACGCTATATCTATAATTTAAGCTTTGATATTTTATTGAACAAATTACGAATTTATACTACAGACTAACTACTCAAATAAATCAAATTATCTAAATTTCAAAAATTGTTCATCACGTCATCCGTTTCTGCCACGCGCTAGTGATGTGCCACGTTGCACAGGTCTGTGCAAAAAATTCTGTGCAATCTGGCTTAGAATCAGAAACTATAGAATAATTTGCACAGTTCGATTTTTATGTAATAAAAGCGCATAAAAACAAAATAGTTCGCACTCAGGAAATAAAAAGTGCATCGAATGCACAAAATAATTTTAACAATGTTAATGTTTATAATTGATCTTCTTATTGTTACGGAGTCATAATATAATTATGTTCCCATTACGATACAGCGGCCAGTTTCTCGAACGAAATATATCGAAAAAGTAATGTGACAAATTGTCAAGTGCGCGTAAACTGATGTGATTGGTTGAATGATTTATCAACAGCCAATCGCAGCAGTTTACGCGTGCTTGACAATTTGGCGTATTCATTTTTCGATCATTCTCGCCTGGCCGTAAGTATACTCCCATTTTTCTGTAGAATTCAAAGCATAAATTATAGACACACGAAAAACCTTCGTCAGTGTCAATATATCATATTGGGTTGCCTAAAACTCAGTACGTACACATTTTCACCAAATATTACCAAAGAAAATGAACGTAAATTTACTATTAATTATATTGAATTTAAATTCTATGAACATCACGCTCGCTATGCGAAGCGATATAGGTAGAATATTGTCGTTTTTGGTGCAACAAAAAAATATTGATGTCTAAAGATTATATTGTTAATATTAAATAATTTAATGAGTGGTTTTAACATGTGGTTACTGTACTAAAGTTTAAAATCAGCAATACAGAAATATTTTTGCTCTCAAAAACCACATTATAAAACCACAAGAGAGTGTTGTAAAAATTAATATTTTGAATGAAAAGAATGAAGTGAAGGTAAGAATGAAATGCAAGGAACGATTATAATGAACGAATGTCCATATCCTACTGTAATTCTATGTATAATTGGAAAGTTTAGAAGTCTGTACATTTAAAGAGAGATGTTACAGAGAGACTCGAGATAAAAGAAAAGCAATTTTTTCTTAATTTATATAATTGCTTAATTAGCTAAACTTTTATTGAAACGACTGTGAACTGAGTGATATTCTCATTTGCGTTTGAAAAAGATATTACGCTTATTTATTATTAGGTTCACATAAAAATGGAGCATAGCTATAAACTATACTAAAATAAATAATCTTTCGTATAGAAATAAACATCACATAACATCCTGCCTGTATTTCCCGAAGGGTTAGGCAGAGGTGTACCTATAGCAAACTCACATTTCGCCAGTTATTTTTAAATCCCATGTAACAGGGGGCGAGACTATTGCTATCAACCGGGCACAAATCCAGACTCAGGTCTGGTACTGAGAAATTCCAGCAGGAAAAACCCAATAATACTTTGCCCGACCCGGGAATCGAACCCAGGACCTCATGCTCAGCAGCAGCGCTTGCGACCACGAAACTAACATGGCAGTCCTTATAAATAAACTTGGGCGTGTTATACTCCCCGAAGTAACAAGCATGATTAATTCATACTGTATTAATTAATTCAATTCGAAGAATTATTTATTTTTCTATGGCTACCACATACTCACGAAAACGATACCCTGGTGTCAGTTTCTTGAACGAATATTATCGCAAGATTAATGCGACAAATTGTCAAGCGCGCGTAAGCTACTGCGATTGGCTGTTGGTAAATTATTCAACCAATCACATCAGTTTACGCTTGCTTGACAATTTGTCACATTAATTTTGCAATAATTTTCGTAAAAACTGGCCCTGGATGAAATAAATCGAGGGAAAATGCTAGAAAATAACTAGGAACCTAGAGATTGTGGATTTAGGATATTGAATCCTTCGAAAATACGCTTTATTAAAGATGGGGGTCGTTTCTTTTTGTACGAATTAAGTATAACGATTTTATTATTCATTACAAATGTGGGTATTGGTGTCGTGATGATTATTATTATTGTCAGTCTGCGAATATTTTCTACTTATGTGAATATTTTTGACAATATGGACAAATTATTTCAGTCAATATTTTCACCAGGAAAATGGTACATAATTTAGCAACTTTGAAGCTTTCTATAAAAGCTCGTCATGATAATTTAAAACTTAGTACAAGTATTCTGGATGCACCTATAGAGCAAAACGTAAAGGTTCCCACAGACAGGCGCAACGCAAATGTGCGACGCTATTCTGGTGGAACAATTCCCATGATGTTTCCATAGAAAATCTTACTGGATTTGTGTCGCACTGTCGCGTCGCGCTTGTCTGTGACCTTAAAACTCGAGTTGTGACTAGTACCTATACAATTGAGCAATAAAAAGTATCGAGCATAATGCATTGAAATTCAACATATTATCCAAATGTTAGGATTTATTTGATAATTTCAAAATACTAATGCATTAGCATTGTCAGTATTTTCATTTATTGTCGTATGGTTGTCTCCGTATTGTTTTTTCAACGGGATCAATTTCCAAATCTTTCATTTCAAAGGGAATGTTGGTTAAATAAACTTATAAATAAAGAACTATCACTTCAAAACTTAAAAACTACTTATATTTTCGGAGTGAAGCAAAGTGACATACAGGCTGACATCAAAGATATTGTGATTATACTTTTTTTAGAAAGAATATATTATACGCTTGTATAGCAAGGATATACGTTGCTGTTTATATACTACGATATAGTATGTAGTTGTATATTTCTAAGTCTTACGGGAGATATATTTACTTAATTATATAAATAAATTAATAACTAAAAGTCATGACATGAAACCCGACGTAAGAATGGACTAAAATGGTGGCGTCAATAATCAATGTTGGTGAAACATGTTGCTGTATCCGGTCACCTCAGTATTTTCCTACAACAAACCTATTGGACCGGTTTCTCGAACGAAAATAATCGCAAAATTAATGTGACAAAATGTCAAGCACGCGTAAACTGCTTCGATAGGCTGTTGATAAGTCATTCAACAAATCACAGCAGTTTACGCGCGCTTGACAATTTGTCACATTTATTTTGCGATAATTTTCGTTCAAGAAACTGACCCTAAGTGTATCGTGTTTCTTAAGTCCGTAAAATACTTTTAAATATTTTTATAATTTTATTGTTACAGCAATTTATTATTTTGGGTCGAAATTACTGAAAGTTACGACTAGACAGGCCATCGGGGTTCAAGACCGTAAGCATAGAAAATAAATCAGCATTACCTAATTTACTAAATCTGGAATTTAACATAATCTAAATCCATTATTAACTGCCAAATTTCTAATCGTCAATTAAGTATAAAACATAAAAATATAAAGATCATTAATAAACAGTATTTTAGATGCACTGGTTTGTCGGGCACATCAAATGTAAGAGGAAGAGTGGAAAAAGTAAAGTTTAATGTTTAAGAAACTGAGCAAAACTAAAATTTCGCGAGTTTCAGCAATCTACAACATGAAAAAAACTCTAAAGCCTTTAAATAAAACCTTGAAAATATTCAATGCGCAAATCCAAAGTGCGGAACTCTCTGCCAGTCTCTGTGTTCCCATTCCACATACCCTTCCATTTCGCTCCACTTTTGGGCAAAGCGTATACAATAATCCCATACTTTCCGCTTTATTTTAAAAAGGAAAGGAGAAATTAATAAAGGCGATTTATTTTAAGAAATTACTTGGAACTTACTTAGTTTTTTCACTCTTCCCCAAAAATTAAACACTGTTGAATAGATAAGCAAACATTATAGAGAAAGTTTAAAATATATCCAAATAATAGTCCAAAGTCTATCATCGTTACTTAATATAAGATTTATAACTTACGTTGTGTTTCCGATGTACCTACCTATGTATTGGTACCTACTTGTCGTTTGTGGAAGTATTTAGGTAATGGCTTCTTATAAAAAAATAATTTTCATAATCGTTCAACAATTTTATTATTGAAAATAGCGATGAACATACATTAAAAAAATTATATATAGACGAGCATAGAACCTCTTCCTTTTTGAAGTCAGTTAAAAAAGGAAAGCGTTTTTTAACAGATATCTAACTGTTGGATTAAACAAAATATTGAGTCTTGTAAAAGAAACGTCAAAATCAGACTACTCTGTAAAAACTTTAGCTACATTAAATAAAAATACGCGTCGACTTGAGAACCTCCTCTTGTTTTTCGTCAGTTAAAACATAATCGTTGAAAGGGAATAAAAACTGCCACTTGCTCACTTCAGATGTCGCTACTATCACTAGTCCAAGAATTTGACAGCCAGCTGTCACTCTCAAATATCTATGTCACGAATCCATGATTTTATTAATTAACCTACCTACTTAAATACTTCTACAAAAGCAACTAAGTACTTACTTATCTTTAAAAAACACTGAACTAAACCTCACTTCGTCCTAACAGCTATCTTATGTTTTAGCTAGACAAACTGATTTAGACTAATGTTTTAGTTAGGGCACATAGATCAAGCATTAAGTTTTGATGGAATACATTTATAAGATTTTACATAAGGCTAGTCCACTCTGAAATGACGCGGCACACTATCGTATGTACATACGGCTACACATCAAGCTATACATTTCCAGTATAAGCTGACCTCGCGATGTATGGAAATCTATACAATACGAGATCAGCATATAATAGCGCACGTGGACGATGCGATGCGACGCAGGCTATCGGGGGGTCTAGGGAGTTTTATAAAAATGTAGCTGTTATTTTAGTATACATTGGTGCTGATTCCCTTATTCGCAAGCTAAACTAAATTTAAGTTCAGTGCATGTTTTTCTTTCTATTTCATAATGAAAAGGACAGAAGATAAATTTTAGTTTAGTCCTGTCAAATTAATCAGCGCCTGACGTAAATTGACGTGATTTTAGTAGGCAAGTTTTTAGTAACGTCTAAATTTGTATGGAGTAGTGACAGGCGCTGATTTATTTGACAGGACTAAACTAAAATTTATCTTCTGTCCTTTTCTTAATGAAATAGAAAGAAAAAGATGCACTGAGCTTAAATTTAGTTTAGTTTGTGAACAAAGGAATCGGCACCATTGTGTATCTTGTAGAGTTCCACACAAACGAAGCCGCGAGAAGAAGTTAGTTATCTATAAAAATCCTACAAATCTATTCCATCCCTATGCAAGGGCGTTTATAGATAGGAATTAAATTTTAGTTAGGTATTATTGAAGACGTGTCTAAAAAAGTCAGTCTAGCAAGTCTTTTCTGGAAATCTCGTAACAGACTTTATACAGGGCCAAATTAAATTAGGTAACGAAACTCCGCAAGCGTGAGGGGTTCGATAAAATATGAAGACATTTTTGGGGTCAACTTGGTTATCTACTTAAAATATAAAATCTTTTTATACTTTGTTTTATGGTATTAAGATATTGATAATAACAAATGTAATGGCAATCATGTCATTTGGTAAATTCTTCTTTTCCACTTGTGAATGTGAGAACGAGGTAGGTTTAGTGGAATGTAGATTTATTGAACATTTTCTATTTTGTTAAATACTTACCTGGTACTTTTTGAAAGGCCTACACTGTCCTCCTATACTTAATAACAGTAATAACACTGTAATTCGAAAATAATTATTGTAAAAGCCAATTGTTTTTAAAAGAGTAACCGTGGAGTTTCCTGCCGGCTCTTCTCCATAGGAAACGACCAACTGGAACTGTGCCCCTAGCTTCTGACGTTTCATAAGTGCCCATGTAGGTTTATGTGAAATAAAATATTTTGATTGATTGATACCATCATGTAAATAAAGTTTACACAAAAAAAGAGGGAGCTTTCTTCTTTGGAAGCTGCCGATAGAAGTGAAAACTAAGCAACAATGTGTAACCTCAACGTAATTCAAACGGTAAACGGTAGATGGCGCTAAAAACATTTCTTCAAGCGTGACGGTGACGATGACGCGACTTCCATGATTTTTGTTCACCCAAAAAGTGCTCAACGCGCCTAAAAAAGTTTTCACTTCAAAAACTGGTTTTCTAAACTAAGTAACTACAATACTAGCGTTCGTTGACCCCCAAAACATTTTTATTTTTTTTCGTTTTATATTATGTTTGCATATCGACACGAATCACGTGTGCGGAGTTTTGCTAGATAATTTAAATCGAACCTGTATACAAATGGCTAATCTTTAGAATACTGTAATGTCCTTCAGACCATAAAGTATGTTATCTAACGAAGGGCTTTCCCGTTAACCTGCAATAATAGTATAGCGTCTATACATGATAAAAAAAATATTACCAATAAAAAAAAATGTAGTTAAATATTCACACAAAATATTAAATTGATAGGTACGGAAAAGAAACACTCTGTACACGCACACTTGTCACACTTGTCTTTCTACGTTGAAATACAAGTGTGCGTGTACAGAGTGTTTCTTTTACGTATCAATTTAATATTTTTGTGAATATTTCACTATTCAAATATTTTACATATATTTTTTTTAGATTGCATTTTTTTTTTTAACGGTTAACGGGTCCGCCCTTTGTTAGTTAACATGCTTCATAAAATTAATGCCAAAATAGTGTCAGTAGTTTTCGAGTAAAGTTATTTAAATAAAATGCCATACACTGCTTCTCGATTCCGTCAAATATAAATAAAAAGCTCTGTTACGAAATTTTGCAAAAAAATAATAATTGAAAGTTGGAAACTCTAAAAGATGTTCTTTCCAAACTGAATGACATGACGTGAATCCAACTTTCATCAAATCTTGATAACACTTACTGAAATATTTAGATGAAAATTATATTATTGTAATAAAAATATAATATTATTATATATCTTAACTTTATAATATATGTACCTGCACATTATATATTCTGTGCACAGTGGCTCGTGTTACTATTATAGCGTCCATTGGCGACTTTATTGAGTATTTAATTCTCGAGCCTCTCTGCACAGGAGTAAAAGTACCTACTACTTGTTAATACCTGCCTCTGAAAAACTATTTTACTTAAAACTATGAAACTATATTTGTTATATTTTTAAAATCATGCGACTTTTCATTATCAGACTAACATAATATGTAATATTCAATAAATAAGCTGTAAAGAAAAGTCGGTGATTTTATTAATCTTGAGTATTTACATGTTGTCAGTGGAAAGTATATTTAATCATATTCATAAAATTGTTAAAAATAACATCCAAACAAAATCTAAAATGAGCCATTTTGCACAGAAACCAAAGTGCACATGAGCCATTCTGCACAGCCATAGTCCACAAATTATTACCGTATAAGATACCAATATTTCCACTGACATTATGTAAAATAATAAAAAGAAACTCTATCAAAGAAATATATTTCGTTGAGAAACTAAATCTAAACTGTCTAACGTTCTAAGAACTTTCACACTAAAACTAGCTAAAAGTAGATAGATTGCACTCTATTTATTAGAATTTACAATTTTATTTATTTCGTAAGTAGCAATAAGTATTTGTCTCGTGGAATAAGTACCAAAACTTGTTTAAAAAAAATATCGCAATAATTTGTTGTTTATACTCTTTGTGCTTGTGTGTTCTATTTTGAAAAGGTCGTAAGTCAGTATATTTTTTTGCATATTTTATCTTGCACAGGACTAAACTGAGTTTTTTGCGCTTTAATTTGCCTTTCAGGCCTGTAAACATGTTTTCATAACCGTGCGTTTGCACTGGCGAAACATTCAAGACAAAACATGTTGAAATCTCAACTTTATGTCAATGTTCCATACAATTTTTGACAGGAACTAGAGATTTCAACATGTTTTGTATTAAATGTTTCGCCAGTGCAAACGCACGGTAAGGCAGGAATATCTAAAGTTCCGTCTGAGGTTTCATGGTATACTGAAGCTATTTTGGATTTTTTTATCATTGACCGTGGTTTACCTAAAGTGATGACTACTCAGGGTTTTTTGGCCAAAGACAAGCCCAAGGGTTTTTTTTCTAGCCGCTTACGACCTTTTTATTTATCTATTACTCCCTATTGTTTTTCATATTTAATATGATAAAACTGTGCCAAAACGTTCCCATTGTGATTCCAAATAATTATTGTTATACTGTAAAATAAAATAAAATAAAAATAAAATTGTAGTTGTGAAAATCGGCGTTGTGTTAATCAGTCATTTTTAGAATAAAGGTTGAGAGAATAAATGATTGCTCGTTATATTTTAACATTTTAATTGAAATATATTAATTTCAAAACGGGTTGTTTTATTTTTGAGACGTACTTATTTTAAATTCCTAAAAGCTACAAATAACTAAATTTAGCCATGTAAGTAAGAGCGATGCCCCATTAGTGCTTTGCGTTTCGTCGTCGCAACGGATCGACGCATTGTATGCCACACCTGCGTTGCTACGACGCACGACGACGTCGCAACGCAAGAGGCGGACACACGGACCCACTCAGTTTCCACAATGGATCGGAGCAGTGAATCACTGTCCGTTGTCGCAGCGGAGCTCCGACAGCGCAGCGCATCACTCTCCCCCCGCTTCGTCTCTTGTCCGTCGATCCGTTGAAACGTCGCGCGCGACGACGCAACGCTCTAATGGGGCATGTCATACAAAATACATGGAAAACGACGCACCGACGACGCTGCGACGACGCAACGCACTAATGGGGCCTCGCTCTAAGAAGGTCGCTCGACAGTCGAAGGTCGTTACTGAAAAACTAAATGAACTTGAAGGCACAAAGCAGGAAATAAAAATAATAAAAAATATAATTTGTTTTGAATAGTTGCGCCCACAGCAAGTGGTAAAGTTCAAACAGTTCAAATCACAGGTTTAAATATTTCCCGCCACGTTTGGTTTCAAGTGACAGGTGCTTCGTTCGGAAATTCTAGCTGTCATTTGGGTTTTCATTTCCAACACATTATTTTCGTAATTAATCATCTTTATTTCTAAGAATGCTACCAAGAATACTAATTCTGATACAATCTTATTAAAATTAATCTACTCATATTTTATAAAAGCAATTTCTAAAATAAATAGCAATCAACAGTGGCTGTATGCAGATAAGTTTGTGCCCGTTCTTAAAACTACAAAAAGTTGTTTATTAAAAAAACTTGCATTTGTATTGATTTTCGCAGTTCTATCCCAGATTTTTCCCGTGAAAATACAGCTGCAATTTTCACCAAACATTTTTTTTTGTCATAAAGACACAAAGAGACCTTGGTACAGCTTAATCGAGGCAGTTTTAGTGGACATTAAACTTACTTTTACGCTGTGTAGCCACCCGTAACGATCTTTCTGAATATACTTTGCATTTGACTAGTGTTTTTCAGAAAAATAAGGTGTTTTAGATAAAAATGAGTGCTATAGCGCAACAAAAGGTCCTTGTCAAGGAGGGTTTATTTCAGTTTATCACGAAACACATCCCTAGTGCGGATTTAAATGTAATTGACGATATTGTTCTCTCATATGTGATCTCAATCCTGGAAGAAGCATCCCAGGACCCCTGCTTTGATGTAGAAGGTGAGAAAACCGTTTAAAATTATCATACATATCTTATTTATAATTTACAATAAGCATACAAAATTTTTTACCTAAGTAAAAGCAGTCAAAGTGGATTTTAAGTGCATACCCAGATCATATTGTTCATTTTTCATTGTTTTTCGTAACTCCACTGTGTCTGTCGATTCGAATTACGTCGTCGCATAACAAAACACGTTCGCCTTCCTAGATACATTCATAAATAAAACAAAAGAATAGCAATTGTTACTTTTTCAGTGAATAAATGTTTTTGTTTATGTTAAATATTTATTTTATTATTTTAATTTATTGTAGAAACCTGTTTGCCTTTAATATATTTTTTAAATGGTCTACATTATGTTATAATAATTTAAAATACAATTAAATTTACTCCTCATAGTGCACTAGTGTATAGCATCACTGCGGAAGATTTTGATAATCTTCCTTCCACCAATTCTTGAAACTCAACGATTTCCATTATAATCTTTATCCATTTATATTAAACTAGCCCGTGGCTTCGCCCGTGTGGATGACGGTTATTACATATTCTAACACCTTCTTCAGGAACCACTCTATCTATTGGTGAAAACAGCATGAAAATCTGTGCAGCAGTTTTTGAGTTTATCACGAACAGGACGACATACAGACACGGTGGAGTACTTTGTTTTATAATATGTAAGGATTAAATTAGCTGTTGCCAGCCACTTCCTCTGCGATCCAAGATGAAAAGTAGCCTATGCCCTAACCCAGTTTATGGCCTACCCATATGCTAAATTTCATCCAAATCTGTTCAGCTGTTTTAGTGTGAAACAAACAAACAAACTCACTTTTGCATTTATAATATTAGTTACGATAGTTAGGAGTAGGTTTTTGAAACAACCAAACTCTGGATTATTTACTCCGAACAGCAACAGACATTTGAAATACAAGACAATTGAACATATATTTGAGGTAAAATTATAGAAGTTGCAATATGATGTACTTAAAAAATATAAATTGAGTTGTTATTATTATTAAAATTAATATAAAAACAATATTTTTTAGAGTCTCACTCTCAGCCAAAATCAATTCTCCAACTCAAGCTCAAAGCATTTATTTCAATAAAAACTGCCACTTTTGTATTGTCAAGGAGTCAGTCAATCAGAAAGATGAAACTAGTTGCCCATTCCAAAGCGTTGTAGGTATCTATGGAGAAGCATGGGCAAGAAACTCCATGGATGCTCTTTTAAATTATTATTTTTTCTCAATCAGACATAATGTATATTCCTATGTTTATCATCATCAGCCTATAGCAGTCCACTGCCAGACATAGGCCTCTCCAATTGCAGCTCCAACTCAGCTCGATTCTCGGCGATTTTTGGTTCTCCACCTTCTGCACACAATTTGTCCCAGCAGTCTTTAAGGCTGTTGGTCCGTACAGCTTCGGAGCATCACATACTTCGCTTGCTTATTTGCTATCAGCTGGTAAAGCAAAAAAAAAAAATGTCCTTTCTTTTTCTCTAAATTGGTTTGGCTATTATGCGTTGATGCATTCTTTGGGCTCGGAAAGTTAGAACATTGAAGATTATTTATTATATTGAAGGATATCTCCTGAATTAGGAGTATCTACAGCTGTGAAAGAATGCACAATAACGTTTAGTGCATTTTGATCTGTTACATCTGAAGATTTTTCCTAATTGTTATTAATGTTATTATAAATACAACCATCAAATATTTTTCATAAGATTTTTGTGTTTCTTCACATTGAAAATAGGATTAATAAAAACAGAAGTCAAGGTTTTTCTTTTTAAAATTTCATTAATATATAACTAGCGACGCGGTTTTTACTACTTAACAACACATCGAGATTTCTTATTTATATGTAACTTTAATATTAACGTATTATACACATAAACCTTCCAGAATAAATTCCCTAAACGATGGTGAAAACCTCATCAAAATCTGTGGCGTGGTTTAGAAGAACAACGCGGACATACAGACAAACACGAAAAGCGATATAGATTATCAAATCATATAAGAACCTAGTAGGTTTATGTCTGAGTTGAATGAAGTAAAATCTGAGCGAACCTATCCAGATGACAGGTGGACGTAAACACATGACCATCAAGCTATTTACAACCAAGCAAGCATGTTTAAAGTAATGTGGAAAATGTTGTGAAGAGAATATGATCCCCCTCAAAACTCTTGCCACCCGCCTATAAAAGTAGGGGAAGACCAAAGAAACGATGCATGGATTGAATGAAAGATGGTGGCTAGAAAAGGGCTGACTATTGAGATCACGACTAATGGTATCCGTGTTCGGATCTGACAGAACTGGAGAGGTCGTTATAGAAGCAAGCTGAAGTGGCAATCATCATCACTTTCATTGAAGCTGAAAGACGTCCACTGCTGGACATAGGGTTCCCCAAGCATCGCCACTTCGACCGATTCAGTGCTTCCCGCATCCAGCGGATTCCTGCGGCCTACACCTGGGGGCCAAGTCTACTAATTTACAAATGTCACACACACACCACACACACACACACGCATACACACACACCACACACACACACACACACAACACACACACACAATTACAGTCACAATGATGAGTTTTTGAAAGATTTGCCATACAGCATCTGTCAAAAACTCATCATTGTGAGACCATTGACACGTTTGTAAATTAGTAGACTTGGCCCCATGGTCATCGGTCCACCTTGCAGGAGGCCTTCCAACGCTACGTCTTCCGGTACGCGGATATTACCATTAATTAGGGCTCAAAGAATATTAATAAACGTCGATTTGGAAAAAAGAAGTTCCTCGCATGTTATTTACTTAACATTGCTAAACTTACCGATAATATGAAACTAGCACTAGATTGACCTTATTTTAGGGCAACAACCAAATTGTTTGTCGATCGATATTAGCATGTAACTCGCTTGGAATCGGATGTTAGGCATTTTAGATTTTTAGCTTTGTCTCAGGACAGCGCGTCTATCATAAAACGCATCTCCACAAGAGGTGACGACGCACTTCGCGGTCAATTTCATTGCATAATATCACGAATTGCTCAATATTACGAATTGCACAATACCACGAATTGCTCAATATTACGAATTACTCAATATCACGAATTACTCAATATTACGAATTGCACAATATCACGAATTGCTCAATATCACGAATTGCACAATATATCACGAATTGAGAGATTGCACAACCATTAAACTGGTGCAAATATTATTACACCACATTTTTTCATTGCACCGTTTGGGATGCCGTATGTATTGCGAAATATTCTCTTAGCGGATCTTACTCAAGCGAAAGATTGATGCTCATAGGCCAGCAATGTAATTGCGCGAAAACAATTGATCGTTCAAGTGCAAGATGGGATTAAATCATGTTGTTCAATAAAAATATTGAGCAAACATATTTTAGGTCTCTACAATCGGCTGTCTAAAAAAAAAGGTAATCTTAACATAACGCCTGTAATCCTCGCAGGGTTAGGCAGAGATGTAGGTACCTATAGTACACGGGTACACATGTCGCAAGAAAGGAGGCGAACCTATTGCCATCAACTGGGCACAAATCTAGACTCCGGGCGGCTACTGAAAAATTCCAGATGGAAAACCAATAACACTTTGTCCGGCCCGGGAATCGAACCCAGAACCTCATGCTCAGCAGTAACTAGTGCATCTGAATTGTAACCAAACGACTTACAACACGACACCGACTTCCGAAATTAAAGTTATTTTTCACTTTGTAGTGTTTTTTAAAGGGAAAACTTCTTTAGGCGCGTTGAGCACTTTTTGGGTGAACAAAAATCATGGAATTACCACGTCATCGTCACGCTTGATCAAATTAATGAATGTTTTTCGGTAAACAAAAATCATGGTACTCGCGTCATCGTCACGTTTGAAGAAATGAATGAATGTACTTAGTTTTCACTTCTATCGTCAGTCCCCAAAGACAGCCCCGCATTTTTTTTTAAGACTGTTGTTTTTATATTTTGTAAAAAGTTTTTCTTCCATTCTCTATGAGTCATTTCGGTAGTCACCCCTTTCCCAGCCATATCATCTTTCACACACTCCATTCCATCGTTTCTTTGGTTGGTTCGAAGATGAATATCGAATCATTTATAGTCGGACAGTATTTTCTCCAAAAGACGCCCTTGTACATGCGTACTCCGTCCATATTCAGTTTACTGAACGTCCATTTTGCTTAACAGAAAGAAAGAAAGAAAGGAAAAAAAAAAATGCGTTTATTGGCATTGTAGCAGAAAAATACACCTTAAAACTATAAAAACAGAAAACAACCATTAGAATGCCAAAAGGGCCTCAGCTCAGCATAATGTCAGATGGAAACACATACGGTCTTATTCATAAAAAGATATAGAACATCTAAAACCTTGCTAATGTCTGGTTGTCAAATATTGTTATTCATAAACGCATTTTAGCACAAAAACGTGTACCACCTGACGCTGATTTACACATCACAGCTCATTTAACAGCATCGGTTGTATTACAATAATTATCTTGAATGTAGCATACGAGAAGCTAACATTCTGTAAATTATTTTTTAAGTGAACACTTCTTTAGGCGCGTTGATCGAACTGATTTTATGATAGGGGAAAATATTATGGGTTCGCGTCACCGACATGCTAATGTTAACGCAAAAGCGTCACGGAGCCCGAAAAATTCAAATGTTCTTACGTTTATTGCAATTTGGAGGTCAGTATCAGGTTGTATGTTGATCTAAATATGATTCGCGACCAGATCATATATTTAAGTAACGGTCAACTGTTCTTTTGCACTGTTGTATTTTCAAAATCTTCGGCGCTGAGGCGAGGGTTATAAATCCAACAGCGCAGAAGAACAGTTGACTGTTAATTTGGCTGTTACTTTTGATAAAGAAACTGGCCGTAAGAGATATAAGTACTCAATCAAAATAAGCAATAAGTGAGTGCTAGGCTTTAGTGATTAATTGGTCCTAAATATGCAATGAAACAAATGAATACGTTCTTTATGACTTTTCTCCAAATATCAAAGTAGAACTTCCAGAAAAACAAATGAGTTCGCTTTTGAATTGTGTGCGGTCACTTGTGTGAGGCTCCAAGACCAGAATAGCACTATCATTTTCATAAGGTGTCCAAAATATGTTTTATCAGAGCAAACAAAAAAAAAACATGAAAATTTCTACAAGAAAACATTGAAATTTATTTATTTACATGCCTTGCGCCATATGGGAGTTAGGTATGTAAGGATCGTATCAGGTGGCGTTTTGTAGTTCCTGTCTACAACCATTGGAAGAAGGCATGAACCAGATTAACAAACAACGTAGAATAAGAATTCATTATTGATTATCTGCCTGCAAATCGAATTGAACTCTCAAAGGCAGGAATTGAAAATGGCAGAAATAGGTCAATACCTCTCTTCCGATTCGCGTTGTAAAAGGCAACTCGGGTATTAGCCTTCGTATCCGTATATCTACTGAAAGCTTATTTGAGCTGTCAAATCCAAGGCTCGGATACCGGTAAAATTTTCAAACCGGTATGATGTACTTGACGCAAAAACCTTTAAATTCGGTTTCGTTCGCATGTACCGGTTTTTTTAAACCGGTATTTGGAAGCTTATTATATAAAAAAAAGTTATTTTCGGATTTACCGGCTTGGAGCAATAAAAACCCGGTTAAAACTTCAGTTTTTATTCAGCGCGGCATCCTCACAATTAGTCACAAGTTGCAACGCTGTTACCGATATGCTGCTCGTCGAATAAACCGGTTACTTTAGGTTAAAATAGAGTTCTCTAAGCGTTCGCGTTCTTTAGAAAAGTTCGGGGAAAACCCGAAATAAACGGGCATTAACCGGTATTTTCAAAACCGTTTCCGCGACTTGGTCAAATCATACCATACCTTATGAGAAAGGCGTTTTTTCTTAGATTTTAATACGGTACAGAACCCTACTCACTCTTGGCCGGTTTTTTAGCTAAGTCATCTTTCACACAATCCATCCATAGTTTCTTAGGTTTTTGACACTAAAACAATGCTAAGAGAGAAAGCTCAATACCTGTAATAACCTGGAAAAATAATCTAGTTTTCAAGGTAGAGAACTATAGCGAAGTGCTACCGAGAAAAATAGGTCAATCGGTACGCGATCCATTAGATGTTGCTAAGAGGGACCGAGATGAAATTGAAGTAGATGTAGTAAGTAATGGTACCTATTTGTGTTATTTATCAAACTGACGATTTGCCAGCGTGCTCTCCGCGGGTGTGAAGCGAGCTAGCCGCGACTACGCGACGTGTTGTCCGCCTTTTCACAATATTTATTTATTGTTTCACAAACTAGGTGACATACATGCTTAGTACAAATTTATGTGCAAAAAATTAACAGATGATGTACTGCTGGTACTTAAAAAAGGAAACCCTGAGCTATAAGTACCAGCTGCCCTTAAGTGATACAGTGAAAGCAGTTCGTGATATTACATGCAAACATGTTAAATGAAGTTGCTGAGACAATAACAATACATTTGATTAATAATATGGAAAACAAAATTGAAAGAGTAGAATCGCTGAAACTAGTAGTAAACTAAGCTTGTGGTAGTGGGGGAGTGGTTATTTGTGTGTATAAGTGTTGCATGTGTGTATGTATGTGTTTGTTATATCACTTAGGAGTGAGGCGTATTTATCGTCACAGATAGAAATCACAGATATTAAAAAATAGCAGATAGCAATTGCTCCTAACAATAAAACATATCTGTTACTTAAAATAACAGATCCTCAAGACTGTTACCGCGGCTGTTACTGTTAAAACTTTGGATACGATTTTCGACTTTAACGAAAAGAAATAAAGAAGATATTCAATTGAGATTTATACGTATTTATCAACCGTACAAAAATAACAGGCTGTTATTTAATAACAGATAGATACGATTTTAGACTTTAAGCCTAAAGAAATAAAGAAGATATTCGATTGAGATTTATATACATATTTATCGTCAAAAATCACAGACTGTGATTTAATAACAGACACAAAACCACAGGCTGTGATTTAATAACAGATATTTGGATCCGTTATTTTTTTGTCATAGTAACAGTGATAACACATATCGTGTTTAACCTGTTACAACCCATCTCTAATATCACTCACTCACTTCACACTCTTCTGCCTCTCTTATTTTCTCTATTTTCTTCTTTCTTCTTTGCTTTTTCACTCGCTTGTCTCGCTTTCTCTTGTACACTCACGTCAATCGCTCTCGTTACGCGACCGCGGCGAGTACGATTTGCACACGTGGTGTGCTCGCAACGCACACGCAGTGTGGTGTGCTCGCTACGCACACGCAGCGTGGTGTGCTCGCTATGCAACGCACGAGCCCGTTGAACGATTGTTCATGTGCTTCGCTGTAAATCACCAGCGTGATAAGGCCCTTAGGTCTAAGATAACGTTACGATTTGGTCTTGAACACAGTCGGATGAAAACTGTTTATTATCTCATGAAATAATATTTAACAACTTTCTATGGCATACATGACACATTACAAGGACCGCACTGATAGCTTTTTTTTTTTAGTTTTTGGTAACGAAAGGGGGTTTTTATCCATAAGGATATGCCAACCCCATCGCACCTTATAAATTATTTAACTTTTATTAAAAAAGTAACCTACCATCAATGACTAGGCATAATAATATTCACCAGGCCACACAACCTCTTTGCCATCTCTGATCTAGGGTTTGCTAAGATGTTCTGAATGAACCCTGATAGCTTTGAATTAGAATTTCTCACAATGATGTCATATGAGAAATGTGTATTTTGGCAGATTCTGAATCAATCTGTCTAGTATTTGCCCAACTATGTTAGGGTCGGCTACCAGCCCAGCCAGATGCAGCTGAATACCAGAATTTTACATGGAGCAACGGCCTATTTGACCTCCACAACCCAGTTACTGGGTAATACGATACCCCTTAGTAAGACTGCTTGTCAGACTATCGGGCTTCCGCCTACCCGTAACGACTGTCACAGATCTGCAAATGATGTCACGATATATAATAGATGGTCACCCATCCACGGATCGATCGCGGCTCGCGTAGCTTAACCTTCGATCGACCCGTGCGGCTGTTATATTTTAGCCACGAGACCCTCCCGAAATCATGTCACTTATTCAAATTATAAACATACTAGCTGATGCCCGTGCCTTCTCCCGCGTGGATGACGGTTATTATATACTAAAACCTTCCTCGAGAACCATTCTATCCATTGGTGAAAACAGCATGAAAATCGGTGCAGTAGTTTTTGAGTTTATCGCGAACAGGACGACAGACAGACGCGACGGAGGACTTTGTTTTATAATATTCTGGACAACCGTTAAAATGGGACAAAAGTTCGGCTTTTTTACCCAACTACGGCGAAGCAAAATGGAGGGTTATGATTTTTGACCGTATGTATGTATGTATGTTCATATATACATACATTATTTTCTCTATGAGTTTCGCTTCATACAGACGCTCCCTATTTAAACAATACGATGAGTGTTCGTCTGTCTAGCTGATATTGGTTTGATTTGTAGTGTTCTAGGTTAAGGTCTACTAAACACACTTTTTATTGTTCTCCTTTGTCTCTTAATTTTCATATGTCAATGTCAAATCAAATCAAATCAAATCAAAAGTCATTTATTCAAACTAGGCTGAGAATCAGCACTTTTCGAACGTCAAAATTACATAAGACAGTCCCCCAAAACGCCCACCTTTCACCACTTCCTAGTGCTTTAGCTGGGAAGAAGAAGTGGCGCAACAAACTCCCCAGCAGCACAGCTGTCTGTTCAGTTAGAAACAATTGATTCTATACAAAAGTATGCAAAATCATTTACATTAATTGTGTGTGTGTGTGAGCGTTTATGCACAGAGCGGTGGTGTAGTTTTAGGTTTTAGCATGCTTCATTGTTCACAGCGCTCCGTTTTGGTTTTTTATTTGGTCTGAGGTCACACGTATCTGTTTGATTTATGCCCTAACACGTGTGACTCCGGATTTTTAATTTGTCTGTCTGTAATGTCTTGTTTATATCTTTTTAGTTGGCTTTTTTGTCGTAGTTGGGTTTTAGTCTTATAACTTTTATTAAAGCTCAATGTCTCATATGAACGGTCGGGCACTGTAATATTATATGTATATTTAAAATATACATTATATATTGAACTAGCTTCCGCCCGGGACTTCGCCCGCGTGGTACGTCGATAAAAAGTAGCCTAAGTCCTTCCCAGGGATGCCATCTATCTCCTTGCCAAATTTTATCGAAATCCGTTCAGTGGTTTTGGCGTGAAAGCGCGACAGACAGACAGAGTTACTTTCGCATTTATATTAAGTAAGGACTAGTAAGGATTATGTAATATGGATAATACATTTAATTATTAATTATTCGTTCCCCTTGGAATTGTACTTACGGCCCTGAGTCACATAATAGATGGGTAAAGAAGGTCGAGTCCGCGAAGGAGGAGCTCGTGGCTACGTAATAACAGCCGCACGGGTCGATCCATCAGGTTAAGCTACGCTTGCCGGGGTTGGTCCGTGGATGGGTGACCATCTTTACATACCGAGACTCCTCCGTGCCTCGGAAAGCACGCTAAGCCGTTGGTCCCGGCTGGCATTTGTGATCTTTGACAGTCGTTACGGGTCGTCAGAAGCCCGAAAGTCTGACAACCAGTCTTACCAAGGGGTATCGTATTACCCAGTTACTGGGTTGTGGAGGTCAGATAGGCAGTCGCTCCATGTAAAATACTGGTATCCAGCTGCATCCGGTTAGACTGGAAGCAGACCCCAATATAGTTGGGAAAAGGCTAGGCAGATGATGATAGAAGGTCGAGTCCATTATAACGGGCGAAAACAGGCTCACATATACATAATTGGTCTGTTCCAAAAGACGGTCCACATGTGTCGGTCATGGGGGAGCGGTACACTGAGATATTGTTGGGGTCCAAAGCTTATACTTTGGACCACACTTACATACTGTTTCAAAAGAATCTGATGACAAAAAAAAAACAACCGACTTCCAAAAGAAACGCTAATAAAGTGAAAAACAACTATTATTTCGGAAGTCGGTGTCTTCGCTTTTCAATTTTCGTTTTTTGCCACCGACTTCCCAAATTATAGTTATTTTTTACTTTTTTTGTGTTTGTTTTGGAAGTCAGTTGTTTTTTTTTTTGTAAAAAGTTTTTATTTTTACACTTTTTTGTTGTGGTACCTACCCCACACAAATTCGAATACCACTACCTGCTATGTTAATAACGCTGACGGAGTCAAATAAGATGTCGTCTACATAGACTAAGTGGAAAAATACGTAATTATACAGTAACTGGAGTTTCATAACCGCAATTTTTAAGGTACACGACACGTGTTTTCACTCGCGATCTCGCAATGGAAAAGTATTAAAAAAAAAAAAAGGAAAGTTCCTACGAAAAATTAGTCAAGTTTTGCAAGGATAACAGAATGCCTGAAGCCAACAGAGATTTTATTATTCTCTTTATTTGTTTAGCCACACCGATCTTCTTTTTCTTATTTTAAATACCACTTAGACCAGCGAACATTTGGGTATTATTCCTTTCAACTCTTTTGTCCATTTGTTTAGAACTTTTAACAAAACGGCGTGATTTTCATACACTCCAGGTCGCGGCAGTTTCCCGTACTGAATCACGCGTGATTATCCTTTACACGGACACTCTTTCCTCTGTCAATAAAAACACAGGAGTAATATGCGCGAAAGAGTCAACTCACATATATTTTTTTTTAAACAATCACTTACGATTTCGCTTGCAAGCTTTCCCGCATTCAATCGTGAACATTCCGATCGCGAGTGAAAGCACGTGTCGTGTAAAGGCGGCTATTGGCAGACAACCGAACCAACTGGTGGTAAGTGGTCACGGTCGCCTATAAGTACCTAGACATATGAATATATAAACGTAAATAACGCAATGAATGAATGTGGTTGAACTGTCAAATAAAACCCATTGCTACTGTTAGTGTGTAACACAATCACCCTGCGGGTACCTAGCTGATAGTTGCTAATATAGGGATAGTTGTTAATTGATTCAGGCGTGACTGTGCGGAAATCCATTATAAAATACAATAGACGTAGATATATTTAGTAACCTATTCCGCTTAACTATTCTTCAAGAGTCATAAAAAACCCTGTAATAAATCCGAGCCACCGAGCGCTGGACGCAGAGCTCTGCGTCCAGCGCTCGGTGTGGCAGCACATCACATCCTAAGGATGCCTCGTTGAGAGGTGAAACACGTGTCGATTTCTTACAGGGTTTTTTATGACTCTTGAAGAATAGTTAAGCGGAATAGGTTACTAAATATATCTACGTCTATTGTATTTAATATATAGTTAACAGTTAGAAGACATTATTGTCATGTTGAATGATCTCATTTTGATTGTCCGTTAAAGTTCATAAAACCATTGGAAGCGACATTGCGTTGAATTCCTGTTGTAACAAAACAGGTATTTCATTTCTAACATTTCCTTGCGAAAAAGGGTCTTAGTTGTCTAGAAAATGCAGTGAAAATAGTGCAAAAAGGAAATGGAGTGTAAATATTTGCGACAGTTCCTTTTATTTCCTATTTCGCACTACACCGGTCTATTCTGTAAAAATCTCACCGCGAAAGCTTATGTGAAGTGAGCTTGAAGTGAACAGCATTGCGATTCTGTAACCATCTCACCGTGAAATCTTAGGTAAGTGAGCGTGGAGTAAACTGGCATTGTCATCGATACCTTCTGATGCTAAGGCAGTGACAGTTCACTACAAGCTCACTTCACCTAAGTTTTAACGGTGAGATTTTTACAGAATAGCTCTACTGTCAGTCCACCTTTTTTTTTTTTTGAGGGTGGGAAATCATCCAATGACTTCTCCCGCTCTGGGCGGAGCGGAAGGGCGTGTCAGACTTTTACTGACTAAAACCCACCCGTGTTCCTTCATTTGCCTGTTGCCAAGGTCCCGGTATCCCTTTCGGACTTTCCCGCAACCCTGGCAGGCATCGGTCCTAGCGGACCCCGCCAATTGTGCTGACATCTCTTTGAGGCGCGCGTGGAACACGACGCGCCATCGACCCGGGCCTGGTCCTTATCGGACGGCGAGCTGCCCGTTGCTCGCCGTCCGCAAGCCCGCGCCTATGGTGGCCGGGAATCCGCCTGGGATTCCCGACGCCCAGGGCGTCTCCAACGGCGGCGATTAGGGGCGTGAGGGCGCAAACTTTGCCTTTCCCTCACGCGTTCCGCCTCCTCCTTCGCGAGCATTACTGCTTCGCAGAAGGAGGTGACGGCTTCCCATGCCCTCTCGCTCCGTACCATGGCCTGGACCAGGGCCGGACGCGAGAGGTCATTGCCGCCAATCGCCTCCGCGAGGACACGGCGGTGCTCCGCCCAAGCAGGGCATACCTCTACCGTATGCTCCACCGTGTCCTCCGGGCGATCCGCACAGCCTCCGGGCGATCCGCACAGACTGTCAGTCCACCTGCTGGTCTATTCTGTAAAAATCTCACCATGGAAACATGGTGAAGTGAGCTTGAAGTGAACTATCACCCTACCTGACGCTAGGGAATCTAGGGATTGACAGCACACTTCACCTAAGTTTTCATGGCGAGATTTTGACAGATTAGCACTGCTAAGTTAAGGGATTGACACAATTGACAGTTCACTTCTCCTAAGTTTTCACGGTGAGAATTTTACAAAATAGATCGTAGGCGGGGCGATTAATGCGTCTCGACATCAAACCACAATTCAATTATCCAATTTGACGTCCCTAACGGTAGCGCAACGTCGCGCGTCGCGTCCCTTTTGAGTCCAGACACAGAAAAGATAGTTGCAGAAGGTTGATTCCATACAAGAGAAAACGCTCACACAGATAGACTCGCTTCACGTACATCGAGTGCAGGTGCACGTGTATGTAGCATTCGTTTGAGATCGTCGTACGTACGCATCTATAGATAGTCTATTCCAAAAGTATTTTATGGAAGTGTAAACAGACCCTTGTTAAATTATTGATTAAATTCTTACGTAAAAGCTAGTTAGATTCAATCATTCATGTATTTAGAAGGTTTCAACTTGTCATCTCACCACTTTTTCTTACAATAAAATTATTGTTTAAATAACATGATAAATTGTTATTAAAAAATCATCCTCGTTTGTGGTTACAAAAATTACCTCAATTGTCAAATGAAAAACAACTTTATGGTGATTCAAAATATGAATATCGGGTCAAAGCACTCAAATTGTAATAAGTGGCTCTACAAATCGGCATCTACACTCTACAGTAACGTTTTTGATCCATTTGTTTACATTTTTAACCGACGTCTTCAAAAAGGAGGAGGTTCTCAATTCGAATGTATGTTTTTTTTTTTTTGTATCCCATTACCCGTTTGCTCCGCCAATTATGAATCGATTTTGATAATTCTTTTTTTGTTTGGTAGGTCATGCTTTTATTAACTTTGCTTGCGTAGTTTTTGAGTTAGCTTCTATAATGCTCAAATTCTCGTATCAAAAGTACCGTGGCCAAAGTAGGAATTTTATATTTAGAATCGGAGGATTCACTGGAGGGTCATCGTGTACGCTACAACGGCGCCCTACGTCCTTTATTATTAACGCCCTATTGGCTACGAATGCCAAATAAGGTCAGTGGAAGGGCCATTATCGACTTGACCATTTATAAATAGAAATTGCATTGAAAGAGCCTTGTAGAGTGGGCAGTTTTGAACGACCTCGTCTGGCAAGGCTCTACATTTGTGTACCTGTTACAGCCGCCAATCCTGAAGTTCTGGACTAAAGCTACACAATTATGACACAAATGTGTGCACCGACTGGACAGGATCACTTACATCTGTGCGATTTTTTCCCCAAAAGATCATCTGCATGAAGTTCATATTGCCTGACCAAGATAATGCCTTTTTTTTTTTTGAGGTTTGGAAGTCGTCCAATTACTTCTCCAGCTCTGGGCGGAGCGGAAGGGCACCAAGATAATGCCTGGACTTTAAGAGCCTATACAACCACAAATAGCTTAGCATGACCCTCCATTATGTCGAGAATACTAAAGCATTTATTTTGAAATAAATATACGAGGGTCATTCAATAAATACTTAGCCTACAAAAAGTAAACGAAAATTTTGGAAAAGTGGGAATTTATTTTTCAACATAGTCTCCTTTTAGTTCGATACACTTAGCCCAGCGATGCTCCAACTTTTTTAATCCGTCCGAAAAATAGTTTTTGTCAAACTCTGCAAAATAGGCCTCCGTGGCGGCGATGACCTCCTCATTCGATCCATATCTATTCCCGGCGAGTGATTTTTTCAGATTAGGAAACAGAAAGAAGTCACAAGGGGCCAAATCTGGAGAATACGGTGGATTGGGCAGCAATTCGTAGCGTAATTCGACCAATTTGGCCATGGCAACGGCAGACGTGTGAACCGGTGCGTTGTCGTGGTGAAACAGCACTCTTTTCTTCGCCAGATGGGGTCGTTTTTTCTTTAATTCGGCGTCGAATCGGCCCAATAAATCGGCATAGTAAAGCCCTGTAATTGTTTTACCCTTCTCGAGGTAATCGATGTAGATCACACCTTGTGAATCCCAGAAAACGGTGGCCATAACTTTTCCGGCCGATTTTACAGTTTTCGCCTTCTTTAGAGCACGTTCCCCGGTCTGGATCCATTGTTTTGATTGCTCCTTGGTCTCTGGTGTGTACCAGTGGATCCAGGTTTCAACGACGGCCACAAAACGACGCAAAAACTCCGCTGGATTCTGCTTAAACAGCGCCAAACACGTCTCCGATGTGGTCTCACGGTTGCGCTTGTTTTCTGGTGTGAGTAAACGCGGCACCCATCGCGCCGACAGCTTTCTCATGCCGAGTTCCTCGTGAAGAATATGATGCACTGTTCCTTCTGAAATGCCTACAGTCTCAGCTAGCTCCCGAACCTTCAATCGGCGATCTGCCAATACGAGATCATGGATTTTTTTAATGTTTTCCTCCGTAGCAGTTGTTTTCGGTGCACCTGGACGTGGTTCATCAAAAACCGACGTACGGCCACGTGCAAACTCGTTGAACCAATTCTTGACGGTGGCCATCGATGGAGAAGAGTCACCATACACAGCATCCAAGCGCTCTTTGATTACGATGCGCGTTTTCCCTTCCAAAAATAGGAATCGAATCACCGAACGATATTGCTCTTTTTCCATTTTTGTAAAACCGATCGACACGTTCGCTTCCATAAGTTGTCAAATTAAAACAAATGAAGGGATTGGAATGAAAATTTGAAAAAGAATTAAAAAAGAATGTGCTACACTGTGGTAAAACTCTTTTGAAACTACAGAGCCCTCTGGCGATGAGGCTAGGTACTTATTGAATGCACCTCGTAATATGTTAAAGAGGATTGATGTTAGGTACTATGTTTGACGACAACACGATTACATAAAAATTTATCGATAGAAAAAAAGCCAAAGTTACCTCTAAACCGAACGATAAACCGCTGGTATTCAAAAATACTTCAAATTAGATCATGAAACTTTGTATAATAACTGAACTAACTATAAAGCAGGTCCGATGGTTATTTTTTTTTATTACCGTTATTTTCACCGTAAAAAGCAATTACCTAAACTATTCGAGCCTTGGAGCCGCTAGCACCTCACTCCGTCTCGCTCTCACTCAGTCCGCGACTAGAATGGTGCGAGCGAGATAAAAAGTAAATTTGAGCTGAGGCTCTTTTATCCGAGCCTAATACGTCGATCGAATCGAAGTCGACGAGAGCGCTAGGAACGGTCTTCCTTCCAGCTTTGGACTCATCGACGCGCGCAGGTGTGCGAGGTTTCATAGAATTTCATATTACAGTCACACGTAATCTGTTCGATTTATGCCCTAACGAGTGTGACTCCGTATTTTTAATTTGTCTGTCTGTGGTGTCTTGTTTATACCTTTTTAGTCGTAGTTGGGTTTTAATTTTTAATACTTTAATTCTTTGAAATATAAATATAATTTAAGCAAGTTACTGGTACATAAGTCAAACATGTCCATTGCCATATGTGGGACGAACCAACTCAATATCTCCCTCTCTTTCAACAGGGTTCATTGAGATGATGTCAGCTTACGTGCCACATTTCGGTCGCATAGATGCAGGGCTGGTCTGTACCTGGGTGCTCGAGTTGGAGGCTGAGCTGAACCAACGGGATGATACTGATTCCATTTCTAACCCTGGTGAGTATTCATTGACAAAAATAAGCATTTCCCAGCAATAGAATTCTGTTAAAATTGATAAGCGTCAGCTTATAATGGTCCCACTGCTGGGGCACATGCCTCCTCTCTGTGTGAAGGAATGGGCCACATAAACCACCACGCGGGTTATCGGGTTATCTTTCTTAACTGATTGCATGCAGTGCTTTGAATATCATCTGCCTAGCCTTTTCCAGACTACATATGTTGGGGTCGGCTTCCAGTCTAACCGGATGCAGCTGAATACTAGTATTTTACATGGAGCGACTGCCTACCTGACCTCCACAACCCAGTTATTAGGTAATACGATACCCCTTGGTAAGACTGGTTGTCAGACTTTCGGGCTTCTGACGACCCGTAACAAATGCCAAAGATATACAAACGACATTCGGGACCAATGGCTTTACGTAATTTCCGAGCTGCGGAGGGGTCATACGTAAAGATGGTTACCCATCCACGGAAGAACCGCGGCAAGCGTAGCTTAACCTGATCGATCGACCCGTGGGGCTGTTATTACTTAGCCACAAGCCCCCACTATCGCTGTGCATGGAGTAATTGATCTAAAATTTTGATTCAGATGATTCGGCGAGCAGCGATAGGCTAAGTCTCACTCTGCAGAATCTGAGTGAGATGCTGCCTCCTATGACCAAGAACAGCCGGTAAGCATACCTAACTACAGTACGACACAACTTAAGCTAAGTACTCACATACGGTTTCACTCGATCGGGCAAATATGTCGAGTAAAAACCACGGCACGGGCTTTCGTCTACACATTCAGCATTCATCTATCGAGTGCCGCGAGGCGTTCAGTATTCACCGAACCGTTCGAGCCAGAAGAAATGTTTTAACTACGATCAACCACTGGCGGACTGACGGTCAAACTCGCGGACACATAAACACGCTCGAGTCAAGCTCGACGGCTCGCTTCGAGTAGGTGCGAAGGAAATTACTTTTATTTAATTCCATCGAGCCGGCTCGATGCGAGCCTTCGAGTTGTGAGTTTTGCGGTCCACACGTTGATTTTACTCGTTTTGGAGTAAAACTATCGAGTAATACCGAATGTGAGTACGGACCATAAAGATGTAGCATACATTTCAAAATCTGCATTCATTCATTTCAGTTCTATGAATGTATTTGGTTATATGACTTTACAAGTTATTGCGTTTGCGTAAAGATCATTTTCACCCAAAGCATTCAGTTCAAACTCAAACTCAAAGCATTTATTTCAAATAAATCATATACAGGCACTTTTGAATTATCAATGGGTAGGTCAGTCAGAAAGATGAAGCCCATTCCAAAGCGTAGTAGGTTCCTATGGAGAAGAACGGGCAAGAAACTCCACCGACACTCTTTTGAATCAGAATATTGTTACAATATATTGGTTACATCATTCATGTGAGAACAATGTAGAAAAACGCGTACTTTAAAAGCGTCCGTAATTAAAAGATAAAAAACAAAACAATAAAAAAAAAAAATAAGCCATAGCACCGCCGCGCCGTAGCCGCAGCTAAGAGTTGGGATGGTGATCAGTTTTACGAATTTTGTCCGATGTTACATCTAAGTTGTGTCGTACTGTACCTACTTGCTTTAGTCATGTATACGCCGAAAGCCATTCGCCTTTCGCCAGTCCATGTTGGACTGCCGAAAGTTTTAAAAAACTTCGCCAGTCCCTGTTCGCTCTACCGCCTCCCTCTTAGGAGAATAAGGTTGCCTGTCCATTGACGCGGAGCGAGGCAGCAGAGCGGAGCGAGGGAGTAATGCAGAGCGGAGTTGCGGACTATGTCTGTCCATTGATGCGGAGCAGGGTAGTGCGGAGCAGAGTTGCGGCCTCTGCCGACCTAAGCCGAGTTCACGCGACGAGTAATTTGAGCGGGCGGCGGCTGGAGATCTCCGCTTCCCCGCTCCGCTTTATCGCTCCGCTTCCTGATTGATGATTTTTTTAAACTAGTTCGCAAATCCCTGTCCACTTTTATAACTGCCATCAGACGGACTGCATTTCAACTGCAAAGCAGTTTGAATGCAGTAACAGTACATTAAGAGTATTGCAGTCGTACTAAACGGCATTCAAACAGCAAGAATGCAGTCCATCTGATGGCCGCCTAAGCGGAGCGGAGATTTTATGCAATTCCATTGGTTAATATTGGCACAGCTCCGCTCCGCTCCTCTCCTCTCCGCCCCAATCACCAAACAGTCAGCCTTTTGCACGTTTTTACAATATTTGTATACTTTGTATTGATATTTCAGGTCCCATTCCAACTCGGAATCATCGGAGAGCGTGGAGGACCGTGGCGGCAATCGCCGTCCGTTGCTGGAAGAAGATGTGCACGCCGACCAGTGCCAGGCTTTAGCCGAGATGTTCCCCAACACTTGTGCTATGGAGGTAAGATCATCACCATCATGTGCCTGCCTTACCCTTACAGGGTTGGTGTCGGCTTCCAGTCTAACCGGATACAGCTGAACATGCAAAGATGATATCTATGTGAATAGATAGTTTATAATAATGCTCCTTTTTTAATTCTTTTTACAGTAATCTTATTGTCGGTGCATCGTCTTCAAATTATAAAACAAAGTCCTCCGCCGCGTCTGTCTGTCGTCCTGTACGCGATAAACTCAAACACTACTGCACCGACTTTCATGCTGTTTTCACCAATGGATAGAGTGGTTCTCGAGTAAGGTTTTAGTATATAATAACCGACATCCACGCGGGCGAAGTCGCGGGCATCAGCTAGTATAATTATATAATGAATGTATACAAAATATTGTAAAACATTTTTAGAAGAGTAACGGTGGAGTTTTTTGTCCATTCTTCTCCATACGAAAACTACCTTTTGGAATGGGCAACTAGAATCAGTTCTATTTTTTTTTATGACGTTTAAAAATGCCTTTTATGTGCCTAATTGAAATAAATTATTTTACTTTGACTTTGAATACCAGTATTTTACATGAAGCGACTGACTGCATATGGTTGGTGGTTATGAAACTTATTCATAGTAATGTAGCATACCACATCTCTGGTGGAAAGCCACAAGCCAAGTCCAAGCCAAGCCAAGTTAAAGCCAAGCCAGTCAGTAGCCAAGTCTGGTGGCTTGTCAGGTAAGGCTGTTTATTCGTAGATCTTAATTATGCAGTGCGAGCAACATAGTTATTATGCTGTAGTCTATAGTAACTTGGTGTGAATATCCTTAGAATTTTACTTTTTTTGTCCTCTGTATTTTATACGTGGAGACCTGCCGGTCAATTCTGTAAAAATCTCCAATGTGATTCCTAAGATAGTTTTAAAGTTTTTACATACATCTGTGATTGTGATGCCATTTTATTTAATATTTTACCCTTTAAGCGGTTTTTATAGTAATTTAAGTTTCGACAATAGTTATTGTTCGCATTCGTGTCAAAATGGACGAAAGATTCTTTTGTGATGATATTTTTATTTAGTTTTACTGATAATTTGATAATGATTCATCTTGTACGCTTGTATGTTCCCCGCTGTCCTATCCGAGTAGTCTATAAAAATCTCACTGGGAAAACTAACGTGAAGTGAGCTGTCATTCCAACTGTATTGCTATTCTGTAACCATCTCACCATGAAAACTTATGTGAAGTGAGCGTGGAGTGAGCTGTCATTGTCATCGATACCTACTGATACTAAGGCAGTGACAGTTCACTCCAAGCTCACTTCACCTAAGTTTTCACGGTGAGATGGTTACAGAATAGCTAGACTGTAATTGGCTTTCTGACTAATGTACTGTTCTTGATCTGTTTGTTTTAGCTGTAAGTGTCCCATGTTATTTAAATAAATAAATAAATCTTCAACAGTCATTAGTCATTACAGGTCTTCAGAAGCTCAAAAGTCTGACAACCAGTCTTACCAAAGGATATCTAATTACCCAGTAACGTAATACCTTTATTACTGGTTGTGACGGTCAGATAGGCAGTCGCTTCATGGAAATTACTGGTATTCAGCTGCATCCGAGTAGTCTGGAAGCCGATCTTAACGTAGTTGGGAAATAGGTAGGTAGATTGATTCAAAATCTGCCTAAATACACTAAAAACCCAATTTCTGCTCCCCAGATCAAGCATTGCGTGTCAATCGCTCACGGCGACGTAGAACGTGCGGCGGCGACTCTGTTACACCGTCGCGAACAGGGCCAGTCGCTGTCAGCGGCCGCGCTACACACCGCCGCGCGCCAGCCGCTCTGCGACGATCACGAGCTCAAGAACAGGATCATTGCTCGGTGAGTGTTACAAACTCTGTTACATCGTCGCAAACAGCGGTTATAGATTCTATAAAAATGCATTATAAGCTTTTAGCGAGGAATTACCATAGAAATTGTTTCATAATTCCTGGTTGGTATAACCGAAAATATCGAAACTTGAAATCCCGAATCACTTTATCCTAAATGAACGCTATCACGAATCACGCTATTCCGAATGAACGCTATCCCGAATGAACGCTATCCCGAATGAATGCAACCCCGAATCAAACCTTCCCGAATTAACGCTATCCCGAACCACTTTATCCCGAATCACACCTTTCCGAATGAACGCTATCCCGAACCACTCTATCCTGAATGAACGCTATCCCGAATCACAACTTCCCGAATGAACGCTATCCCGAATCACACCTTTCCGAATGAACGCTATCCCGAACCACTCTATCCCGAATGAACGCTATCCCGAACCACTCTATCCTGAATGAACGCTATCCCGAATCACACCTTCCCGAATGAACGCTATCCCGAATCACACCTTTCCGAATGAACGCTATCCCGAACCACTCTATCCCGAATGAACGCTATCCCGAATCACACCTTCCCGATTGAACGCTATCGCGAACCACTGTATCCCGAATGAACGCTATCGCGAACCACTCTATCCCGAATGAACGCTATCCCGAACCACTCTATCCCGAATGAACGCTATCCCGAATCACACCTTCCCGATTGAACGCTATCGCGAACCACTCTACCCCGAATGAACGCTATCCCGAATCACACCTTCCCGAAAGAACGCTATCCCGAACCACTCTATCTCGAATGAACGCTATCCCAAACCACTCTACCCCGAATGAACGCTATACCGACCCACTCTACCCTAAATGAACGCTATTCCGACCCACTCTATCCCGAATGAACGCTATCCCGAACCACTCTACCCCAAATGAACGCTATTCCGACCCACTCTATCGCGAATGAACGCTATCCCGAACCACTCTACCCCGAATGAACGCTATCCCGAACCACTCTACCCCAAATGAACGCTATTCCGACCCACTCTATCGCTAATGAACGCTATCCCGAACCACTCTACCCCGAATGAACGCTATTCCGAACCGTTTTACCCCGAATGAACGCTATCCCGAATCACGCTATTCCGAATTAATCAATCATGTACTACAATGGCGGCACTCTATGATAAAATATGAAGAAACAGATGCCATACTACTACATACAGGGTGTAAAAAGACTCATTACATAGCCATCACACAGATAATAATGTCGGTGTCGTAATCGTCGCACTGTCAAAACGGCCATTCGCGTCACCCCGTAGTGTTGTAACTTAAAATATAGATGGCGCTAATACCAGTTTTAAGTTTTCACTTTCTATCGGCAGCCCCAGTAGTTTTTTTATTGCGTTGACTTGGAAGTTTGATTTTCGTTACAGCTCCAAAGGACCGTAGATCGTAAGTTTTTTTTTATTTCTTTTTCAACTTGATGCCTCCACGCGTCACTGAGAAAAAGGGTCTTGACAGACAACGAAGGCATTCTATAGGGGTTTAAATTTTTAATTTCGAGGTATAGAACCCTAAAACAGATTATTTAAATCTAATTACCTTTTCATGCCGTAACGGCTGAACAGATTTAGATGAAAGGCATACGGATAGGCCATGACCTGGGTTAGCACATAGGATACTTTGAATCTCGGTAGTACATTCCTATGGGATATTTTCCGACCTTTACGCGGGCGAAACCGCGGGCATAAGCTAGTCTATATGAATCCTAACTAATATTATAAATGCGAAAGTGAGTTTGTTTGTTTGTGTTTGTAGCACTTTCACGCTAAAACGGCTGAACGGATTTGGATGAAATTTGGCACATGGATAGACCATGATCTGGAAAAAGACGAGCTATTTTTCAACCTGGATCGCAAACGATGTCGTGGGCTACAACTAGTAATCTGATAAATCTACCTAAGCTTTTCCCAACTATGTTGGGGTCGGCTTCCAGTCTAACCAGATGCAACTGAAATTTTTTACATGGAGCGACTGCCCATCTGACCTCCACAACCCAATTACTGGGTAACACAGTTTTTTTAGTTCATCATCTGCCTGGCCTTTTCCCAACTATGTTGGGGTCGGCTTCCAGTCTAACCGGATGCAGATGAATACCAGTATTTTACATGGAGCAACTGCCTATCTGACCTCCACAACCCAGTAACTGGATAATACGATACCCCTTGGTAAAGCAGTTTCTTTAGTTAACCAAGTTAAAACATTTACATTCCAGTTACTCCTACGTGGACAAGAACTCAGATCAAAAGGAGCACAAGCCGCTGGCTCCTAAGATCGAGCCGAAAAAGATGGTGCGCTACCGTGATAACAAGATTGTGTCGCTCAAAGGAGAGAGGTACACTGAGGTATGTAGTATACTTGTGGCGCCATCTATTGCGCCACATACTAACTACGCATCACATCTGACGTCACACAAATCCTGCATCGCGCAAGCAAAGTTATCCGGACAATTAGCATGAAAAACTATATTTTTTTTGCAAAATGAATTATCTTGTTTTATTACAAAAGCAAGAGTAGAGCAGTGGTGGCCCAGTGATAACGGCCGCAACTAACAAGTTATAGATAGTGGGTTCGAACCCTGCCAGGCGCTTTACTTTGTGTAAATTATTTCATCAACACTGCTCTTAAAACGGTGAAGGAAAACATCGTGACGAAACCTGCATGTCGTAGAACGAAAAATTCAAAGACATGTGACATGTACCAACCCGCACTGGGCCTGAATGGCCCACATCGGCCCACGGCACCGGCCCACTCCCTCTCGAAGAGAGGAGGCCTGTGTACCAGCAGTGACACAGGCCCAGGCTGAGCAAATAGCCCATACTACCTCAGGTCAAATTCACTTTTTATCTCCCTCGCACCGTACTGCTCACAGACTGAGTGAGACGGAGTCGAGTGCTGGCGGCTCCAACGCGCGAATAGTTTAGGTATTGCTTCTTACGGCGAAAATAATGATCATTTAAGTAAAAAATAAAACAGTCGCTGCTTTATAGTTCAGTTATTATTTAAAGTTTCATTATCTAATATCTAATAAAATACTGTTCGGTTTGGAGGTAACTTTGGTTTTTTTTTGTAATGAGAAAATTTTCTGGAATCGTGTCTCGTCACACGCAGTAGGTACTTAACATTAATCCTCAACTTTAACTTATATTTATTTCAAAGTTAATGCTGCAGTCTTTTCGTTATAACGGAGGATTATGCTAAGCTATTTGAGGTAGCATAGGCCCTTAACGCCTGGACATTGTATTCTACTGACATATCTTCAAAAAAACCTTCCAGGTACCCAAATCTGGAGCCGACGAGGAAAACTTAAAGAAGCCCAAAAAGCATCACTGCCCTTAACCATTAAGTGCATGTCAGTACAGTGGACAAGCGGCCCCCGCTCTCCCCCCACTCTCGCTGTCCCCCCCCCTCCCCCGCGTCCCTCACGCACGCTCGTTACCCCCCCCACTTCGTGTCAACCCGAGCGAAACTCGAGTAAACCCGAAATACCGCGTAATTCCCAACGTAAACCCATGCGTAATTGTAGTCTCAATTACACTTTTAAAGTGTCTCAATGTACTCGTTCGTAGTGAATTAATGTGTAAGCTATTATCGTATTCAATTTGTCGTAGAGTTAACGCATGCGTAACGCGTGGAAGTGTCAAAAATAATGAAAGTCGCGTAAATATTAGTCGCGATTATTTAGATTTTCGCGTTCTGAAGATGTGCGCTCAAAATTTCGAAGGTAGCTCTAAAAACGCGCAACGCGTAATATTATTGTACGCTGTTTGTGATTTAGAAAAATGCATAATCCCGCCAAATGAATTAAAAATTACCTGTGTAATTTATAACCTATTGGTAGCTATAATCAATTGTGATTTTGACGTTAATTCCGAAAGGAATAATTTCGTAAATCTGCGTAATCTTGACATTCGTCGCGACACAAGCGGGCGTGCGTATGTGTGTGTATGTAGTCTAGCAGTAGATAATATAAAAGTGCGTGATTCGTATAAACATTACTTTTATCCGCTTAATTCCCGTACTGATTTTATAAAATTATTTAATTTTAATACGTCACAATTTAAACGCATAGACTGTAATTATTTTATTGATAATTTAATTTCAAATATATTTATTTTTAATTGTAAGCTTTTTAGGCAGCTGCACAGTATTAGTTGTCCTATGGCATCTAAGATGGGAAGTCAGTGTGTTCATGGTATAATATGTAAGGTTTGTGAAAAGTTAAGGAATGATGCCATAGATATGACTTTCGGAGCGCTAAAATGTTGCTCGGCCACGAACGAAAACGTTCGTCACCTAAACGTCGCCCAGCGACATTTTAACGGCCCGGCCAGCCATTTTGGATTTCCAATAGTTTTAAGTAAAAAGATCTGTTTACCTGTGATTTCGTACGTTTATTATAATTTTATTATCATTAAAAATGTGATTCCTAAGATAGTTTTAAAGTTTTTACATACATCTGTGATTGTGATGCCATTTTATTTAATATTTTACCCTTTAAGCGGTTTTTATAGTAATTTAAGTTTCGACAATAGTTATTGTTCGCATTCGTGTCAAAATGGACGAATGAATCTTTTGTGATGATATTTTTATTTAGTTTTACTGATAATTTGATAATGATTCATCTTGTACGCTGTCCTATCCGAGTAGTCTGTAAAAATCTCACTGGGAAAAATAACGTGAAGTGAGCTGTCATTCCAACTGTATTGCTATTCTGTCACCATCTCACCGTGAAAACTTATGTGAAGTGAGCGTGGAGTGAGCTGTCATTGTCATCGATACCTACTGATGCTAAGGCAGTGACAGTTCACTCCAAGCTCACTTCACCTAAGTTTTCACGGTTAGATTTTTACAGAATAGCACAACTAATAGGGATTGACATTTGACAACTCAGTTTACTTAAATTTTCACGGTGAGATTTTTTACAGAATCGCACCGGAACCGGCTGGGATTGACATAATTGAAAAGCTCACTTCAGCTAAAGGCGAATTTCACCAATGAAACTGAACGCGATCAAGACCTGTCAGTGTCATAATTGCTATGGAAATAGACACTCACTTCAGTTCAGATCGCGTTTAGTTTCATTGGTAAAATTCGCCCTAAGTTTACATAGTGGCTGAGTTTTTACAGAACAGATTGGCTGAACAGTCGAAAGCGACGCGCACTTTTTTTATGATATACAATATCGACTTTCTTTACTACACAATAAGGTACACACGCTGTGCAGCACCGCGCATTTCAGCGTACTTTGACAAGTGTCATCACTCGCACTGAAATTATACCTTTTCGTGAAGAAAATAAGTTCGATAATTGTTAAAAAGTGCGCGCAGCGTCGCGTCGCTTCACGTCGCGGTCTGAGCTGACCCTTAGAATTGAATTGGTGTTAAATGTCTGTATCACAAAGTAATAGTAATAGTCAAATGAATTAGGGCTGATTTTACCAATAACTCTGAACGCGATCAGCACATTTAAACAGAGTTCAAGAGCTGTTAGTGTCAATATTCCGAATGACACTGACAGATCTTAAACTTGACTTATATGCTGATCGCGTTCAGTTTTACTGGTGAAATTCGCCCTTACAATCATTTTAATTTCGACATATTTATATTTGATGTTCGAAAAACTTTAACTACCTATTTTAACATTATTAGAGTTTAGTTTTACTGTCGTTTAAATGTCGGTTTAGTCAATTTATACAGCCATAGACAGACATTATTTGAAAATAGAATCTCTTCGTCTCAAATTATATGCAATATAAATGAAAATAAAGGCTGTCAAATAATATTACATACTTCCTAAAACATGACTGCAATACTCTTCCAGATTCCTAAATCGAGCCTCCTTGCAATTACATGTGGATTATAAAGCCCTAAAACATCAAAATAATAACGAGTCAAAGAAGTTTTTATGCAGTTTCGAAGCCGAAATACTGGCCATCATTTTGGTGTCGTCATTGTTCCGAATTCGAATTCACGACCATTAAAAAAAATTATAGACTTCTATACAGAAAGTGCAGGGTGGCTCAATTTCGAAGTTTGGGAGTGTATTTACCCCCGGTTTCTTCTCATGAATGATACTTAGGCCGGATTCCAACAATGGTGCTGAAAGCGTTTCGCACATCATAACCGCGTTCGAGAGCCGTCATTGTCAAAATTGTTATGGGAGTATTGAAACTGACAGCTCTTGAACGTGGTTTAGAAGTGGTGATCTGCATCGCGTTTAGTTTCATTGGTGAAATCCACATAACATGAAACTTAGTACCTATTGAGTTTTTCGGAATCCCATACCTACTTACCTTCTATGATTGCGACTGGAACGAGACTGGATCCCTAGGAAAGCGGTTCCGTCATATTAAAACGGTCTTCATGAAAATCTGTAATTTTCACCAGTATTTGACATTAATGTGTCAAAAAACGCTCTGTAATTGGACATCCATAACTGTGTGACCGTTCACCGCTTTCTCAGAAAACTAACGTTTGAATGAAAAATCCACGAAAAGTAAATAATGAATCATTATCAATTATCTGCAATTAATTAATTTAATAAATTATTTAATTAAATAGGTTTGTGACATAGACTGATTTATTTACAATTTATAATTATCTCATTGAATGAGATATAATTATTTTTATTTATTTCTTCTTATACAGCTAGGCTGTGTATTTTCTCTCTATTTCTTATTTTATTTTGTTCTTTTGCAAATCTTTTGTAGGATTATTTTAATATTTTCGCCATTATACAGGGTGTTTGGCAGAACGTTGAACATACGAAAATGGTGGGTAGGTGGGGTCATCTGCTACTTACTCAGCCCTAATTTATTTGGCCCTGGCCGACTGGGTATTTTTAAAAAAAAAAAAAAAGTTTTTTTCTTGTTTCACCACTTTCCTAACTTTAAAGTGTATTTTTTTTATTAAAAATGGGCAATAAAACAGGCAATTTTTTTTTTTTAATCTTTGATGTTGGCAGATTCTTATAAAATTATTGCTTTGTTCAGATGCTAGCTAGAAAAAAAGTTATGAGTCCTCAAACTTACAGAAAGATGTAAAAAATACTTGAATGTTAATTTCAACTTGCATTTAAAAAAAAACAAAAAATGATTGAGGAGTTCCAATTCTAGCAAAACATCCCTAGTGTGTGAGCTTTCTAATGGTATGTAATTTGCTTTTATAAAAAAAAAACTTTAAGAGTTATTTCATAATTTTATCAAGTAGGAAATTTTTGACTAAACTCTACCTTTACGGAAAGTTAAATGTTTTGCGAAATTTAATACTGCAAAGTTGGTAAAAATTAAATGATCGATTGAAATTATGCTGTACCAGTTAGGTGCGTTAATGAAACAATTAAATAATTTTAAATAATTTATTTAAATAATAAATCATATTAGATGTTCAAATTGACGCCCTTCATTCGCAATACAGGTGCGGCATCTACGTCTGATTTCTACAGTTGTTGTGCGCAGCAGCATCTCCTGTCGCATAACTTCGAAAGCAGCATTAATTCGATTTATCAAATCTTCCCGACTTTCTACTTCTGTAGTGTAAACTAGTTCCTTTGCCCTTCCCCACACGTGAAAATCGAGCGGAGTGAGGTCGGGCGATCGCGGAGGCCAGGGAATTGGTCCTCCCCTGCCAATCCACGAATTTGGGAAACAATTATCCAAATGCTCACGTACAACTAGACTAAAGTGAGCTGGGCAACCATCGTGTTGAAAGACAATAGGCCTGTTTATGTCTACTTGGAACACTTCTTCCACTAATGGTGGTAAATCATTTATCAAAAAATCCAAGTAGTTGTTCGCGTTGATGTTGTCGGGCAAATAATGAGGCCCTATTAGCTTATCGCCAATCACTCCTGCCCAGACATTCACACTGAATCTCCTCTGGAAGCCTCTTTGTCTCTTCACGTGTGGGTTTTGATTTTTAAGTGCCCAATGGTGAAGATTGTGATAATTGACAATCCCTTCTTTGTCAAATTTGGACTCGTCTGTCCACAAAATACTTTTAAAAAAGTTAACGTCGTCCACATCGGTATGCAGCAAATGGCGACAAAACTGCACACGTCTCCCAAAATCACTGTCATCGAGACCTAGAACAAACAAAACATGTCTAAGAATTGATTTCAATACTGAATCTTTTCTTCCTCCGAGTTCAAACTCTACAATTATCCAAATTTTTCATCTTCAATTTTTAAGTACACTATTTGGCTTTATGGCTTAGCCATAAAGACGTAAGACCAAATTCACAAAAGGGCGTGCGACTTTCCAATTTTGTTCTAAAAAGGACCCATAAGTGCTGGCAAGTTTACCTACGCTGACCACCTGCGCAAACCGAATCCGAAATCCGAATCCTGTAAGCGCTGGCCGCCTGATTGTTACGTGAATGCGGCCGAATAGGAATAGTTTATTGAATTTAATTTGAAATTAGAATTGAATGCGCTAAAAACAACATGAGGCAAAACAACTAATAAAGAAAGTGACGAAATCAAGGTTAAATGGAACGATCAATTGAACTGTCTCATAATTTACTACATTCCACAAAATCGTATCAGATGCAGTGCATAAACGGCTTAATCTTACCTTGCACTGGAGTGTAGTGAAAAGCATGTCTACCATCTTGCCGGAGAACAGACCACACTTTCCATATGCTTAAGCCAAGTATTGAAGCTATCTGTCTAATGCTTTTGGTAGGATCCGCGTCAAACTCGGCAAGAACTTGTTCGTCAATGGTAGCATCGGGTCGTGCTGCGTTCACTCGTGGTTCTTGTAAGTTCAGGTTACCGGTTTGTCGTAAACGTCGGTAAGTACTCGCAAACGTCTGATGACTGGGTACTCGGCGGTTGGGATAACGCTCTTGATAAATTCTTCGCGCTTCACGCGAATTTGTATTAGCGCTTCCATACGCTAACAACATGTCCGCGTATTCCTCACTGGTAAAAGCAGCCATTTCTTTACCAATAACAACAGGTAACAGTAATAACAAAAAACTTAACAAACTTAAACTTAACTAGTGATAACAATAAAAGAAAACGAAGTGAACAAAAACAAACGTAAGCGTAACGGGCACGTGAGATCGCAGAGGCAGTTAAGTCTCGACTGAATAAAAGAAAAGAATTCATTCTGAGGCGTCACGGTGCCACGAGAGCGAAAGAGAGCAAAAATACGCTATGACTGCGCAAGAGTGAAACAAAATTTCTACCTGCTTTGTGTAACCATCTCAAGGGAATAGTGAATGTCAATTTGCACCACTGCTACTGGCAAGCCGTCGATCCATAATTTTTACCAACTTTGCAGTATTAAATTTCGCAAAACATTTAACTTTCCGTAAAGGTAGAGTTTCGTCAAAAATTTCCTGCTTGATAAAATTATGAAATAACTCTTAAAGTTTTTTTTTTATAAAAGCAAATTACATACCATTAGAAAGCTCACACACTAGGGATGTTTTGCTAGAATTGGAACTCCTCAATCATTTTTTGTTTTTTTTTTAAATGCAAGTTGAAATTAACATTCAAGTATTTTTTACATCTTTCTGTAAGTTTGAGGACTCATAACTTTTTTTCTAGCTAACATCTGAACAAAGCAATAATTTTATAAGAATCTGCCAACATCAAAGATTAAAAAAAAAAAAAATTGCCTGTTTTATTGCCCATTTTTAATAAAAAAAAATACACTTTAAAGTTAAGAAAGTGGTGAAACAAGAAAAAAACTTTTTTTTTTTTTTTTTAATACCCAGTCGGCCAGGGCCAAATAAATTAGGGCTGAGTAAGTAGCAGATGACCCCACCTACCCACCATTTTCGTATGTTCAACGTTCTGCCAAACACCCTGTATATGACTGAGAAAATGAAAATCAGTCGGAATGGCCGACTATAATAAATGTCTAGCTTCAAATTACTAAAATTTTAAGCAGATGAATAAGATCGAAAATTATTACAAAATAGCGAAAATATTAAATTAATATTACAAGGAACAGCTTATTAATTTGGGCTTTTAATTAAATTAAATAATACAATTGGGATTATTGATAATACTGTCAAATGGTTACATAATATTATTTAAACTTCAACTATTTATTAATATTAATTATTCAAAATTTTAAAAAAAAACCTACTTTAAGCAAAAGGTTTATTTTTTTTATAAAAACTTTTTCTTTAACTATTGGTCTTGATATTCCTATATTTATGTGTGGTAAAGCACCAATAAACCACATAAAAATTAATTAGTTCTACTTAAAACCATTTCACAGTAATATTTATATAAACTTGTATTTTTAAATGACATTTCGCCAAAATTTGGTGCTAAATCAAATTAAAAATGAAATTGCCAAACGCGATAATTAACGTAAAAGAATCTCGATTTTAAATTGTTAGGAAATTATTTATCTTTTATCTTGATGCTTTGCTTAGTTTTTTTGACTACTTATTTAATATTATTATAGGACGATTAAGAAAAATGAAAAAAAAAATATAGAAAAATATTTATGAAAAAATATATAATTTGAAAATCATTTAAAAACGGAATAAAAATATATATAATTTAATTTTCAAAATATTAAGACAAATTAATATATAAAAATAAAAAATTTCAACTTGTCCTAAAATAAAATTAATTGACTATTGTTGAATCTCTCAAAATCAAATTGTTTTGAATTTTACTTGTCAGTATTATTTATTAAAATGAAAATGAATTATTTACAAAAACATGAAATTTCTGAAAATTGCAGCATATTTTAAGGCAGACTACATATATCATTCATAGATTACTTTATCATTCATAGATTTAGAGTACTGAAATAAAAAGACTTGCTAGTACCTATAAAGATTAGTAAAAATACGGACGGAAGGACAGCGGAGGCATAAATATAATAAAATAAAAAAATACCGCTTATAAATATTGGTAATCCATGAATGATATAACCTAAATCTGCGAGACGCCGAAAATAATATTTTAAATTTCAATCGTTTTCTGCAAAAATTGTACATTTTGTCTATTGTTTTTTGGTCACTAAACATGCACTAAACTTCTTGCCATGGAAAATATAATTATTACTATGGTATTTTCTTTTTTTTTACCTAGAAATATATATCAAGTTACACTCAGAACTTTGATAAAGAGAATTTATAGAGCGCCATCTCTGTCACCCATACTTTTTGTGACAGTTTCTTCCTAAAGTTCGATGTGATAATATTCACATCCAGATACTGTAGTTGGAGGGGTTAATAGTAATACTATAGTTTGACCGATACCGCTGTACTTACCGCGCCTGTATGTGCGCGGCGACACGGGGCAGTGCAGGCCGCTCATTCGTCAACACTCACGACGCGGCGGCGTCCCGCCCCCCTCGCCGCGCTTTCCTAAGCAGCGGTCAAACTATAGCTAAATACTAGTAATATTTATTTTAAAATTTAGCAAATTCCTATAGTTCCTGGCCGTTAAAATAAATATAGACAAAATATTCAATTTTGTAAGCAAACTAAAATCCAAGATGGCGGCAATCACAGATGCAATAAAAACTCTAAATCTCTCACCGCATTTATTTTCTATGTTTTTTATTATTTTAATTATAAGTATAATATTATGATTGTGTATAGTTTTAATGAATTTTGTGAATAGTGCCGGCTTTAGCCTTGTCTTGCCCCAACTCTTATGACAAAATGATGTGAACAAATCAAATGATATTAGGTATTTATTTATTGGTATTTCATTACAAAGTGTATTGAAGTTCAGCATATTTTTGACATTTCCCCCTATTTAGGGCACTCGTTGACTTACCATTAAGTTCCCCGATTTGGGGCACTATTTGACGCCATCCCCTATTTGGGACACTATTTGACGACACTCCTATTTCAGGTATTATTAGACATTACGCTCGATTTCGGATACAATTTGACGACACCCCGATTAGGGCACTATTTGACGTCTCTCCCAAATTCGACATTGTTTTTCATTATCCCCTATTTCGGGCACTATTTGACGTCACCCCCAAAATAAGGCATTATTTGACGCCACCCCCAAACTAAGGCACTTTATATGATTTATACCCCTAAAGCCGGTACTGTTACATGCGATGATCGCGCTCTTGTTGTCATATCTAAGTCCAGTGTGAACAATTGTACTGAAATATATCGTTAATATCCCTAAATGATTCTTGTTTTATTTTTCTGTTAATTCTATCCGGCAAGATACTGGATTTTCCTAGTTTGAAGGGCAGGGGCCTTACTTCATGTGTCAGCGGGAAGGGTCGGGTACTGCGCAGCGAGTAGCTAACTTCCGAGCCGCCATTAAGTTTGAATCAAACTGTATCATCATCATCTGCCTAGCCTTTTCCAAATATGTTGGGGTCGGCTTCTAGTCTAACCGATTGCAGTTGAATAACAGTTTGTATTTTACAACGAGCGCTTTAGTGAATTTATATGAATGTATTATGTTTCAGTAGGTATAATTCGAGGAACTCGTGACCAAGTAATAACATCCGCACGGGCCGATCCATCAGGTTAAGCTGCGCTCGCCGGGGTTGGTCCGTAGAGGGTAACCATCTTTACATCCCGAGACTCCTCCGTACCCCGTTATGCTGTTGGTCCCGGCTGTCATTCGTGTTTTTTTTTTTCTGCTTTGCAATTGAGCCGTTGTCGACTATTCTGCCAGTGTCATGTACATGACAGCGCAGTGTGGCAGGCCGTCAAACTTTGTGCTTTGTGGTAGTTAATGTTAGTAGCTGCAAGGACGAAAACAAAGGCTAGTAGAAACATGCATTCTAATTTTCATCGTGGATCTTTGATTGACAGTCGTTACGGGTCGTCAGGTTTATATTGGGTATCGTATTTTACCCAGTTACTGGGTTGTGGAGGTCAGATAGGCAGTCGCTCCATGTAATACTGGTATTCAGCTGTATGACTGGAACCCAACCCCAACATAGTTGGAAAAAGCTACACAGATCGATCGTATCAGTAGGGGTATAACAGGAATAATTAAAACGATAATTGAGTTCTACTTAAAATTATTAATTTTTAATTTTATATAATACATAATTGTTTACATTTAATCGGCCTTTGGCCTTTTCAATAAATAGTATTCGAAAGGGACACTTATATCTAAAAGTATGAACGAGTACTTGCGTACTTTGACTCCGGTTAAATTCAAACTTAGAGCCATTCTGATTAAACAGGCCCGAATTCCAATCAAATTAATATGAATGAAGTTAGCATAGTATGTAAAGAAAATTAAAACCAAAATTAAGGTAGATGAAGAATCCATCAAGCTCTCGTATCACGGACTACTTTTTAACGCAGCGATTTTTTGTCGCGCCCTGTATTTCTAACGCACTGCTTAGCGCCGAGAGTTGAAAATCCAGTGCGCGACAAAAAAAGAGTCGCGCTAAAAAATCACCCGTGCGCATGCGCAACTGGGCTAACGCTCCGTTACTCGTGACTACGGTCTGTGCTATACGGCCAAATCGTAAAAGATGGCTCGTAATTTAAATTTCAAACAAATTCTGTTTACTTTCTGGTAGATAGTGGCTTTATGGACTCTGTGAAACAGAGTCCATTATAATAATAATGTATTTAAATAGTGAAAAATCAGCAAAAAATTAACATTGTGTAAAATAGTAGTATCGACCTAGATACAGGTATCTTAACATGATTTTGAACTATTTTTTTTTTCTGATTAATGGAAAGAAACCTTATTCTTCATGTATAAATCGATGTTATCTGAAAAATAAATTAAAAGCATTATAATAAATCACATTTTCATTTTGTTATGTGTATGTAAGTTAAAATGTCACAAGCAGCCGAATACTCCATTCGAAAGTAACTTAATTTAAAGGCCATGTTGCACGTCACACAACTCACTAAATATGTTTAGCGCTATAGTCCGGCCGTCGAGAGAATGCGTTCCCTTCAAAATGATGCTGATCCATGCGTCATGTTCGTGAACGGCCGCCGTCAGTAGGGTCTTATTTTTAATTTATTTTAATGTTTGAATTGTTTTCATCTTTTAATTACGGACGCTTTTAATGTGCACGTCTTTTTTACATTGTTCTCACATGTATAATTTCAACATGAATGATGTAACCAATATATTGTAACAATATTTTGATTTAAAAGAGTGTCCGTGGAGTTTCTTGGCCGTTCTTTTCCATAGGAACCTACTACGCTTTGGAATGGGCAACTAGCTTCATCTTTCTGACCGACCCCTTGACAATTCAAAAGTACCTGTAATTGGTTTATTTGAAATAAATGGTTTGAGTTTTAATAAGGATCAAATTCGCAAAACACATATTCGTTAGTATAAATCTGACAGGTTTCAAGAAAGCATTCTCTCGACGGCCGAACTGTAAAGGAATTTAAAACATAGTTCTATTGTTTTAATTTGTTTGAAGTGATGTTTTTAAATAAAATCCCTCTTATTTATAATATAACATCACGCCTGTATTTCCCGAAGGGTTGGGCAGAGGTGTCCCTAAAGTACACTGCCTCATTTCGCCAGAAATGTTCGAGTTTAGGGGGCGAGTCTATTGCCATCAACCGGGCACAAATCCAGTCTCCAGGCTGCTACTGAGAAATGTTTATTTATAAACGTTGCTTAAAGTTAAGGGAGGTATATGTCAAAAAATGTATGGTTAACAGAAGATAATCAAAGATAGTTAATTGATTCAGGCGGGACTTTGCGGAAATCCATTATAAAATACAATAGACATAGATATATTTAGTAACCTATTCCGCTCAACTATTCCTCAAGAGTAATAAAAAAACTCTGTAAGAAATGGACACGTGTTTCACCTCTCAACGAGGCATCCTCGGGATGACGATTGACATGTCGCGAACCCGAACACGACGTGTTGCCACGCCGAGCGTCAGACGCGTCGATTTCTTACAGGGATTTTTATGACTCTTGAGGAATAGTTGAGCAGAATAGGTTACTTAACATATCTACGTCTATTGTATTTCAGATGTTTTAAAAAACGTTTATGAATAACGGGGCATGACATTATTTAGTCATTTGAGGTGCAAGCTGGCCTGTATGACCTTATGGGTGTATTGTAGCGTCAGAAATTCATAAGGACACTTCGTATGAGTATTCGAAGAAAACATAATATGAAAAAAAAAAAAAAAAATACTAAGCAAATCAATCTACATACCGTTGTTAGCATTTCTAAAGAACAGCATGCATTTTGTTAATAAAACTTTTGTTGTTAATAAAGCACAAAACTAAAAACAATTAGCAAAAAATACAGGGTGTATCAGAAAGGTGTGATGTTTCACAAACAGAAAATCTTAACTATAGTTAGTATTCAAAATACATAGTTACTAACATGCAACACGATTATAGTTAGTGCATTATTTTCGCCAGGTGATTGCTTATTATTTTACAGTGACAAAACCAACAAGATAACACAAAATTATGTATAATATTACGTACAGTTAAACTAGAAAAGGTATGCGCTTCAGTTATCTTCGTGTTTGAATAATTTTGTTTGTAATTGCATAGTAGAGTCACTCATTTTGAAACCATGGTAATACAATATTATGGTTGTAAGTACTCTATAATACATCTCAGCATCATGCTTTTGTATTCCAAAGACCGACGATTATTGCCGAAGCGCATAATTTAAAAAAATAGAATAAGAAGCCATCTAAATACTTATGTGACTGAACTGACTGGAAAACTGGCCTCGTATCCGGAGCCCTTTACATAAGGGCAGTCAAACAGCACGCGTAGCATGACCACCTTATAAGCGGGTTTTGTCGACGGAAGAATAGACAAAATGACAGATGCACAATCTGATCTGTCATTTTCTCTATTCTTTCATCGACAAAACCCGTTTATAATGTGGTCCAGCTACGCATGCTGATAAAAGTGACAGAGACAAAGCTCTACCATCACAAAACTTTTTTTAAACTCCATATTTGCAATCGGGTACTGATTTGCAATTTCATCATTTTAGAAAAGTACTGAAGCATGACTGTCTATACAGTACATATTAGCAGATAATACCTTTCTTAATAAAAGATTCGCCTAGCCATTGTCAACCTCAGAGATGAAGTTAACATCTCATGTACTATCGCGGTCTAAAAATGTTTATCAGTTTTCAAATTAGATTCTTTACCACACTGTGTGCAGTAAAGTCTAAAATGCTATATCTCTTATTTATTTTTTAAATTGACTTATTACCATAATGACATTAAACAAAGAAAATAGGTTTGAATTTTTATCATCGATGAAATTACCGTGTGACATGGATGTGTGCATGCAATTATAAGCCTTAAGGTGGTAAATATTCTCAGACCGCGTCCGTAAAATATGGCCGTTATAACTTGGCAAGTCTGAACGTAGGCATTACGAACATTCGCGCATGTTCTCTCACTCACAGAAGCCTCATGTCACCATTTGGTTCCTAAAAAATGTTACTGCGCAGTCCTCTGCGCGAAGTTCGGAATTGCCAGGTTATATCGGCCGTATTGTATCTGTAATTACACCGGCGTCCGTAGCTTTCAAACCAGAACCCAGTAACACTATTATTTTTTATCTATGTAACAGCACGCGTAGCATGACCATCATAGAAATAGGTTTTATACGGGCTTTGTCGACGGAAGAATAGACAAAATGACAGGTCGTGATGGTTAATCTGTCATTTTGTCTATTCTTCCGTCGAGAAAACCCGTTCTATTGTGGTCATGCTAAGCGTGCTGGAGAAACAACGGCTCCTGTCATAAAGGACGTCCTGCAAGCATAACATGACCTCCGTAGAAACGGGTTTTGTCGACGGAAGAATACACAAAATAACACATAAACAATCACAATCTGTCATTTTGTCTATTCTTCCGTAGACAAAAACTGTTTCTACGGCGCTCATGCTACGCGTGCTGCTCAGGTCAGCGGGGTAGTTGCGTAACACACTTACAGTAGCAATGGCTTTCATTCTGATAGTTCAACCACATTCATTGCGTTATTTACGTTGTCGAGCAGACACATTTTTCGACCATATGGAGCAATAGATTAGCAATGTTATTCGGATTGTGATTGCAAGTGTGTTACGCAATTAGGGTGCAGGTCAGGTCGAGAATGGTTGAGGTCGATTAAATAGGTATGGTGGCCTCTACTTATACCAACTATTTTATAAGAGGCGCTACTAACACTAAACGCCAAAACATGTGGCAGTCGCGGGTATAAAATGTGCGAGTAGGACGGCGAATGTTTAGTAAGTTTGCAAATAAAATATTTTTCTTTCTTTCTTTCTTAGTAAGGGATTTCCAGGATTTCGAGGAGCTCGTGGCTAAGTAATAATAGCCGCACGGGTCGATCCATCGGGTTAAGCTACGCTTGCCGGGGTCCGTAAATGGGTGACCATCTTTACATACCGAGACTCCTGCGTGCCTCGGAGAGCACGTTAAGCCGTTGGTCCCGGCTGTCATTTGAGGATCTTCGACAGTCGTTACGGGTCGTCAGAAGCCCGAAAGTCTGACAAAACCAGTCTTACGAAGGGGTATCGTATTACCCCGTTACTGGGTTGTGGAGGTCAGATAGGCAGTCGCTCCATGTAAAATACTGGTATTCAGCTGCATCCGGTTAAACTGGAAGCTGACCCCAACATAGTTGGGAAAGGATGGGCAGATGCAGATTAGTAAGGGATTTCCAAAAGCTCTATAACCCTCCTGCCTTCTCGCTCCCGCGTTTCATAACCGCGGCTGCCACAAAAGTTGGCTACAAAGTTGCCTACTAACTAACATGCAAAAAATAATAATACGACAAATTAAAAATTACCAATTTATTATTAATAACTACAATAAATAATTAACTAAAACATGATCTAAGTTCGTAATACTTTCGGCTTGCTAACCGATTTATTATAAAAAGGGGTTTTTTTTTTTTCGATGTCACATGATATATTCCCGGGTTTTCGTCGCTTTTAGAAGATTTCGCTGGTGACGTCATAATTTGTTGATAAAATAAATTTAATGCTTTAGGTGGATAATCCTTTTAGAGCAGAGGATATCATTAATCTCACTTAGGAAGTTGCATTTATTTTTTCGTTTGTATTTTTACTTATAATAATTTAGAATTTTATAATTTTGGTCATTAAAATGCAATTTTGAGCATATTTTTGTTAAGCCCGAGCATTGGAAGCGGACAGTCACAGGGCGGACTAAAAGCAATGGACTTTTTCGAGTATTTAAAGCATTAGGCATCCGTTATTAGAACTGTATAGCCGACCAAGTAATCTCTTTATCACTTTTGACAAAATTTTACCGGTAAATTGAAACTTCCAGAAGCATCAGTCTATACTGTTTCCACTGCTGGGACATACGCCTCTTATCAATGAGAGGAAGTGGGCCGTAATCTACCACGCGGGCCCAGTACGGGTTGGTAGATGTCACATGTCTTCGAATTTTTTGTTCTAGGACAAGCCAGTTTCCTAACGATGTTTCCCTTCACCGTTTAGAGAGCAGAAGTGTCATTCCACCTGGGGTGATAGAGGAATTACGAGGTCGACTATTCAATTTGGCAATAAAATAGTTCGAATCAATTTTTATACGCTCATTTTAATGTTGCGCCAATTAGGATTATTTGTTAGTTAATTTTGACATATTTTCCCAAGAAAATTATCAATCAAACTGAACTTAGCTTTGCCAAAACGACCCAGCCCACATCAAAATTTCTCCCATTTCGCGAAGGAATCGTAATGATTTTGGACAGTTAACGGTTGTTTAATTTTTGTCCAAGCATAGGTTGATAGACTGTTTTTTCTGGACAGTAGGTAAATCTACCTCATTTCGAATATTGAATACATAACATAACATCACGCCTGTATTCCCCGAAGGGTTAGGCAGAGCTGTACTCTATAGTACACCCACATTTCGCTAGTTATGTTTAAGTCCCATGTAACAGGGGGCGAGCCTATTGCCATCAACCGGGCACAAATCCAGACTCCGGGTTGCTACTGAGATTCTAGATGGCAATTTGACCCAATAACTCTTTTCTCGACTCGGGAATCGAACCCTCGGGACCTCATGCTCAGCAGTAGAGCTTACGGCCAATGAGGCAGTCTCTGATCAATATTGAATTAGTTTCGAGATAATCAACTGAATTATAGAGAGATGGCGGGCTGGTTCATTTTTACAGGTGCCGTATTTTGAAGTATTATTGCCACCATTTTTCCAGAGTGAGAGAGAGACGGAGCTAGACAAGGCCGATAGCACCATCCCGTTTTCGCAATGGAATAATGATGGCATTAATAACTAAGTTCAATTAGTATAATCATTTATATTAATGAGGTTTTAAGTAATGATAGTGAATTTGAAAGCGGTGCGAAATATGGTTATTTAAGCTGAGGCCATTAAGCTCCAATTTCTATTAAAACATAAGCAACAAACCAATTGAATGAATGCCAATTAAAAAAAAAACAATAAAAGAACCAAATTGATATTCTAAGTACGTTCTACTGTAATATGCTGTTTAGAAGGCTTATGAACTGTGCATACAAAATAAATATTAATAATAGGGTTTAGTATTATTAATAATTATTTTATTTTTAAATAATAATTCTTTCTAATATTATGAATTCGAAAGTAACTCTTGTCGGTCTGTCTGTCGCGCTTTCAGGCCAAAACTACTGAACCGATTTACATGAAATTTGGTACACAGATAGTCTAGAGCCTGAGAAAAGACATACGCTACTTTTTATCAACATACGACGCGGGCGAAGCCGCGGGTGGAAGCTAGTATCATATAAGTCAATGAATCAGCAATTATAATTAATTTCAACATATTGCTGTGTCCATTCTTTTTTTGGTCCGTAGCGGGCAATCATTTCGGTAACCATGGTTTCACAAGTTCAGCATAATTTTAACGAATATGAACCATGATATTAATGGTTTCATACAAAATATAAAATACTAAAGAAAAAAGTCCAAATAATACTGTTTTAGTCCGTTTCCCAAGAAATCGGTTCCGTCGTATTATAACGACCGTCATCTGTAACTTTCACCCGGATTTAAAGGCCCTGGGGCAACCAAGAAGTGGATGCCCCAAAAATTTTAAGGAAGAGAAGAAAAAGTAATGATTTAATTCGGTTTTCGGTATCAAAGTAATTCAACGTATCATTTTTAAGTCCATCTGACACGATAAGAAAATTAAAAGGTGAACTTTTTTTATAAAAAAAAAAAAAAACTATTTGTGGAGTATTTTGTGTAGGGCCGAGGCTATGGCCACTGTTCCCCGCTGTTGTTGGACTCACACTTGACACTTTTCCTCAAAAAAAATAAAACAATAACACTTCACAAGTCACCTAAAAAAACAGCATATTAATTAAGTAGGCATAAAAAAAAATCTCTGCTCTTAAAAAAAAAAGAATCAACGTTTCAAATTACCGATTATCGCCTTAATAACATCTGAGGACGAAGCGGTACCACCGAGGTCGGGAGTCATAATGAGATCCTCATTGATAGTTTTGTGAACCGCCTTCCTGATCAGTTGTGAATGGAAGTGATGTCCGAGGTGCTCTAGCATGTCCACTGAGGCGTTGATCATGGCTATGGGGTTGGCAACATTCTTGCCGGCAATGGCGGTTCCTTGAATTGGAGGAAGGAATATTTTATTCAAGTTATAATTTTAATAACTGAAAAACTCTTAATGGCCTACTGTCTGACTACTAATGGACTACCTATGGCCTACATTAGCTAAAATTCACTTTTTATCTCGCTCGCACCATACTGCTCGCGGCCTGGGTGAGAGTGAGACGGAGTGAGGTGCTGGCGGCTCCAAGCCTCGAATAGTTTAGGTAACTAATTGCTTTTTAAGGTGAAAATAAGGGTAATAAAAAAAAAAATCGTAACACCTACTTTATAGTTAATACAGTTATTATGCAAAGTTTCATGACCTAATTTGAAGTATTTGTTAAATATCAGGTTTATAGTTCGGTTTAGAGGTAACTTTGTAATTTATTTATTTTATTTGTTTTCGTCAAGCATAGGACCTAGCATCAATCCTCAACTAGAACATATATTTATTTCAAATAAATGTCGGGATGCTGTATACAGGGTTACTGGTAACTCGACGTATTCCTTGCAGGACGTCATAGTAGGGTTAAAATGCAACAAATTAAGCCACCAAATGTTCTACCGAAATTCAGTTTTTTTTTTTGCACTAGACTACATTTTTTATGAAGTAATAGCAAAAATTACAAAAAATTAAATGTTTGGTTAGTGATATTTGCCAAAGTTTTAGGCATTATTGAACTTTTAATTATTAACAAAGGTCTGCTACGGCGTCAACTATGATAATAACTTAAATTTCAGTACAGTCGCGCCGTAAATCATTTTTAAATTGGTTTCAAATGATGTAATCTGGGATTTTTCATAAAAAAACTAAAACTCTTAATAATTCAAAAACTACTGAATTTCGGTAGAACATTTGGTGGCTTAATTTGTTGCATTTTAACCCTACTATGACGTCCTGCAAGGAATAGGTCGAGTTACCAGTAACCCTGTATATATCGGTCGCGCGGTAAACTGCTTGCGCGATGCAGTATTTGTGTGACGTTAGGTCTTTGATGCGTAGTTCGCATGTGGGTAATTAGGATAGGCTTACCAGTATTCCTGGTACCAGGCTCGAAGACCGCGTAGTGGTCTCCGTAGTTCCTGCCGGAGTGAAGGCCTGCGCCACCCATGAGCCCGCATACCAAGTTGGATACGATAGACCCGTAAAGGTTGGTCATTAACATCACATCGAATTGATGGGGTCTGGAAACCAGATAAATGATACATTATTTATTTCTGTTAGGTTTTTATAAAACACTTTTACGTTTTTTTGTTACGCTAAAACAGCAGAACGGATTTAGACGAAATTTGGCACATAGGTAGACCATGACCTGGAATGGACTTTTTATCCCAATATTTTCACGGAATCGAGACTTACGCGGGTGAAACCGCGGGGCGCAGCTAGTAAGAATATAAGGGTGTCCTTGTCTCATTATTATTATTATTTTGTGATTATTTTTTATATTACCGTAATTAAAAATAATTTTATTTAGAAAAATACAATGCATGTCACGTTATTATGTTATTACTTATTTTAAACACAATTTTTGTGAGTAATGACCCCGATGCTAGGAAAATCCTGTGTTATAGTAGACATCCATTCATCCGTTACGATTATTTTACAAAATTAGGGAAGCTAAAACAAACTAAAAAGTGAAAAATAACTTTAATTTCGGAAGTTGGTGTCTTTGATTTTCAATTTTCGTTTTTTGCCACCAACTTCCGAAATTAAATTAATTTTGTACTTTTTTTTTTTAAATCGGTTGTTTTTTTTTTGTATAATTTTTTTTTTCCACTTTTTAGTTGTGGTACCTACTTTCAAATTCGAATACCACTACCTACTATGTAAATAACAGTGACGGAGTAACTTTAAACATCGTCTAGATAAATTAAGTGGGAAAAAATACGTAATATTGAAGCTAACTCAAAAACTACGCTAGCAAAGTTCATAACAAATTTATGGGACCACCTCTGAAGCATGACCTACCAAACAAAAAAGAATCATCAAAATCAATGCATAACAGGCGGAATAACGGCGTAACACACAAAAAAAAAAACAGACGCATTGAGAACCTCCTCCTTTTTGAAGAAGTCGGTTAAAACGTGTAACAGCAACAATAGTGTGTGAGTAAGCGAGTGTGATGTGGTGTAGTGCGGAAAGTGTATGAGAGTGTGATGTGTGTATGAGTGTGTGATGTGTGTATGAGTGTGTGATGTGTGTATGAGTGTGTGATGTGTGTATGAGTGTGTGATGTGTGTATGATGTGTGTATGAGTGTGTGATGTGTGTATGATGTGTGTATGAGTGTGTGATGTGTGTATGAGTGTGTGATGTGTGTATACTCTGTGTACGGCTTTTCTACTTACTTAGACACAAGCTGCATACAACAGTTGTCAATGATCATGTCATTGTGCTCGATCTGAGGGTACTCCTTAGCGATGCGACGTGACGTCTCCAAGAACAGACCGTCAGATATCTTCATAATATTAGCTTTGTGGATTGTTGTCACCTGGAAGGAGGAGAGGAAATATGTTGCAGTAAAGTAAAAGTTTTGTATTTGGAACAACTACTATAATTACAATGGAAAAGATTATAGCTATGTTTATGTTAGACCAGCTCGGAGCTCGTGGCTAAGAAATAATAGCCGCACGGGTCGATCCATCAGGTTAATCTACGCTTGCCGGGTTGGTTCGCGAATGGTTGACCATCTTTACATATCGGGACTCCTCCGTGCCTCAGAAAGCACGTTAAGCCGTTGGTCCCGGCTGTCATTTGTAGATCTTTGACAGTCGTTACGGGTCGTCAGAAGCCCGGAAGGCTGACAACCAGTCTTGCCAAGGGGTATCGGTTTACGTAGTTACTGGGCTGTGGAGGTCAGATAGGCAGTTGCTCCATGTAAAATACTGGTATTCAGTTGCATCCGGTTAGACTGGAAGACGACCCCAGCATAGTTGGGAATAGGCTAGGCAGATTGATTGGGTCACCTACGGTCATGTTTTACCATTGAGCTATTTAAGGTAATTTTAAACCAGTGGGTCATTTAAGGTCATGTTTTGCCATAGAGCTATCTGAGGTAATTTTATGCCAGTAGGTCACCTACGGTCATGTTTTTCCATGGAGTTATCTAAGGTAATTTTACACCAGTGGGTCACCTAAGGTCATGTTTTACCTTAGAGTTATCTAAGGTAATTTTACACCAGTGGGTCACCTAAGGTCATGTTTTGCCATAGAACTATCTAAGATAATTTTGTAACAGTGGGTCACCTAATGTCATATTTTAACATAGAGCTATCTAAGGTAATTTTACACTAGTAGGTCACCACATGTAATTTTATACCAGTGGGTCACCTAAGGTCATGCTTTACCATTGAGCTATCTAAGGTAATTTTACACCAGTGGGTCACCTAAGGTCATGTTTTACCATAGAGTTATCTAAGGTAATTTTACACCAGTGGGTCACCTAAGGTCATGTTTTGCCATAGAACTATCTAAGATAATTTTGTAACAGTGGGTCACCTAATGTCATATTTTAACATAGAGCTATCTAAGGTAATTTTACACTAGTAGGTCACCACATGTAATTTTATACCAGTGGGTCACCTAAGGTCATGCTTTACCATTGAGCTATCTAAGGTAATTTTATACCAGTAGGTCACCTTAGGTAATTTTATACCAGTGGGTTACCTAAGGTCATGTTTTACCATTGAGCTATCTAAGGTAATTTTATACCTGTGGGTCACCTCAGGTAATTTTATACCAGTGGGTCACCTAAGGTCATGTTTTACCATTGAGCTATCTAAGGTAATAATATACCTGTGGGTCACCTCAGGTAATTTTATACCTGTGGATCACCTCAGGTAATTTTATACCAGTGGATCACCTAACGTCATGTTTAACCATTGAGCTATCTAAGGTAATTTTATACCAGTAGGTCACCTTAGGTAACTTTATACCAGTGGATCACCTAAAGTCATGTTTTACCATAGAGCTATCTAAGGTAATTTTATAATATTGGGCCATCTAAGGTCATAAATTCATGTTACAGTATCACATTACCTTCTTCCTATTATTCTTCTTGGCGAACTCGAAAGCGAACCTGGCAACTCTTTCAGAGTTGCTTGCCGTCACGACCTTCATGGATTCAATGACTCCGGCCACTGATTCATGCTCCAACATGGCATATTCACCTTCCGTATTTTGTCTGTGGAAGAGAATAAAGTAAAAGTATGGTTATGACTACGCATAAAATTGATCAACATGATTCTGAGAAAATCTATATTATGTACTCAATAAAATCGTAGTGACGATTGGGGGACTGGGGACGATTCTAATGCCGAAAATTATAATTATCACTAACTAGCTGATGCCCGCGGCTTCGCCCACGTGGATGTCGGTTATTATATAATACTAAAACCTTCCTCGAGAACCACTCTATCCATCGGTGAAAACAGCATGAAAATCGGTGCAGTAGTTTTTGAGTTTATCGCGAACAGATAGATAGACAGACGCGGTGGAGGACTTTTTTAAAATAATAATAGTGATTAGTTGGATAACACGCACTAGACGGCCACGGATCAAATCAAGGTCAGCGGGCCTACCACCACAGCTCACAGCAATATTATTTTAATCTTACTTCGTGGGGGAAAGAGATGGAGCTATACGTGCTGTAGAGCTTCATCTCCCCTGGTCAATTAATCAATAAACAAATCGATAGGCACTTTAAGTGAGTGGATACTCGGGCAGCAACTATACTAAAGTCTGGCCGTCGAGAGAATGCGTTCGTGAAACCTTTCAGTTTGTCAGACGACTATGTGTTTTGCCAATTTGATCGTTATTACTACTAGAAAAAGGCCAACTGATAGGTATTAAGAACGCATTTTCTCCATGGCGGGACTGTAAAGTGCGCATCACATCAAATAAAAATCTTACCTGATAATATGAATGTCAATATCCTTATGCCTAGTAGTGATTCCGGGGAAGGACTTGCAGTGCATGACGTAAACATACATGTCCAGTTCATTGCGGAGGGCTACATTACGGGAGGTCACGTACGCTGCTTCACTTTTCGTCTCGATGTTACCCTGGTGTAGGTAGTAAAAATTATGATAATAATGTGTCTAGATGTCACGAACAGTTTTGGCCGGATGCGGAATATTCGGCCACACACTCGGCCAAAGCGCAGAATATTCGGCTACGCACTCGGCCAAAGCGCCGAATATTCGGCCACGCATTCGGCCAAAACGACGAATATTCGGCTGCCAAATGTGCGGCGTAAATGTGTGCATTTCGCGTGTTACAATTTACGATCTGTCATAATGAGTCTCATTACGCTGCATGCGTTATCGGGGCGGCGGATGAATTTGTTTCGTTTGCGAGTAGATGGTGTCGCAACATGCATAAACTTTTTATAATTACATCTCATTGTTTTATTAATAGTCATTTTTAGGGTTCTGTAGTCAACAAGGAACCCTTGTAGTTTCGCCATGTCCGTCGGTCTGTCCGCGGCTTAGCTCAGAGACTCTTAGTGCTAGAAAGCTGTAATTTGGCATGGGTGTACATTTTAATCACGCCGACGAAGTGGTACAAAGAACTTTGAACTTTTAAATCTTTTGCAAGACCACAGTTTACCTCTTGCTGACCACTGGTTGGTTCATTAGATTTTCCAATCATTGTTAAAATGCGAGGCTAATTTTGTACCGTAGGTCGAAAAACTTACATACCTTAAGACAAACACCATTCCTCTTGATGGTGGTGATAGCGTACTTGACATCTTCATCGTTGTCTACATTGGGGTCAATATCCACAATCTCAAAGTCAATCGGGGCTCCAATATACCTGTAAATGTTATTAGAACAGTTTAAACTTATCATTAAATACAATCTTTTGGTTTTGTTAACCCTAAAACTCGTAAGGGTTCATTATACTCATCATTATGGACAACTTTTACCATGGGACTAATACCAAGAACATAAGTTTTATTGTTATCGACATCTAAAGGCAAATCAACAGTTGAGAGGAGGGTATATTTATAAACGCAGCTTATAGTTGTTATGAGACATTCAAAGATAAAAAAATGTATCGATAAGTCATTGAAGTTCAATGTAAATTAAAGAAGCTATTCAAAACAAAAGATGTGTCCCTGTGGATGTCAAATATGACATCCGTGATGTATGCGTATTCAGGTAGTAGACTGAGATGTTTGGTGCCATCATCTGTCTAGCCTTTTCCCAACCATGTTGGAGTCGGCTTCCATTCAAACCAGTTGCAGCTGAATACCAATATTTTACATGGAGCGACTGCCTATCTGACCTCCACAACCCAGTTACTGGTTACTGGGTAACACAATACCCCTTAGTAAGACTGTCAGACTTTCGGGCTTCTGACGACCTGTAACAACTGTCTACAAATGACAGCCGGAACTAATGGCTTAACGTGCTTTCTGAGGCAAGTGTAAAAATGATCACCCATCCACGGACCAACCCCGGCAAGCGTAGCTTAACCTGATGGATCGACCTGTGCAGCTGTTATTACTTAGCCACAAGCTCTTCTTTGTGGTTTGTTGGTCTGACGTTTGGTGTCCCAGACAAAAAATGTTGTGCAGAAATTTTGTTTGTGGTGTCTGCTTTAGTTTAAATTGAAACTCAACAGGATAAGCAGTTAATCAATACTTTGAGCAATGTTTATAAATATAACCATATATTTATTACAGTATATATATAACTACTAAAATTGTAATCTTTATTAACACTAATTGGCATAAGGCCATTTTAATTAAGGAAGCAATTGATAATACCTATGTACATACACATGTTCCAAACATAATAAATAAATAAATACCTAAACATTTACACATTATGTTCTAAACATAATAAGTAAATTAATAAATAACAGACTATTCCAATCCTTAGTTTAAAAAAATAGTTGTTACTGTAATTTGGGTCTTGCATTGTGGACAATCAATTTGAGTAAAAAGTTTTTTTATTCTGCCACCTATTAAAAAACAATCTCAGCTATATTAGAATGTTTTGGTTTACTTTAAAAATAGAAGTCAGCTTCCATATTTGAATATTGTCTATTGCTGCTAATATGAATATTTATGTACTGGACCATAGTTTAGATTGTGTTTCCTCAAATGGCATCTTGTGTTATCAACAGTTTTGAAAGGTTTTCTAAACTATGCTATAGTAAAGTTATAATAATTAATGTTGTACATTCATTTCACGCAAATATCGAGTAGATTTTATGAAAATCTACTGCGTGTTATTTTGAAAATAGATCATCTGATCTGATTCGCAAGTAATTTTCCTGCCAGTCGTAGGTTCACGCAAAAAGGTTATAAATACTTACTTGAAAATGTCCCGGACGTAGCCCATGCACTCGGGGCCGATTCCTCCTCCAGGGAGCATGGTAACAGCATGACGACCTCCATAATGGGCCTTCGGAACCAGATGCTGTTTCCTCACTACTGGAGTCTTATGCTGAACATCGAAATCTGATAATGTGGCTGGTGCAGACGCAGAACTAAGGTTTACGACACCACGGAGTTCAGGCCGTACACTCAATTTACTTATTAATCTCAGAGCCATCGCGAATTATGCGCAAATATCTAGGCCCAACTATTAAATAACCACAGGAAGAGGAAAAGTCAGGAAAACGGAAAATGACAGTGTTGCAAACGTATTGGTCAATTGGTGGTTACAAACTTTTTGGTAGTTTTTTCTTTTTCTTTTGCGGTGGTTGCTGTTTGTTTTTACTGCGAAGCTGTCAGGTTTGGAATAGGGAATTTATTGTTTAGGTACTCTTTGTGTAATTTTAAACTTTTCTTTCAGAAATATACATCTTGCTACTATTTTTCTCTACTTTACCGTTAAAATTCCTTTTATTTCTGAAGTTTTAGTTTATCTTTCTGTCTACTCTTCCGTCGACAAAGCGCTTCTCTACGGTGCTCGTGCTAAGCCTGCGGACCTACAGCTACGCTACTAGCGGAGAAGAAATGCATTTCTATGGAATATGGTAGAAAAAAGCAACCATAGCAAACACACCGAAGTGACGTTTTGGCGCTAGCGGCTAGCGCTATTGCGGAAAACAAAATACGCGCGGGAACTTTCAAGGAAGAAGTTGCATTCAATCTTTGACCATTTTATCCCGACCAGACTATAATTTAATAATTAGTAGGAACTTTTAACCTTCTTTTTTATCTAAGTAGTGCAACAGTGCCCTCTAACGAGAACAATCTGCAGTAAGGTTCCTTAATTTAGTTCGATTTGCTGTTATTAGCTGAGGTTAATAAAGTATCCAAGTACCTAATCAAATAATATGCCCTCGTCTCCTATTGAAACTCCTTATTACGCTAGGCAAGCTCAAGGCCAGCTTTACCACTGATGTGCGGTCAACTGTACTACTTTCTATACGGAAGTAAATGAAACAATGAATATTTTTTAATCATTTTATTTTTTTTAATTCTCATTTTGCATTCAGGAGCTTTCTTCTTATCCTCGTTTTCCATATCCCTTATTAAAAAAACAATACATCACATGCACGAAAGTTGTTGTAGGATTAAGCTGGAAATTCTCCTGAAAAAAGAAAAGACTATGTTAGTAGTTAAGTATAGTTAAGTCTACCTTTTCAAGTAGTACAAATAAAGCCAAGTGTGTTTGTTTCTTACCATTAAGTTTTTATACGGTTTAAAGACCTTATGGATCTGGTTTTTATCATCTTGATACCAAAACTTATCAAATTTTACATTACATTGAATTTTAAATGCAACCAACAAACATACTTTCCTACTATAACCTAGTCAGAATATTCAAATATAATTGTACCGATTTAAATGTTGACAATCCCTTCGCTTGCAAATATACAGGACTTACCCCACTTCATGGTATCACTGCCATAGATTGTGATTGCTACCTTATATCATGCTGTTTAAACCACATATTTGATTTACTTTTATTTTTGAATATTTACTGAATATGGGTGCTGCAATTATCTATCAAATTACAAACAATTTATGCTTATGACGTACTTGCCACGATTAGTCGGGGAAGACCAACTAATCACCATCTTTAAAAAAAAAACCTGATTATTTTCACATTGACCACAGCTGCAATGATGTTTGTAAAAGTAATGGATAAATAAGGAATCTTTAATCATCACTTATACTCAAAACATATAATTAAGTTAAAAAATCAGCCATAGAGTGTTTTATCAAATCGAACTTGCAATAAAATATCTTCCGGCCTATCTATCCATCTTCCTACCATAACCTACTTTCACCACCTTGACCTTAGCTCAAAAGGTTTAGTACTTCTCACTTTTCACTCAAAAATCACCATTTATTTGCATTGCAATTATTAGCAAAAGAATATAATTACAACTTTCTGCATATTATTTTTAATATAAATCAGCAGATCTTCAAGGTTCACACAAAAAGGTCATAACTTACTTGAAAGTCTCCTGGACGTAGCACACACTAGGGGCCGATTCCTCCTCTAGGGACCGTGGTAACAGTATGACAACCTCTTAAAGGGCCTTCAAAATCGGGTGCCGTTTCTTGGGAACGACGACGACCTCCATAGTGGGCTTTTGAAATCGGGTGCTGTTTCTTGGCGACAGGGGTCAGCTGTAAATCATACTCTGAAATTGTAAACTGTTTTAGACACTTGACAACAAAAGTTGACGACACTTTATAGTGTACTAGCTGCGCCCCGCGGTTTCACCCGCGTAAGTATCGATCCCGTGGGAATATCGGGATAAAAAGTATCATATGTGTTAATCCAGGTTATAAACTATCTGTTTGCCAAATTTCATCCAAATTCATTCAGCCCTTTTTGCGTGATTGAGTAACAAACATCCAAACACACAAACTTTAACATTTATAATATTAGTAGGATACCTATGTTCTATAGACGACACCACGGAGTGCAGGCCGAACACTCGATTGACCTATGCCTAATAAATATAATGTCACTGCCATCACGAATGTTACGCAAATAATCAAACCTATTATCAATAAAAATGTACTCTGCTGTGCCCATCATCAAGAAAGAAAACGGAAATTGACGGAAAATGGCATGGCACTTGGCACTGGCAGGTAGTGATGGATTAATTAGCATTCGCATTCATTGTTAGCTTGTGAAAAATCATTTAGCATTTAGCTAATGAAATTTAGTTGCGAAATTTCGTGAAGTGCTAAGTGAATTATCGCTTCGTACATTTTCATTTTCATTAAAAGTGCGAATTAAAATGAGCGTTCACCATTTTAATTCGCACTTTTAATAAAATTTTCACACTTCATTATTATCAATTATCATCATATTAGCTATTAGCATAGCAATAGCAATTATCATGCTAAGACTCAATAATTCACTTGCTAATGAAATTAATGAAAAATCGCATTAATTGCCATTACTACTGGCAGGCGACAGGTGAACTGAATTTTCGCCGTCAGATGGTGCTGTTACGTCAAAGGTTTTGTTTATGGCAGCATTGGGAAGAGTTAAAGAATTTGACAGCTGCGTTAATGAATTCTGTTTGTAAACATGAGAGAACTTTTGTGATTTTTTCATGAAAATACGCCTCAATTAATTATGAGATTAATGTTTTATTGTAACTGATAGTTCGTCTGTATAATTAAAATAACAGTATAATTTTCAGTTGCTGTGTTTTGCTAAAATTAATTAGAAAACAAAGACGATGCAAGTTGGACTATGGCAACATTTGATTATGGAAGATTTTTTTTTCTATGTGACGTGAGTGTTGCTTTTGCTTTCTCGGTGGAGTTTGCAAGTACGAGCGGGTGGAGAACGGGCGTCCATTTTGCTTCGCCATATTGAATTTGGTCGGACATCTTTGGACGCCATGTTTAGTCGGACATATTTTATAAACATTTTCGCGTAAATTTCAAATATTTTTGAGCCTAAATATCGAACTTTTTTTCACTGAAAACTGTGGCACTAGTTGCGGTAAATATTACGTTGGAAAATTCCGTGCCAACGCATCTGTCCATATTTGTCTCCTGGTGGCCGTCGGTGCTTTTGTTACTGGATAAATACAGGTAAATTATTTCTATCGAAAACATAGTACTTTTTGACGTATCGTAACAAGTGTTTTCTATTTTCTATGAAATTACGCTTTTGGTCGATTAATTGAGGGTGACAGAATGAAGGTCATTTTATAAGGTATCGATGTGTGTAGCGTTTGGCGTGGTCATTTTATAATTATCTGAAAAATCGTCTGGGTTGCGGTCCCGGCCGGTCGAGCTGCGCCGTCAGTAGACTCGCACCTGCCCCGAGAGATAGTTGTTTGACTCCAATGCACCATAATGCGACACAATAAAAGCTAAAAAAATGATTTTCTCTGTGGGAGGCAACCAATTCTCATTAAAACTTGTACCCCGTACCCCAACGGGTGACGTTCTTTCTGACACTATTTACACTAAAATCACAACTGTTTGTGTGTATCATGATCCGTTCTAAAAATAAAACATGAAAAACAAATCAATTGTGCTCGAATAAAATGATAATGAACTGTTTTATTTACATACATCTGTAATCCAGTGTTTTTATAATTTGAAGAAGTCATTGTTTTCTTGTCATCTTATCATGTAGGCAAAAGTATGTGTGTATTCTGCCTGATTAGATACTTGTTTTTATTTTGAGTGTGATGAGAATATAATTCAATATCAAATAATTAAAAGGTAGTTATTGAATGAAAGAGGTTAATGAAGCCATCTTCTGATAACTGTATAACTAAGTACAGTTTTCAAGATAATTCTGAGTTTGTTCACACAATTTCTTGGGTACTAAAAAAAAAACAAACATTTCAATACAATAGGTCATTTTAATAAACACTTTGAAATCATTCAAAGTTCCAATTTTGAATACTGAGAACTATTTTAAATACTGCAGGTTCTCGGTACAGATTATTTCTAGAACCAAACCTACGTATGTTTGAGAAGAAAAATAAGATGATGTGTGGAGAAAAAATTGTTTATTAAGACAGGATAACCATAAAATACCCCGGGGCCACATTGTTTCTTGGAACACCCCAACCGTAAAGACAACAGAAATATATCCTTTTCACCATTCCATATTTCCCTTTTGCTAGAAGATGTGTGGAAGGACGCATGATGAGCTCTAAATTTTAGTTTGGGGCTAACCACCACCTCTAGAAGTATTATTTTAATGTTACTACAGTGTGAGAAAGAGATGGAACTCTACAGGACGTCTAGCTCCATCTCTTTCCCACACTCAAGTAAGCTTAAAGCTGGTGTCGAGATAGAATACTCTTTATTATGTAGTACAGCATAAATAAGAATGATAATCTTCTTTGAGAAAAAGAGATGATGCTATCCATCATATGTACCAATCTCCCTCTCTTTAGGACGTATTACATAGGTATTTCCTCATTTTATAGTGAATGTGCCAATGAGTGACCAAACATGCTATTTATATTTAAGTTGGATCCGCAGTGGTAGCCTGCGAAATTCAAACTCAAAGCATTTATTTCAATTAAACCATTTACAGGCACTTTTGAATTGTCAAAGAGTCGGTCAGTTAGTCAAAAAGTTGAAGCTAGTTGCCCATTCCAATTCGAAAAAATAAACCATTTACAGGCACTTTTGAATTGTCAAAGAGTCCAATTCAAATTTTCTTATGGTTTTTGCAATTTGCAGGTTAATCAAAATGTGATTTGCGACTATAAAAGATATATATTTACAGAATTATAATCATTAAAATGATTAATAAATCTCTTTATGTTTGGCTTGGAACAAAGCAAACGTGTCCCAGCAGTGGGAACTTATGCGGATTATGCTGAATTCAGAAAGGCATGTTCATGCCCAGCCTATAACTTGACAACAGTATGCTAAGTATTGCGTCTATTGAGAAAACTAGCAGTTGCCCGCGACTTCTTCTGAATACAGGATGTAAAGTAGCCTATGTCCTTTTCCAGGTCATGGTTCCCATGTGCCAAATTTACAGACAAACAAATAAACAAACTCACTTTCGCATTTCTAAAAATCCAGGTTCCGCCCGAGGCTTCGCCCGCGTGGTATGTCGATAAAAAGTAGACTATGTGCTTTCTCAGGCTCTAGACTATCTGTGTACCAAATTTCATTTAAATCGGTTCAGTAGTTTTGGTGTGAAAGCGCGACAGAGTTACTTTCGCATTTATAATATTAGTATGGAAGTATGGATTAGTTAGGATACAAGTTATGTTTGTATTACCGTGCGTTTGCACTGGCGAAACATTACAACAAAACATGTTTAAATCTCTAGTTCCTGTCAAAAATTGTATGGAACATTGACAGAAAATAGAGATTTCAACATGTTTTATCGTAAATGTTTCGCCAGTGCAAACGCACGGTTAGGTTGTTTGTATTGCCTATTTAAATCAGAACAACCGACTTCCAAAAAGAACACTAAAAGTCTTTGCTTTTCAATTTTCGTTTTTTGCCATTGACTTCCGAAATTTAAGTTATTTTTCACTTTTTTTCACGATTCATTATTGGCGGAGTAATCGCGTAACAAACATACAAAAAAGAAAAAACATACAGTTGAGAACCTCCTCCATTTTGAAGAAGTCTGTTAAAAATAGAAGGCTTTGATAAAGAGAGCTTATAACAGGCATTTATCTTTAGCTTAGTAATTTTTTTTGTACTTGATTAGGTAAAAGTCAATTCAATCCAAGTTTCCTCTTGACTAAAATGGTTATATATAATTATATCATTGTGGCAATTGACAACCATGCAATTATCCTGTTTGTTTATAATTAAAATTATAATGTTTACCAACTTGTGTGTGATGTGTTGTTTTTTAGGGTTCCGTAGTCAACAAGGAACCCTTATAGTTTCGCCATGGCCCTCTTTCTGTCCGTCCGTCCGTCCGTCTGTCTGTCCGCGGTGTAGCTCAGAGACTGTTGGTACTAGAAGGCTGTAATTTGGTTTGGATATACATATAAATAATGCCGACAAAGTGGTAAAAAAAATAATTATAAAAAATATATTTTTTTACGGTACCTCTCCTACAACTAAAGTGGGAATGGTTTTTTTTTCTCGTTAATCCCATTGTGTGGGGTATCGTTGGAAAGGTCGTTTAAAAATAATGAGAGTTTGTGAAAACCATTTTTGGATTCAGGGATCCGTTTGCGATATATTAAGCTTTAAAGTGTTCATTTTTGTTAGAGTCAAGTGTCCCCCCCTTGCCAGCTAAATGGTTGGTTTTGGATATGTGAAAAAATTCACGGCAGTAGTATATATAACGAAATTAAAAGGAAAACTATCACCGCTACGTAGACTCCACAAGTTACCGAGTAATAATCGACCAACTTAAATTTGCAGTTTCAAAAACATGTTCTCCCATATATTCTGTATGGGAGAACATCTTTTTCAACTACAATGTTAAGTTTGTTGGATAAATTCATCCTAACTGCGGAACCCTTAGTTGTGCGTGGTTCGACATGCACTTGGCCAGTTTTTTGTTTAACATCTCGTCTTGAAATACATGATGGATTTTTGAGATGGGGCAGTAAAGGCAGGTACCTTAAAGCCTCGTGCAGACAGGCGCGACGAAATTCTAAGAAAACTTCACGGTATAATAATATAACCGATGTAGCGTCGCGCCAGTCTGCACGACGCTTTACCGTTGTAGCTAACGGAAATCGGTCTAGGGAGACTTGCCTTAAATTTTTGAGACATTTTCATTTGCATTCACAGATTTTGAGAAAAGAATCGCGTAAATCGGCCCAGTAATCACAGAAAAATCCATACAAGAAAAAAGAAAAAAACGCCATCTGCTCCTTTTTTGAAGTCAGTTAAAATTAGGTTTTACTTGGAAACCTCATACTTTTCACAGTTTTAACACGTTATTATCGAAAGTTTCATCATATTCAGTTTTTAGGGTTCCGTACCAGCATGGTTCCAAATGGAATCCTATTCTGTCTGTCGCCGGCCTGTATCTCATTAACCGTAATAGGTAAACGGTTGCCATTTTCACAGATTGTTTATTTCTATTGGCGCTATAACAACAAATACTAAAAAACAGAATAAAATAAATATTTAAGAACGTGATTTTTTTTTTGCCGTTTTTATAGATAATGGTACGGAACCCTTCGTGCGCGAGTCTGACTCTCACTTGGCCGGTTTTTAATATTCTCATGTGCCTAAGTTATTGCATTCTTGTGAGGATAAAGTTATCTCAAAACTCATGTTGAGTAATCCTACTAATATTATAAATGTGAAAGTTTGTGTGTTTGTGTGTTTGGATGTTTGTTACTTAAACACGCAAAAATGGCTGAATAGATTTGGATGTTTGGCAAACAGACAGTTTATAACCTGGATTAACAAAATCATAAATAGATAAAAATATTAATTAAAGACAGGGAAAGTTGGACATATAAATGTTTTCAATGAAGAAATAAAATATAACTATCTCAGTACAGATAAAACTATTCCATGCAGAAGTCTTTGTTTCCAATTGTTATTATAAATTTACGCTTTAAAAAATATGAACTTTATTAAAGTGCAAATTAAGTTAATTTCTTATTGACTGTTGAAAAAAACATTAAAAAACAAAAGTTTTAGCAAACACAGCACTTTGTATGGGTATTAAAGTAATTTTTCCAATAAAACACTTTTTTGTATCTGTAGAAACTTACCCCTTTATTCATAAACGTTGCTTAAAGTTAAGTAATGATTAGCGACTGTTTAACCTTACATTTTTGACGTTTGAACGTCACTTAACTTTAATCATCGTTTATGAATAAACCCCTAATTGCGAACGCGTATTCTCCTAGGGGGTAGCCAAAGGTGTATTAGCCAACTACGTTATAATAACTCCCTAGTAATAGAGGCAAGCCTATGTCATTTACCAGTACAAGAATAAATCAAACCTAAAGAAGAAAGGAATAAAATATTAAAAATAATATTTAATAAATAATTATAAAATAAATAAATTTATTAAATATTTATGCAACGTGTAACGGAATAAACGCAAGAGCTCATACACCCCAATTAGAATATTAAATTATAAGACTAAAATAATATCTGTAATTTAATTTAATTAAACCACACCTAGTTATTTTTTATAAAATAGACGTCCTGACTAAACATGCAACTAGGATAGCTATGAGCGTATTACAAATTTGGTTATGCATTTAAATAGGCTTTATATAAAGGTTTAAATTTCCTTAAATGAAATATTTTATTACCTTGTTATGACGCAGTGGTTCTAATTTCAGTTAAATAAAAGATTTTTTCATGAAAAATTAACATATATAAATAATGACGGAAATCGATTCAGAAGCCGATTCTGAGCAAACTACTTTCAGGTCTTGCGCTTATCTGGAGTGGCGCGAGGAGGTGAAGCGCCGGGGTGTAACTCCGCTGCCGCGAGAAATCGCGGCACAGCGGACAGAGCTCCGGCAAGATCTCATGGCGGCATGGAGAGTGCGATTGTCGCAACCCAGTGCTGGGCACGCCACAATAGCGGCGATAAGTCCCCTCTTTGAGGAGTGGATAGAGAGGCGCCACGGCGTCCTCACCTTCCGCCTGACACAGGTCCTCACCGGACATGGCAGCTTCGGGAGGTACCTGTGTAGGATTAGGCGGGAGGAAACGCCCGGGTGTCACCACTGTGTGGATCGCCCGGAGGACACGGTGGAGCATACGGTTGAGGTGTGCCCTGCTTGGGCGGAGCACCGCCGTGTCCTCGCGGAGGCGATTGGCGGCGGTGACCTCTCGCGTCCGGCCCTGGTTCAGGCCATGGTACGGAGCGAGAGGGCATGGGAAGCCGTCACCTCCTTCTGCGAAGCAGTAATGCTCGCGAAGGAGGAGGCGGAACGCGTGAGGGAAAGGCAAAGTTTGCGCCCTCACGCCCCTAACCGCCGCCGTTGGAGACGCCCTGGGCGTCGGGAATCCCAGGCGGATTTCCGGCCACCATAGGCGCGGGCTTGCGGACGGCAAGCAACGGGCAGCTCGCCGTCCGATAAGGACCAGGCCCGGGTCGATGGCGCGTCGTGTTCCACGCGCGCCTCAAAGAGATGTCAGCAAAAATGACGGGGTCCAATAGGACCGATGCCTGCCAGGGTTGCGGGAAAGTCCGAAAGGGATACCGGGACCTTGGCAACAGGCAAATGAAGGAACACGGGTGGGTTTTAGTCAGTAAAAGTCTGACACGCCCTTCCGCTCCGCCCAGAGCGGGAGAAGTCATTGGATGATTTCCCACCCTCAAAAAAAAAAAAAAAGGTCTTGCGCTTATTCTGTTACACGTTGTATATACTTTATAATTTATCATGTTAATTAAATATTTATAAATTTATATTTATTTTATTACTGCAGTCTCGATTTAGTTTCCAAACATGTAAACAAATGTGTGTTTATGGAAAAAGAACTTTATTACTCGTCTCACAAAGTTCAGGTTGCGCTACAACTTAAAACATTTTTATGACTTTTTAACAGTACTAATCATTCTGAAATTACCACTAGTATTAAAGTAGACATTTGTTTAGGTGGAAATAATATCAATTGAAAACAACGACTTGGATATATTTTAGAGAGGGCTTTGATTGAATAAAACAGACAAATTAAAAATCCAGAGTCACACGTCTTAGGGCTTAAATCAAACAGATACGTGTGACTCCGGATTTTTAATTTGTCTGTTTGTGATTCTTGTTTATACCTTTTTAGTTGACTTTTTTGCCGTAGTTGAGTTTTAATTTTATAACTTTTTTTTTTAATTTAATGTTATTCTGGTTAAGTATAAGTAATATATATATTTTTAAAATGTGTTATTTATGCCCTTTCATTTGATACCCAAGATGGCACCAATAACAAAAAAAAATAGTTATCCTTATTTATTAAATTGACGTCACATAGCACACGCTCAAGACACTTCCAACGATACCTCATTTGTCAAATTATCATGAGAAGTTATGAAGCTATGAGGGAACACATGAACATACATATCGGTCAAAATCATAACCCTTCTTTTTGCTTCGCCATAGTCGGGTAAAACAAAGACTTATTCTAAAAAAGTTTTGCTTTTCTAACCATCAAAAAACCTCTTTGTTCCAGTTAACATCAGCGAAGATGATGAACCAGGAGATCATGTGTGAGGTGGAGATAGGCACGCATGGCTCCATAGTGGAGATGGAAGGAGACGACCAGGTTGGGGTCAAGGTAAGTGCTTTTAAAGGTGTGTGTGCACATTGAGCTCCGTGCAGGGTACATATTTTACCCGCGTGGCCACGTCGAGCAACCTACGTCTCAGGCGCGAACATCCGCCAACCGTCACCATCCCTGGCGTCAGCAGCGTGGCACACCCGCTGAGTCATCGTAGCACCAGGCTGAGCCAAGAGAGTACTGCGCTACTCCCAAGGGAATTGAGAATCTTTGTGACCATAAAACTCATATTTTCTTATAAAATATATTTATGTTGACTAAGGATCCGAGAAGACGACGTCTTAGGGTCCCCGAACACGGGCCACCGGCTACAACAACAAAACGCCGCCACCGGCATATTTCCTGTAGTAAACGCTGCGTCGTTTGTGGCCCGTGTGCGGCGAGTCCATATAAAGTGTATGAAAACTACAAGAAATATGCCGGTGGCGGCGTTTTGTGGTTGTGGCCGGTGGCCCGTGTGCGGGGGACCCTAAGACGTGGTCTTCTCGGATCCTTAGTCACCATAAATATATTTTATAACCCGGACCGGAGACCCTTATTTATACCCCACGTATACCCCATCCGTCACATTGCTTTGTAAAATGATAGTAATGGGGGGGGGGGGGGGCACTTCAGGCTGCCATACACTGTAAAGTAAAAAAAAAAGGAATTAGGTTCTACTAAAATATTTTATTTTAAATTACAGTATGAAGAGATAGAAGCTGGTCAATATGAGGAGTACATCACAGATGATCAATATGAGGAAGTTGAAGAACAAGTCATTGGGATGCAGCATCTTGAGGAAGGTAAGAAAGAACTTTTCTTTCCACTACGTAGTAATGTTATCATTAATCACTGCAAAACCGATCACAAAGGTCGTACTTTTTGCTTAGAACCAAAACAGTGCAGAAATGTTATATGAAAACTCGTTGTTACACAGTTTTTCATTAATGCACTGTTTTTTATTTTTTATTTAGATATAAATTTACCACAGAGGTTTAATGTCTAGTGTAATATAAAATGTAGGTATGCAGTAGATCAAAAAGATACTGGTTGAAAATGAAAATCGGCTGAATAATACCGACTTTGTGAAATAAAAACAGATGGCACGCATTTTGTATCATTGTAAAACTTTGATACCTACTGCATAATAGCAAGAAAAGTTTAAAAAAGTGGAACTGTCTATTTCCTTGCTAAATAAGAAGTATCAAAATTTTCGATAGCGATATGAATGCAACTCCAGAAAGTATAAAAACAGCTGCAAATGAAATTGTTAATAACCTTTTGCCGCAAAAGTCGCGGGATAACTTTGTTTTCATTAACTTTTTATTTTGAATTGGTATATTTTATCACGGTAGGTAGATTGGTAGTTGAAAGAAAAGTAGATTACGCACCTTGCTAAAGTGAGTAATTAATGCACACGTGCATTAATAACTCACTTTGCACTCGATGCAACAATCTACTATTAATCTTATCAATGGTTTATTCTGGACAAACTCAACATCTCTCATATATCTGCCTAGCCTTTTCCCAACTTCGTTAGGTAGGCTTCCAGGCTAACCAAATGCAGTTGAATAGCACTATTTTTGCATGGAGCGACTTCCTATGTGACTTCCACAACCCAGTGACTGGGTTACATGATATCCTTTCGGACCTATCTAATCAATACTAGAATAATCGAATGCATGATTAATTTGATCTCAGACCATACTAAAATAAAAGAAGTTGTGAATTAAAAATACAAAAATTAGACTACGAAAAAAATAACAAAAAAACATAAAACAAGATAATATTTCATCATCCGTCATCTTAGCTTTAACTTCCTATAGTTTGACCGAACCGCTGTTCCGCGCTTTGGGTACGTGCGCGGCGAGACGGGGGGTCAGTGCAGGTCGCTCATTGGTCAACGCTTAAGGCGCGCGGCGTCCCGCCCGCCGCTGATTTGTCAACGCTGCCACCCCGCCTCGCCGCGCATTCCTTAGGCGCGGAACAGCGGTCTTGGTCAAACTATAACTATAGCAATAACAAAGCTATTTTTTTTTTTCATGTCACTTATAAATCAAAATGTTGTTTTTCTTTATTGACTCACTTACTCATTCACTTATACAAACTAACGCCATTCAAAATGTCGGCTTCGCTGACAGACTATAAAATTTCAGTTGGCAGTGAAGAGGTGATCCTGCCTGGTATATCCGGTGAAGAGGTGTTGAATGCAAGCCCTGACACACAATATGATCCTTTGTACCCCGGACCTGCTTCTACGAGTAGCAGGTAATGTTTTAGTTGTATGAGATTTAGCTCAGCAAACCAAGTTGGCAACCCGGAAAACCTTGTGCTGAATGCGAAATTCTGGCACTGATGTCAGTTTTTTTTTTTATATACCTTATATGCCCGTTTTAGGTCTCTTTGTCCTATATTTAAATTTACTACAATCTGAGCACAAACCAAGCACTCTAGGCCTATTGGTTGTGAAGATACAGGTAGTAAAAGATGGACATTATTTTTCAAAAAGTGAAAAATTATCGATATACAGGGTGTAAGGGACAGCCCTCCGCAGACTCATAGGATGAATTCAGCATATCGGTAATAATAAGACGACCGGTGCATGAAATTATTTCAGTAACGTTATGGGAATCCTATAAACCTGATTTGTTTCATTACCTCACGCGCAATGTATCGTTACCGTGGCAAAACCTACGTAGCCGCACTCGCCGGGGCGGGGGCGCGCTCGCGCCACGTGATTTCAATGTAAATTCTGAGCTTCACGCGTCGTTCGCTATAGTATTTCAACATCTATTGCTGGTTTTTTTATATTTTAGCTGTTTTATTTACATAAATGGAGTGCTGCGTACAGAAAATGTAATTTTACATTGAAATACTCGTGAAGGAATAGTAAAATGAAAACTTTCCTGAGAAAATTTCCGGTGGAATACGATTCAAAATAAGGAGCTGAATGCGCCCCCTGTTAATTTGCGGGGGCTGTCCCTTAAAGATAAAGATAAAGATCAATTTATTTGTTTAAACATGTGTAACATGATACATGAATATGCACATATAGATAGAAGCGAAATTTTACCGGACCAACATGTTTTGCCTCACTCGGCGTACATATATTGTTTTCAATATGTTATTAATTTGATTGGCAATTATAAATTAAAGTCAAAGTCAAATAATTTATTTCAAATAGGCACATAAAAGGCACTTTTGAACGTCAATGAAAAACAAACAAAGAAATAGAATTGATTCTAGTTGCCCATTCCAAAAGGTAGATTTCGTATGGAGAAGAATGGGCAAGAAACTCCACCGTTACTCTTTTCAAAAATGTTTACAATATTTTGTATACATGAATTATATAATTATATGTGAAGACCATGCACCCACAATAAGATTACTGTCCCACAAAAGGCAAAAAAAAAAAAAAAATATAAATGGAGCAATGACAAATAAATCAGTTATGTGATAGGTACATGGTGCTCACATATTTACAAACATTGTAAAAGTATACGATATTACAATATTCCTAATATCTTTACAAGTAATACTAATAAGTCAGTGCGTGATTCCAAGCAATCACAGAGTGTAAAAATCTATGACATACAAATAATAATTTTAAATTAATTATGAATGTCAGACTCATACATAGAAATTAGAGTCAGTGCACACCTTATACCCTGTATTATGATTAAGTGCTCGTGTGGGTATCCATTGAAAATCTAGCTACGTTTTTATCAAAGTGGTTGAAAACATTGCTGAAATACAATGTGGTTGGTGGTTGGCCGGTGAAAACTTTATATAGATGGCGCTAGCATAGCTTTCACTTGCCTTTGTGTTGTTTTTTGGCTTCCCTTGTTGACTGCGTTTTATAATATTGAAAGAAATATTTGTTTGGACGACTGCCGCGCGCGAACGCTTGTCTACCTGCCGCGCGCAAACATTTCTAGCAAACGTCAGTAATCGTGTTTGGAAGAATTATAAGCAGAGCTACGACACACGCAACCGCTTTCATGCTAACTGAAGTGCGCGGCGTGTCTCGGATATGCCGCGCAGTACTGCCGCGCAAACATTCGCGCTGTTGCCGCGCAATGTTTGGACACACCTTAACGAATGATGAAACAATCTGTCGGTTTGTTTCAGAAGAGGTCGCGGCAGACCCCGCTCTAACGTCACTAACAGCGCCAGTAACATACAGCATTTGATGCCTATTGGTAAGTTTAAATTATATTTACTACTAATGTCCTTATGAATCCCTTAACGGATTAGTGAGTTTTTTTCCTGTATGCAAGTAAAAACAGGACTAACTTACAACTTAAGTTTTTAGCTGCAATTTAGACATGAGCCAAAGCCTCCTCTAATCCAAGACGCCAGCTGGTTATGTTCTATAAAAAATATATTTAAAAAAAAAAAAAACAGATTTTCCACCGTAAGGTTATCGGAAACGTAATATCCGAGAATCCACCCTAGACGGGGTGGATGCTCAGAATTCGTATATTATTAAATTTTTTCTTCCGACTTTCTCCCTCGACTGTGTGTTAGAGACACATGATAGCAAAATTGGCCCTAGATACTTAGTAGACATAAGCATACCTATAATAATACATACATACTTCTTCTTTGAAGCTGAAATAGTTTGTAATTGTCTAGCATTCAATGTGATAATGATTGTACTTGGGGTAAAAATTCGGAAGAACAATCAGAAGTGATTTCCGATTGTCAAGGGGTGGACAGATGAACGATGAACACACGTTTCCGAGTATCCATCCTAGGGTGGCTGTTTTCCTGTCAGGGTTGCGGGAAAGTCTGAAAGGGACACCGGGACCTTGGCAACAGGCAACTGAAGGAACACGGGTGGGTTTTAGTCAGTAAGTCTGACACGCCCTCCCGCTCCGCCCAGAGCGGGTGAAGTCATTTGATGATTTCCCACACTAAAAAAAAATAGAAATGGTGGCGGTTTTAAAGTGGGCAACCGGAATAACCGAAAATAAGGCAGTTGTCCCACCGCCGGCGATTAACGAGTAGCGAGTAGAGCTAGCAACTGAAAACGAGTTGGCGAGCAGCGAGTGTGTAGTTCCGATAGTTTTGTCGCTGGGCTATCAGCGAGTGACCGAGTGCGACGGGCGGTTACTCGCACCACTCGCTCGATCATTGGTTGGTCTCTCGGCGTGAGTTCTGACCGCCAAGCAAGCATCGCTGAGCGAGTATTATCTTTAATACCTCTTGTCGCTCAGCGATAAACTAGTGGAGTGAGTTCTCACCGGCAGTGTAAACAGTCAAAGATCAACAATTAATATATGCATCTCTTTTGTTTACACCAAATGTATGTACGTTTCTGGAGCGAGAAAATAGCCGGTAGTTAGTCGCTTCCTCGCCCAGTGGGACAACTGCCTTACACATATTTTACTTTTAATTTCAGGCGAAGTACCAGTAGGTCTTATGGACGGCGTTGCAGGCCGCGGCCCAGCTAGGAGATGGGAACAAAAACAAGTTCAGATCAAGACAATGGAGGGAGAGTTCTCTGTCACCATGTGGGCAACAGGAGAGGATGATGGTGAGTTTAGATATCCAATCTCAGACCAACAAAAAAAGAAAGACGGAGCACTCTGAACATCAATAGTGAAGCCACCTTTTTATCTATGTGTGTGTAAAAAGGGCTGCCATTTGTTAAAGTTTTTCCCTATAATTTGGGGAATAATATTTTATGGGTAGGATAATATTGTACGAGTAAGATATTGTTGAGTTTGGTATTATACCTCAATTGTTAAGAAGGACTTCTATTCCGAAACAAAAAAAAAAATCTTTACATCGCTATTTCTTGTAGCTACTATCCATTTACTTTTAGATTCAGTATTACTTGGAAATCTAAAATATAAATACATAAAACAACAAAACAAGAATATAATTACTCGAAATAAGAAATCAGAATTTAAATTGGTTTAATCGAATGGGAAAATTTGAAATCGCATTATGGCAACCCTCCCACCTTATGTCACTACTTTCATTCATTCATTCGATGAGGTATTTTGTTCCAAGTAACCTAAAATTCGAAGTTATTTAAATTTAAAAACGATGTTATTTCAAGTACGTACAAGTGATTCTGAGACTTTTTATGTGATTTTCTATTGTTTTTACAAGTTTTCACTACACAGGAAGGCATCATTCTATTTTTTTTTATTGATGATAACTAGACGACGACTCGTGACGTACTAGGAGCGATGAGCATAGTTTCAGTGTAGTGTGTGTGCGTGAGCCTGTGTGTTTACTTGCAGGAGCATAGTTTTGTGGCTTCACTTTTGACGTTCTGAGCGCTCCGTCTTCCTTTTTTTGTTGGTCTGAGTATCCAATTTTCAACTCTTATTTCAATGATCAAAGGTCGATATTCTTTCGGCGATTAAAATTGATCATCGGTGTCGTTTTATGATGTCTTAAAGCCATCATTGCTCCAGTGTGAGAGAGAGAGAGCTATAGGACGAATATCACTATCCTTCTTTACGGTTCCGTACCCAAATGGTAAAACGGGACCCTATTACTAAGGCTCCGCTGTCCGTCCGTCCGTCCGTCTGTCACCAGGCTGTATCTCATGAACCGTGATAGTAAGACATTTGAAATTTTCACAGATGATGTATTTCTGTTGCCGCTATAACAACAAATACTAAAAAAACAATAAAATAAATATGTAAGGGGGCTCCCATACAACAAAAGTGATTTTATTTGCAGTTTTAGTACGGAACCCTTCGTTCGCGAGTCGGTCTCGCACTTGGCCGGTTTATTTTTTACAATGAAATAATTATAGCGTGAACAAGTCACAAGACTCTGCACTAAATTTATTCCTTTGAAAACATAGGTTAGTCTAACCGGATGCATCTGAATACCAGTATTTTACATGGAGCAACTGCCTATCTGACCTCCACAACCCAGTAACTGGACGATACCCTTTGGTAAAACTGGTAGTTAGACGTCCGAGCTTCTGACGACCCGTAACAACTGTCAAAGATCCACGAATGACAGCCGGGACCAACGGCTTAACGTGCTTTCTGAGGCACGGAGGTGTCTCAGTATGTAAAGATGATCACCCATCCACGGACCAACCCCGGCCAGTGTAGATTAACCTGATGGATCGATCCGTGCGTCTCGTAGACTTGACCTATTTATTCTCAATAGATATAGAAAAAAAAAAAAAAAAATAGATGTAGTTTATTTTGTTTATAATTTATGTATGTATCTATGTATGTATTAATTAGTATTCATTATTTCTCAAGTTATATGTATTGTCTTTTGTTGCACCTACCATGTTTATCTCTGTATCACCCTAAGGTTGACTGGTAGAAAATGCCTCAGGCATTAAGTCCGCCGTTGTACAGTAGTTTTTTTTACTTGTGCATAAAGTTTTAATAAATAAATAAATAAATATACTTTCATTTACAGATGATGGTTCAAATCCCGAGCCTGATCCTGACTACACCGAGTATATGACTGGGAAGAAAAGCATATTAGGATCCGAAACTATTATGCCAGGTAAGGAAAGAAAGAAAGAAAGAAAAATATTTTATTTGGGACACGCTCAGGAAATATAACAATAAAAACAAACATTAAAACTAACAAAATTAATAAAATAAAACAATGTGTAGAAAACAAAACCCGTGCGAGGCCAAAAAGGCTCCTATCTCAGCATAATGCTACGATATTTGAGAAATAAACAAATACCGTAGCGCTGGTATTCTGATAGGGCCCACTGTGATGCCACGGACACACCTACGGACATAAAATATACAGGGTTACTGGTAACTCGACGTATTCCTTGCAGGACGTCATAGTAGGGTTAAAATGCAACAAATTAAGCCACCAAATTTTCTACCGAAATTCAGTAGTTTTTGAATTAGTTAAGAGTTTTAGTTTTTGAAGTAATAGCAAAAATTACAAAAAATTAAATGTTTTGTTAGTGATATTTGCCAAAGTTTTAGGCATTATTGAACTTTTAATTATTAACAAAGGTCTGCTACGGCGTCAACTATGATAATAACTTAAATTTCAGTACAGTCGCGCCGTAAATCATTTTTAAATTGGTTTCAAATGATTTAATCTGGGATTTTTCATTAAAAAACTAAAACTCTTAACTAATTCAAAAACTACTGAATTTCGGTAGAACATTTGGTGGCTTAATTTGTTGCATTTTAACCCTACTATGACGTCCTGCAAGGAATACGTCGAGTTACCAGTAACCCTGTATAAATCGAGTAATAAATAGTAAAAAAAAAGATAAAGATAGTAATAAATACAAATTATACAGTAAAATATAATAAAATAAATATAAAAGTAAAACTTTGTAAGCCGATCATATGGTCGACCCACACTCGACGCTCCAGCATCGCTTGTCTATGCTTTAAACTAATTAATATAGTCTACACATAACTTATTACCACAAAACCGTGTTTGTCAGTTCTATAGCCTTAACACCTTTTAAACATGACATTTCTGTATGGAGTTTGACATAAAACTGACATTAAACACGCGTTGAACAAGTGTCTACGTCTTTATGGTAAGGCCCACTATGTTTTGGCTAAAATAAAAAGAAAAATATTTTATTTGGGACACGCACAGGAAATAAAGCTATAAAAACAAATATGAATACTAGCAAAATCATGAAAACAAGTAAAAAAAATAATAATAATACATTAAGGCATAAATAATGCTACGATATTCGAGAAAAAATAAAAAAATACCGCAGCGTTGGTATTCAGATACGGCCCGCTGTGATACCACGGACACACCTACGGACATAATAAAGATAAACCACTAAAATAAAATCATATGCATTTATTTAGGCCATTTACTGTACAAATGACAGTTCCTGCTAGGCTTGCAGAAGAAATATCGATATTTTTTGTTTGATATATAGATATTTTTAGTCGATATATCGATATAAAATATCAAGTATCGAAAATGTATCAGATACGATATATTTCCAATAGCAACACCGTTGTCACCACTGACAAAAACCGCTGTAATTCAGAGCCGTTTTTTTTTCCTAATTTGGTATTTATAATGTGAATGAAAAACCAATACAATAGAACTTCACAAATATATTAAAAAAAAAAATTGAGAGTTCCATCGATATATCGTTTTTTTTTTTTCGATATATCGATGTTAACATTTTTTTTTAAATATCGATACTTTTTGCCACTTCTTGCATCCCTAGTTCCTGCTAGTGCTAAACATTACAGCATTTTGATTATAGGTCAATTTGCGTTTCTGCTATTTGTTATCCGATAGCCCCAGAAGGAAGATGACGTGTTTTAAGTAAAATATCTAATCAATCTATTATTTTAATTCCAGGTTTAGATTTATCAGATCCCAAGCAGTTAGCGGAGTTTGCGCGACCCGGACACAAAATTCGACTAAAGAAACCTATGCCGGAGTCTTCTGATAGAACGATAGGTAGGAGTAAGTTATTTATAGTCTATGATTCCGCCAGCGGCTCTGCCCGCGTCACCCGAACTATCCTAATCTTAACTAATATTATAAATGCTAAAGTGAGTTTGTTTGTTTGTTTGTTACGCTTTCACGCTAAAACGGCTCAACAGAGGTAGACCCTGACCTGGAATAGGACATAGGATACTACGAACCGCGGGGCACAGCTAATTTCTTTATAAATTATAGTCTACTAGCTGCGCCCCGCGGTTTCACCCGCGTAAGTCTCGATCCCGTGGGAATATCGGGATAAAAAGTATCATATGTCCTATTCCAGGACAGATCTACCCATCTGCCAAATTTCATTTAAATCCGTTCAGCCGTTTTAGCGTGAAATCAAACTTTAGCGTGAAAAAAAACAAACAAACAAACTTTTGCATTTATAATATTAGTTAATAGTGATAATATTGCAGTCTACTGGTGACAGAACTTTTAAAATCGGTTCATTTGTTTTTGAGTTTATAAACATTTTTTTTTATTGACGGTTTTCAGCGTGTCCACACAAGGGCTGTACTAAAATGTTCAGAGACAACTCAGCTATGAGGAAACATTTGCACACGCACGGGCCCAGAGTACATGTTTGTGCTGAATGCGGTGAGTACACGAACAGCAACATATTTATCATGTCTGTACACTCTAAAAATGTACAAATCTCTGAACCTGCCTCGATTTCCGTGCGTCTTTTCTTATCGGGTGACCACTGATCAGCGCTGTGCTGTGGGTCCTCATAGCGCAGCATCACGCTGAGTGGAAGCCTTCTTGTCCCAGTCATGACGTGCAGCTGCCGATTATTTATCTGTATACTCATGATCTCATATTTTTACTTAGATCTATTTTATTGCTGATTATTGTTACCACTTTTTATGCACGTGTTGCTGTGACAAATAAACCTATTTTTCTTTCTTTCTTTTTTTCAAAATAGGCAGAGGTATTTTGTGTAGTCCTATTTCAACAGTTATGTATTACTAGCTTCTGCCCGCGGTTTCGCCCGCGTGGTATGTCGATAAAAAATAGCTTTTGTCCTTCCCCGGAATGCCATCTATCTCCTTGCCAAATTTTATCGAAATCCGTTCAGTGGTTTAGACGTGAAAGGTAACATACAGACAGACAGTTACTTTCGAATTTATAATATTAGTATGGATAAGTCTAAATTAATAGAGGGTGAATTTTTTGGTGGTTTTTGACCAGTGTGTTGCAAGGGATGATCTATGGCACTGAAACGTGGTTGCTCACAATGGGCCTCATTAGAAGGCTGAAAGTCACCCAAAGGGCAATGGAGAGGGCTATGCTTGGAGGTTCCCTGCGTGATCGAATCAGAAATGAAGAGATCCGTTGGAGAACCAAGGTAACCGACATAGCCCGAAGTACTGCTAAACTTAAGTGGCAGTGGGCAGAGCACATTGCTCGCAGAACAGATGGCCGATGGGGCCGAAAGGTTCTGGAGTAGCGACCGCGTACCGGAAGACATAGCGTTGGAAGGCGGAACAAGGTGGACCGATGACCTGGTGAAGGCCGCGGGAATCCGCTGGATGCGAGAAGAACAGAACCGGTCGAAGTGGCGATGCTTGGGGGAGGCCTATGTCCAGCAGTGGACGTCTTTCGGCTGAAATGATGATGATGATAAATCTATTGCCATCAACTGGGCACAAATTCAGACTCTAGGCTACTATCGAACTCCTGGTGGAAAATTCCAATAGGGATGATGACTAAATATTCTGTTTCCGTCATGTAGATTATTAAAAAAATTTGGACACGTATTTTTTATTTTATTACGCAATCAAAAGATAACGGCGATTTATTCAGTTAAAATGTGGCATGACGTCACGCCTATGTAGATTTTTTACTTAATTGTGACGTAGCAAGACCCCACTCCAAATTTAATGCTTTTTATCCAAGTCATTTTTTTATTATTATGATAAAGCATAAAATTCGTGTTTTATTATCTGACTGACTGACAAAATGGTTTTTTTTTTACACCTGTGTCGTCCCTTTTGTGTAGTCACAATCAGAGAATCGAACCCAATACAAGACCTCAAGCTAAGCAGACACTCGCCATATCTTTGAGCCAATATCTTAGGGTGATGTGCCACTTTCAAATATTTTTTTTTGGTAGTTAGCATAGATTTGATGAAGTCATCCAATTTAATTGATTAGCCACATTGGTATACCACTAATATTCAATTGAAAACGATTAATGCAAAAGAAAAAAAAAATGGGTCACGCACAGGAAATTCCCACAGTAAAAAAAAAGCATTAAAACTAACAAATTAAACATACTAATGTTAATAATAATTAATTTATTATACAGTACAACTATTTTCTTAATGTCCCTCGGGAATCATCGCATTTTCGAATACAAACGAATGCTACTTTCCATGTCCATCAATTATTAGATTTATAGTGTATAATAATTTGAATTCAGAACTAAGTACTTTATTATTGTTTTGTTTTGATTTCCGTGTGAACAATATAGAGCTGTAAAACTATTTTACTTAAACTATTTACTCCCATTTTTAAAATAAATTACATTAAGTTTAAAGAGTATTAACAACTCTATATACTTCCAAGTCGATTGAAAACGTCCGGTCTGCACCAAGTGCAAAGGGCAACTGGTAGAAATCCGACGACTGACGAAACACGAAGTTTGCCGAGGGACATTAAGAAACAAGTTCTACTGTACTGTACTGTTGTGTGTGTAATGTAATGTAATTTTTAATGTACTATTCTCAAATTCCAGGCAAAGCGTTCGTAGAGAGTTCAAAGCTAAAACGTCACCAACTAGTTCATACTGGGGAGAAACCTTTCCAATGTACCTTTGAAGGCTGCGGGAAGAGATTCTCATTAGATTTTAACTTAAGGTGAGTATAAATTACTACTTATCGAACCATCAGGTCGATCCATCAGGTTAAACTAAGCTTGCCGGGGTTGGTCCGTGCACCATCTTTACATACCGAGACTACTCCGTGCCTCGGAAAGCACGTTAAGCCGTTGGTCCCGGCTGTCATTTGTGGATCTTTGACAGTCGTTACGGGTCGTCAGAAGCCCGAAAGTCTGACAACCAAGGAGTATCGTTTTACCCAGTTACTGGGTTGTGGAGGTCAGATAAGCAGTCGCTCCATGTAAAATACTGGTATTGAGCTGCATTCGGTTAGACTGGAAGCCGACCCCAACATGTTTGTGAAAAGGCTAGGCAGATGTTGATAAATTACTACTTATTGTAATACATGTATTTACACAAAAGTAAAATACATGTAAGTATACTACCAGTAAGCATTCGTGGCCCAGTGGAATAGCCCCTCATAATTGAATTTTGAATCGGAAATATTGATATTTTGTTAGGCATGTTGCATAAAATTTAACGAAAATGGAATAGACTTGATGTTTGGTGCGAATTTGACACCCTGCACGCGTAGTATGACAACCATAGAAACGGGTTTTGTCGACGGAAGAGTAGACAAAATGACAGATTGTGATTGTTTATCTGTCATTCATTATGTTTATTCTTCCGTCGACAAAAGCCTTTTCTATTGTGGTCATACTAAGTAGCTGACGATACATAACGCCAAGGTTATTCGCGCTAAGCTTATAGAAATCTTATAATAACCGTAATTTCTGTACATTTCAGGACTCACGTCCGCATACACACGGGCGACCGTCCGTACGTGTGTCCGTTCGATGGCTGCAACAAGAAATTCGCACAGAGCACCAACCTCAAATCGCACATACTCACACACGCCAAAGCCAAGTGAGTACCTATTTATTTATAGTCGAGTTTTCAATCTTCAGATAACTCTGTTCATAATATAATACCTTGTCCCGTGACCGATTGGTAGAGTGTGGGTGACGTACTTTGAATCCCTCGCTGCGCTCTGGATTCAAAGCAAAACACTCGCTTATAAACTAATTGTTTGCACACTAGGCCAAAATTCTACTATTACATTATTAGAATTTATAAGTTTCTAAGTTACATTACTACAGAAAATGTTTGTCAGTATGTTAATAATATAGATAATAAATTATATTATTTCAGATCAAGAAATTCCCTATCACGTAACGGCGGCAATTCCTACGAATCGGCGCGAACAACGCCACAGTACGTCCAATTAGAAATGTCGCCGGACGACTCCAACCCCCAACTAATCTTCTACACGCACGAGTGAAGCAAGAAACCTGAATCAAGACTTGTGAAAAGTGACGCAAGTATCGCGCAAATAAAGCAAACTCGTGTAAAAGTGATAACATACGTGATGCAAGTTCGAATAATTCAATTACGCAAGACTTTTAATATAGTGATGTAAAGTGTATATGCAGACGCTAAAATAAGTGCTGTGTTAGTTTTATGAAGCAAGACTATTGAAATATTATGCAAGAAAATTTAAAGATTCAAGACTGTGGAACAGACTTGTTAGTGATCAAGTTTTAAATATATTTTTTTCTTCTATATTTTAACTATGCTTTGGGGTAGACCAAAGGACTTTTACGTTTAAAAAGTAATTTTAGTTTGGCAACACTGAGTTTTTCAGTGTATACTAACGAAATTGTATTGGCACTTTTTTTTTAAGTTTTTGCACTGTTTGCTTCATTTAAATTAAATATTTTGACAATAACATGATCACAGCTTATAAAATCAATTACAGAATGTATATTTTTTTTTTATCCAATAGGACCTGGTCTCTTTTTAAGATCTTGTAATTTAGACCACGAAGTAACGGGAGTAAAAATACCCTTAACGAAACCGAGAGTAAGTTGTTCTTCCCGTTATTATGATATATTTTTTGTACTGGCACAGATGATTACAGATTCAACACTCCGCAAAATTATTTGAATAAAAATCGACTCTTGCTACGATACAATAAAGTCCATTTCAGGTCGCACAGCGCTAATTACCTACAGTTATATTCACCTGCAAGTTGCCTCTCTTTCTATCGCGTAACTCTTATACCTTCTGACTACGTTACACTCACTGAATTGGCTCGACAAGACGGGCCCAGCCGCGTAATTGTAGCTTCATACCTAAAATGCGGAGTGAACATCGAACGGGGAGTCAAATGCCAAATTTTTTGACGATTTTTGACGGAAACAAGTTTTAAATGTTATAATAAACTTAACTTTAAATACTCACACGATCCCTGGGGGCCAACTCTACTAATTTACAAACGTGTCAATGGTCTCACAATTATGAGTTTTTGACAGATTTGCCATACAAAATCTGTCAAAAACTCATCATTGCGAGACCCTGTACCCCTGCATGCAACCATAAGCAAAATGTTTTGCTTGCGTCACATTGCGCACTACCGTAAACAGCGAATTTTCGCACTAAAAGTAAGAGTCGTTTCCCAGCAATTATTTTACACAAAGTTACTTAGTTTGCTGTACAGAATACGTAGGTGACGGCTTCCATAGTGAGTCTTTTTACTCTCTGTATAGTTAAAAAAGTACTATAAACCTCTATAAACCTCTTCGGGGCATATAAGAGTCATGCTATTTACATATCTCTAAGCTGTGACTCTGTTAAATGCATTGAAATCAGTACTAATACTTAAAAACGTTTATTTTCTTCTTTATTTAAGTTTTATTGTCTATGACTTGGCGTGAAAAGAAATTGTCGTGAATAGATCCTCTTTTGAAGAACAACCTCTTTTTACAATCTCTTTACGAAAAAAAAAAGTACAGGGTGACATTTTTGAGATGGGTCTTCGAGGCGAAATCCTAAACTATGTATGAACAGTTGAACTAAGCGGAACAAAGAAGCTTGATAGTGAATAAACTTAAATTAAAACGCATTTTTTGTTTTTAACCGACTTCAAAAAATGGAAGAGGCTATCAATTTGTCTGTATTTTTTTTATGTTTGTTACCTCGGAACTTTCGACTGGGTGAACCTATTTTGCTGATTCTTTTTTTATTTGAAAGCTGGTGCTTCCCGTGTGGTCCCATATAAATTTGATTAACTATGCTGGAGTAGTTTAAGAGTTAGCTTCAATAATTAAGTATTTTTCTCACGTATCTACGATATCTTATTTGACACAATCACTGTTATTTCCATAGCAGGTAGTGGTATTAGAATTTGTGTGGGGTAGGTACTACAACTAAAAAGTGAAAAATAAAAACTTTTACAAAAAACCGACTTCCATGAAAAACGCTTACAAAGTGAAAAATAACTTTAATTTCGGAAGTCGGTGGCAAAAAACGAAAATTGAAAAGCAAAGACACCGACTTACGAAATTATAGTTATTTTTCTCTTTTTAAGTGTTTTTTTTGGAAGACGTTTGTTCTTTTTTTTTTTTGTAAAAAGTTTTTATGTTGCTAGAAAATGAACCCAATCTTTTTGCAAAAAATGTCAGCATTTGTGTTTATGGTCAACAATTTTCTTTCGACCAACAAAAGGGATTTTTCCAAAGAGGTTGTTGTCACACAGGATAGCAATTTGTAAATTTTGTACCATATAAATGCCAAAAAATAATTTTGTAATATAATTTTAATGTTAAGTCAAGGGGAATTCTTATGATTTTTTTCGTGAAAGTGTTCATTTTGACTTCCATAGCTATCTTTCAGTAGCGATTTTTAATTTCTTGAGATATTTTGTGAATTTTATCTGTAAAATAGTCTTTCTGCAACTATGTTAAGGTCGGCTTCTAGACTAACCGCATCCAGCTGAATACCAGTATTTTACTTGGAACAACTGCCTATCTGACCTCCACAATCCAGTTACCGGGTAACACGTTACTTCTTTGGCAGACTAGTTGCCAGACTTTAGGGTTTCTGACTATTGACTGTGTGGCGGTATTTTCACCGCCACATGCGAACTACGCATCAAAGACCTGACGTCACACAAAAATCCAGACGTCACATAAATCCTGCATCGCACAAATAGAGTTTACCGCGCGATGGACATATATACAAAAATCCAACATCAATCGTTGGGCAGTTGCCCGCCAGACACAACACCCGTCTGGTCGGGGGATCCTCCCTTTTCTGTGGTGGATGAGTGAACTTTACACGCTGTTCCTCATACTACTAAAACTGAATAAAGACGGGAGTCCTTTATTCAGTACTAGAAAGGTACTAGAAAGCTGTAATTTAATATGGATATACATATAAACCACGCCGACAAATTGGTAAAAAAAAATTGTTTAAAATATTTTCTTTTAAGGTATCTCCCCTACATTTAAAGCGGGGTTTTTTTTTTTTCTCTTCAATCCCATGGTGTGGTGTATCGTTGGAAAGGTCGTTTAAAAATAATGAGAGTTTGTCGAAACCATTTTTGGATTCAGGGATCCGTTTGCGGAATATTAACCTTTAAAGTGCAAATTTTTGTTAATCAAGTCCCCCCCCCCCCTGCCAGCTAAATGATTGGGTTTGGAAATGTGAAAAAATTCATTGCAGTAGTATATATAACGAAATTAAAAGGAAAACTATCACCGCTACGAAGGCTCCACCAGTTACCGAGTAATAATCAACCAACTTTAATTTGCAGTTGCAAAAACATGTTCTCCCATACATTTTGTATGGGAGACCAAGTTTTTCAACTACAATGTTAAGTTTGTTGAATAAATTCATCCCAACTACGGAACCCTTAATTGTGCGTGGTTCGACATGCACTTGGCCGGTTTTTCTAGCTTTTGTAAGTCGGGTGGTCTTTGCATGTCGAAATTTTATTTCTTTTATCTTCTACTTGCTGATGCCCGCGTGGATGTCGGTTATTATATACTAAAACCTTACTCGAGAACCACTCCGAAACAGACCGAACCGACCGGACCGACCGGTCCGAGGGACCGAAAGTCCCAGTCTTACCCAGGGGTATCGTATTGCCCAGTTACTGGGTTGTGGAGGTCAGATAGGCAGTCGCTCCATGTAAAATACTGGTATTCAGCTGCATCCGGTTAGACTGGAAGCCGACCCCAACATAGTTGGGAAAAGACTAGGCAGATTGAATCGAGAAAAACTCTATCCATTGGTGAAAACTACATGAAAATCGGTGCAGTCGTTTTTAAGTTTATCGCGAACAGGATGACAGACAGACGCGGCGGAGGACTTTGTTTTATAATATCTATATTAATATTATAAAGCTGAAGAGTTTGTTTGTTTGAACGCGCTAATCTCAGGAACTACTGGTTGGAATTGAAAAAATAATTTTGTGTTGGATAGTCCATTTATCGAGGAAGGTTATAGGGTATATAACATATGAAAAATGTTGGAAAAACGGGATTTTTTTTTCTTTTTGAGAGCTTCCGTTGCGTGCGCTGCGTAAACGGTTTAAGTTACGCAAATATCATATATGGTGGAATTGTTCCTCTTTAAAGTTCTAAGAAAAAGTTCGCGACAGCATATGTCTAACTTTTAAGATTGACTCACTATAACCTTTTTTTATGGTTATCAAATTTGTTCGAAATTAATGCATTATTTGCGAAGGAGTTTTGTCAACAAAATATTAATTCTTATTCAAATAAATAGTTTTAACATCAAGGGTATTTATGTAGCAGTAAAATACTTTTTAATTCATTCGAATCAGACATTTAATTTCGAAGTTATCACGAAATGCAATACGCGAACCGTTCGACGCTGGCGCCAAGCGGCGCTGCAGCGACGTTCCCTACTCTAGAGAGGAGAGGATAGATGGGCACACAGGTAGACCATGACCTGGAATAGGACATAGGATACGTTTTATCCCTATATTCCCACGGCATCGAGACCTACGTGGGTGAAACCGCGGGGCACAGCTAGTGTAAGGATAAATCTGTAGGATTTGTCATTAAATTTATTTACGGTAGTCATGTTTCATCTTTATTATTATCATTCACTTTTATATCCTAATTTATTTGAGGTCGGCGCTACATATTTTTTTATTCGATGCTTCTCTACTAGTTGTCATAATAATTTGACTGCTGAACTTTATACTAAACCTTGCAATACTAACCTTTGAACGTAAGAATTCCCCTTAAATGTTTGCACGCAAAAATATTAACAAAATATTATTATTATTATCCAAATCAATTTTAAAAGCAAAATATTCGAGTTTTTGGTACTTATTAAAATGTTTAGTCATGGTAGTAGGGTAGGTTCGTCATCATCTGCCTAGCCTTTTGCCAACTATGTTGGGGTCGGCTTCCAGTCTAACCGGATGCTGTTGAATACCAGATTTTACTTGGCTAGACTGTAATAAATAATTTAAAAAGCCAATGACGTAAAAAAGTATTTTCATGATATTTTTGTGTGCATACAGTGAAGTTCATTTTTAGTTCTTTTTTTATAAGTTAGGGACATAAAACATCGACGCTTCCTCAAACAGAAAATAGATATAAGTTGTATTTATACATCAAAATATCTATATCTTAAATAGGACGTGTTTCCCAGATACACAACAGTCAAAATATAATGTACCTTAATTCCAGGACGTAGAGTTAATTTTTCACTCCAACAAAGAATACATTAAATTTTCAATCGTTTTTGCCATTCTAAAATTAACTTAATCTCCATGTTGTTAAAGTTAATATTTCTGTGAAGGTAAAATACTGTTTACATCTATTTTCTGTTCCCGTCGTTACTGTATATTTAAGGTTTTTTTTTAATAAACGACTGATGCGATTGTATATATTACTATTTTCATGATTCTGTAAGTGAATTGCTGTTTTTGACAAAACATACTTTAGAAAATTATTATGTAGTAAAAATTAAATTAATTCTAGCAAAATGGCGCATTTTGGAGTATTTTTTCTTACAAATGAGTCATTTTGTTTAGGATTTTTGTGTGATTTTATGGTTTTAAAGTCTGTAAAGTTATATATTCTCTATTTTTCATTTTGATGCTTGGAAAAATATTTATCTGTCGATTCAACCTTATTAGATTTTATTATTAGAGCTCTTGTGAAATGTATTTACTAATAATAAGTTTAAAAAGGAGGCTGAAAACTCATATGATTTTCTTAAAAACTGATGACGACTGGAGCCGGTTATACGCTATTCAGCGCAGAGCATACGTTTCCAGCGTATCCGATCGACTGGACCCGAGTATACCCGATTCTGCGTCACCGACCCGAGCGTGACTGTTGTTTCGTTCTCAGTTCAAACAGAAGTATGAAGAAGTTTTCACTAAAAATATAACAAGCATTTTCTAGACTTAAATGACTTTAAAACTGTAAAATTACGGGTGAATATCAAAATACAGCAATGCACTGTACGAGCGAGTTCTCCATCGATGAGACAAACGAATAAAATGTAAATATTTATATAAAATAATGTGTTTTATTTATTTTTCCTTCAAGTTTTTTTTATTTGGCTATTTAGCGGTTGCCCCAACTGGATAGTAAATGGTCAATGTCGCATAAAGACATCTACAATATTAGAGGCAGCGCAGGAGCGTTGCTAGTGCTCGGACAAAACTGAGGGCTTAAGACAAAGTGACATTCTATCAGCGATAACGATGATGGAAACGGCAAAAATGTATAGGACTGACGTGAGCTATCGAAAAGCATTTATGGTCGTTGTAGAAATACGTAACGCTTTGGAAGCGATTGTCACTTGTCGAGGCCCGCTGAACAGTCTCATGTTCCTTTAACCAGCCTTCTGCAACACTTAGGTCCAGTAACAAGCCCACAGAGTAGAATCTATACATATTATAAATTAGTCTCTTTTCGTGTCTGTATGTTCTGCGTTGTTCTTCTAAACCACGCATCAGATTTTGATGAGGTTTTCACCATTGTTTAAAGTTTAATATTAAAGTTATGTAATCTTATAAATCTCTATCTATTTTCATGTCTTAAAAACCGTGCGAAGCAGGAGTGGGTCGCTAGTAAGTCTTAAGTATATAAGGAGAACCAGCCTTTCAAATCGGAACAGCAACAGCATGTAATACTAGCCAAGTCAGACTTCGGGCTGCTACAGAGAAATTCCTGACAGAAAATAATAACATAACATCACGACTATTCCCCGAAGGGTTAGGCAGAAGTGAACAGATCTTAACTTAAAACTGCACACCCCTCCGCCAAAATTCCCATACAAACATTTGTAATGTGCAACAAGCAGTGGAGGGGCGTGCAATTAGAAAGAAACGATCTACCTACACTATAATAATACGTCCACAATTCGCCAGTTATGTTTAGGTCACATGTAATATGGGGCGAGGCTATTGCCATAAACCGGGCACAAATCCAATAATCTGTACTCCGGGTTGCTACTTAGCTAAGAGAAATTCTGATGTGGGTTGGTTCGTTTTGGCATGACTGGGCACTGGCCACTGGGAGTCATTAGTCGCCAGACGTGCTTGCCTTGCTGATAGACATACGTATAATGTGGTGTTCCGGTGCGATTACTGGCCTTTTCGTCACAATAATAAAAAACTCGAGAAAGAACAATTTAACTGTGACTTCGTTCGTTTTTTGGCTAACAACAATCTGGAATACAAATGAGGTCTGGAAGTTGATAAGGAAAATATAAACAATTAATCTATTTTTACTACATCCTCTGCAAAGCAATTTTATCGCACTTGATAAAACTAACGTTGTGTTTTCTCCAAATTGGCAAAACATTCGAAAAGGAACAACGAAACGCATTCCAATTATTTTGACAGTGACATTTTATCATCGACTCAGTTGAAGTGACGTGTAAACTGCATTCGTCGGCACCCTTTAATTTCCTTCTGGGAAGCCCAAATAAGCTCAAAATGAGCTTCAAACGCGACAAAAAGGAGGAAGAAGACAGTGGCGGCAACCCTTACCAAAACCTGGACAAAACCATCATCCTACAAGAAGCAAGGTACTTCAACCAGTCGCCCGTAAATCCGCGAAAATGCTCCCTGATTTTGACGAAAATTCTTTATTTACTGAACCAAGGGGATCAGAAATTTACGACCCAAGAGGCTACGGAGGCGTTTTTCGCGACTACAAAGCTTTTTCAGTCGAAAGATGTGATGTTACGCCGAATGGTGTACTTATGCATCAAGGAATTGAGTACCTTGGCACAAGATGTGATTATTGTGACTTCTTCGTTGACGAAAGACATGACTGGTAAGGAGGATTTGTACCGTGCTGCCGCTATAAGGGCTCTGTGCAGTATCACTGATAGTACGATGCTGCAGGCGATCGAGAGATACATGAAGCAGGCTATAGTGGACAAGAATCCTGCTGTGAGTTCTGCCGCCCTGGTATCGGCGTTACATTTGTCGTCGACTGCTCCTGATTTGGTCCGTCGGTGGGCTAATGAGGCTCAGGTTTGTACTATTTAAGTATTTATTTACGAACTCCATCAAAACATAACACAAGACATTACGCATACCTAGATAATGGGAAAATCCAGGTGGCTGGTCATCATCATTTAGCAGGTCTCGTGGAAGGAATGTGTGCATACTCTCATGTTTCCGACAAATAAATGATCTATTCTAGTCTATTCAAATAAGCTAAAAAAGTTAAATTAATAATAATATAAGTTTTGAATTTTTATTATTGAAATTAAATGAAATGTTTATTTGCAATTAAATCTTATAAAGACACTTTTACACACATCAATATTTGGTCAATATTTTAAAACTAGATGGCGCCGGCATTTCCTCGCTGACTGATACCTGAGAAATGCCGAAACAAACTCAGAGGTCATGGTGTCTTTAAAGTCCAAGTACTGATGTCATAAGTATGTGAAGTATAATTCAGCTGTCATTTGTGGATCTTTGACAGTCGTTACGGGTCGTGAGAAGCCTGAAAGTCTGACAACCAGTCTTACCAAGGGGTATTGTATTACCCAGTTACTGGGTTGTGGAGGTCAGATAGGCAGTCGCTCCATGTAAAATACTGGTATTCAGCTGCATTTGGTTAGATTGGAAGCCGACCCAAACATAGTTGGGAAAAGGCTAGGCAGATTGATTGAAGTATGTGAAGTACTCGTATCATCTTCATCACAATTATATTCCTGCAATTATCCCAATTTATTGACAGTCAGCACCCTAATTGCGTAATGCACAATCGGTCAGAATTGGACTCAGTTTGAAAAAAAAATCTGCTCTACAACGTAACTTACAAACTTATGCAGCAATAGATTTGATTTTTTTTTCAAACCGATTCGATTTCTGTTTGATCCTGTATTACGCAATTAGGGTGCAGCTCGCCATGTCTTTTTCTTTCATTAATTGCTAGCAGCCATAATCTCAATCATGTAAATCTTAATTTTATGCTAAAAGCTACTCCGCTATTGTAATACAATTTGATATAGATTTAATAAAAACACAATGAGATTGCCATACCAAACAAAATTGAATCACCAATATTATTACATTCTAATTTTGGTTATTAATGCTATTTTACCTGCAAATAAGCAGTTTTTAAAACACTACCCGACTGCCCCAGATGAAGGGTTATGTTTTTTGTTCAGCTGTAATTGTGCACTAACCGTGCAAACAAAAGTTATACCAAACTGTATTGCAATGTGGCAATGAAAAAAGTATATTATATAACATCTGTTTACATTTTAACTCTTTACAAATTGTATTCATGAGGTAATTACTTAGTATTGAAATTCAGTTCAGTATTGAAATCATACCATAATGCAAAATGCTTATCTTTTTCATATTAATTTTTGATCTTTATCTTTTAAATACTTTATCAATTAAATGTGTGTTAACCATACCCGATAATGGTTTTTATGAGTGCTCATTGGTTATTTTAATTATTTCAAACATTTTTACTAGCTACAAAAATATAACACTCACACCACACATTTATTATTATATTGATTAGACAAACAAGGCCCAGTTTAAACCTTTTTAAATTTTTAATTAATGAGTATAATGTAATTTTAAACAGGATACAAACTTCCCTTGATGATAGCAATTTGTGTACACACTACAATATCCACCACACACACCACACAACCACATCTATACACATTATAAACATTTTGTGTTGGTTGCTGTGCAATTTTAGAGTCGCTATGTCCAGCAGAACAGATAAGAATGTATTAATGAATAACCTAGGACTCTCGGCAGGAGCTATTGCGACCACTAGAAGACAGTTATTAACACACTAAAGACAGTATAACCTATCAATTTATTTACTTCAAAACATTTTTCTCACATTTCAGGAAGCCATCAGTTCCGACAATGCGATGGTATCCTATCACGCACTGGGCGTCGTCGCAGGCTCCCGAAAGAACGATAAACTATCCACAGTCAAACTAGTGACCCGACTCGCTAGGGCTCCACTCAAATCGCCCTACGCCCTCTGCCTGCTTATCCGTTTAGCGGCTCAACTCGTCGAAGACGACGATTCGGATTCCGCACAACCTTACATTGAGTTTATTGAATGCTGTCTTCGTCATAAATCTGAAATGGTTATCTATGAGGCTGCGCACGCGATTGTCAACCTTAGGAAGACTGCTAGAGATCTGGCTCCTGCCGTTTCTGTGTTGCAGCTGTTCTGTGGTTCTTCCAAAGCGTCTTTAAGACTTGCTGGGGCCAGGACGCTGGCTAGATTGACTGCTAAACACCCAACTGCTGTTGCGGCTTGCGCGGTAGATTTAGAAAACTTGATTTCGGATCCAAATCGTTCTGTAGCCACTTTGGCGGTGACTACGTTACTTGCAACTGGCGCCGAAAGCTCAGTCGATAGATTGATGAAACAAATATCCAGTTTTGTATCAGAAATTTCAGATGAATTCAAAATTGTCGTGGTTAGAGCTATAAGGCGGTTGTGCACGAAATTCCCGAGAAAACATCAATCACTTGCGGCGTTTTTAGCTGGAATGTTACGCGATGAAGGTGGTTTAGAATACAAGGCAGCTATAGCAGATGCTATCATCGCATTAGTTGAAGAAAACGCTGAAGCGAAAGAGACAGGGCTCGCCCATCTTTGCGAATTCATCGAAGACTGCGAGCACACGGCTTTAGCCGTCCGTATCCTACATTTACTAGGACGTGAAGGTCCAAAATCGCGTCAGCCTTCAAGATACATAAGGTTTATTTATAACAGAGTGATTTTGGAGTCTGGGCCTGTTCGCGCGGCCGCTGTATCCGCCGTTGCTCAATTTGGCGCCCAACGACCGGAATTACTCCCAAATATAAGAGTCTTGCTCGCTCGCTGCCAATTAGACGAAGAAGATGAAGTTAGAGACAGGGCTATATACTATAGCGCGATCTTGGATACTGGAGATCAACAGCTAATTAATGATTACATTGTAAATGTGCCCAAACCGAACCCCGTTCTACTCGAGAAGGCGTTACGAGACCATTTAGCGACGACCCCAGATGAGCCATTCAATCTATTGACCGTTCCCGCTGAGGAAGAGAGAAAGGAAAGCAAAGAGGCTATCGTCGAGATTGAAGTTCGAAAACCAGTCCAAATGTCTATAGAAGAAATATACGCAGAACAACTAGCCAAAATACCTGGCATTGAAAGACTTGGACCGGTCTTCAAAACTAATATTCCCGTTGATTTAACGGAAGCGGAAACTGAATACAGAGTTCGACTTTTAAAACATGTTTATGCCCGCCATGTTATTTTACAATTTGAATGCGTTAACACTCTAAGCGACCAGTTATTAGAGCAAGTACACATAAGATTAGATGTGCCACCGGAATACGAAATCAAATCCATCATTCCTTGCCAAAAATTGGCTTACGACAAACCGGCCAGCGTTTTCGTAATAGTTGAGTATCCTTGCGCGTTCTTAGACAGCCTAGGCACATTCGGAGCGACACTAGAATTCGTAGTACGAGATTGCGACCCGAATACGGGAATTCCGGATCCCGGTGAAGGCTACGCCGATTCGTATCCTTTGGAGGAATTCGAAATGGGTTGTTCAGACCAGATTCGAGCCAGAGCTGGATCCGATGATTGGGAACAAACTTGGGAGCGAGCAGCGAATGCTCCGGAAGCGAGTGACACTTTCGTACTCTCTCAAAATGATATGAATGAAGCTGCTCGGGCTGTTTGCGAACATTTAGGCCTTCCTAAAGGTGCTATTGTTGGTGATGCTGTAAAAGACATTAGGGGAGGTGGTATTTTCAGGGGCGGAGCGCCCGTGTTGGTGAGGGCTCGCCTAGCGGCCGCTGGCGGAGGCGTCACCATGAAGCTAGCCGCCCGATCCCCTAGAGAGGATGTTGCTCAACTTCTATTGGCAGCGGTCGGTTAAATTTTAGGATGTTGATGTAATTAATGATTCCATGTCTGTGTATTATTCTAGGTTTTTATTTATGTTTTTGTATAGTGTGTTTTAAGGGGTGATGTCAATATTTAAAGGGATAAAAGTGAGGGAAGGCAAGTCTACTTCTATTGAAAAGATTATCTTTATTTTGCATTTTGTCTTGCTCAGAAAAAGCGCAAATATAAATACAATACGGCCTATGAATCATGGCCGGTCTGAACATTCGCGCATGTTCTTTTGCTCACACTCGCCTCATGTCACCATTTGTTTCCTAAAAAATCTTACTGCGCAGCGTTCTGCGCGAAATTCGCACCGGCCATGGTTCATCGGCCATATTGCACATTGCCAGTTTTCTTAAAAACAGAAAGAAAAATATTTTATTTGGGACACGCACAGGAAAAACGAACAGTAATAAAAAGTAAGTACCTACATAATTACAACAAAAAAAAAGAACAATTTAAAACTAAAAAATACTCAACTAACGACCTGTGCAAGGCCAAAAAACCTCCTATCTCAGCATAATGCTACGATATTTAAAAAATAAATACCGTAGCGCTGGTATTCTAATAGTACGTACTTAGTAAATAAAATATTGTCTTGACCAACACTGCATCCTTTAAAGATTGATAAACGCCCTAATAACCTTGTATTCTTGAGAATTTTATCAGAGTAAAATAATTTGTGATTTGAATTTTCTGAGAAAAATAATTTGTGATTTTAAAATCGTTCATTTTTTTTAGATTCCCGTTTTAACTACGATCTACGACTTTTAGCTACGATCTACTAACGACTACAAAAACAACGATAGAGTTCGTATGAAAGTATCGGCCAAGAATTTGGGCCTAAAAGAGCAATATGTGGTCTGAAAACAAAGCTCTGGCCAAACTGAGGCAGACGCGACTGCGCGCGTCTATTGAGGAGGTCACGCGACTATTTTGTCGCCAGTTTGACCCTTCATACAATTTAGTTGACAAAACACGCGCGAACTAGCGAATTTCGTCGGTGGAATTCGCTTCAGTTTGGCCATAGCATAATACAGACAATGTCATCGTGTCAAAATCCTTTAATATATTTTAGAAGATTTTATTATTATTTTATAAGGTGCCTATTTTTGCTACTTTGTATTATTTTAATATAAATAATTACTATAAATATTCCGCGTTAGTAATTAGAACATTCTGTCAAAATATTGCAAAAAATATTACTTAGTATTGCCAATAAATAGATAAGCTGTATTACCACTGTCAAAAATATATTAATTGCTGAGTAATAGCTTGTTACATTAGAAAAATAATAATTGTCATAATTTTATTCTGATGTACCGTAAGCCTATTATAATAAATTTAGAACCAAACTGTATTTGGTATTCTGGTATCTAACCAAGTTATTAAAATAAAAAATGTAAATTAGAATTTTTATTTACTCACCATGTTTAATTCCTGAAGGCCAAGGAAACCCAAGGGCGATGTCTCATCACCAATGATCGGAGTAGGTAGATTGAACTGGGGCCATTGATCCGAAACGTATATATTAATATGGACATTCCTCCGGAATTGGTGGATTATTAAAAAAAAACCGAACTTATGTAGGAAATGTATTCTGCCAGAGTGGAAGGAGTCATTTGATGATTTGCCATCATCAAAAAAATCGGAATTCGATTGTTTTTATTACTCAACAGATAAATAATGAATTAATTTAGTTTTGATACCTTCCTTTAAATTTTGAATTGAGTAGTAATAATATCACTACCAACATTAACAATATTTAATTGAATCCGGAAATACCGGAATTACTTTCCGGAAAAATGGCTTATCCATGTTATTCTTTCTGTGTGCATATAAATGCACTTTTGGTACTTGTATCATAAGATACAAGTACCAAAAATCAATCTACCTACTCCGATCACTGCTCATCACTGTTTTCACTTCACCGATGTCAGTTGTATCCAAGATAAACTCGGAAAGTACATAATTTTTTTTGTCCGTCATATTGATTACTAAAAAAATTGGACACGTATTTTTCTTTTTTTACGGAATCAAAAAACTACGGCAATACTTTGAGTTCAAATGTGGCATGACGTCACTGGCCGGTAGATTTTATACGGACTTGTGACGTAGCGAGCCCCGCTCTCCAAGTTTAATGCGTCTTATATAAATCATTTTTTATTTATATTTAATAACCAGTGTTACCAAAAAATACGCGTCTAATATTTTTATATTATCTGACTGACGGACAACTGACTAAATAGTTTTTCTTTTTTTTTACCCAACATCTTAATATCCCAATTGAAAAAGACACATTGGTTTTTTGCCTGGTTTTGAATCCACAACCTCTTGCATAAGAAGCCATCACGACACTTGTCATTACGAGGGCACAAAAAAATTAAAGTAATAAAAACTAAAACCTAACTACGACAAAAAAGTCAATCAACTAAAAAGGTAATTAACAAGACACCACAGACAGACAAATAAAAAATTCGGAGTCACAAGTGTTAGGGCATAAATCGAACAGATTACGTGTGACTCCGGATTTTTAATTTGTCTGTCTGTGGTGTCTTGTTTATACCTTTTTAGTTGTTTGACTTTATTGTCGTAGTTGGGTTTTAGTTTTTATTACTTTAATTTTTTGGGGTTATAATCTACATATTTTTTAAATGTGCTAATAAAGCCCTTTCATTTGATACCAACATGGAATGTTTTTTTTTTTTTTTTTCATAATGCATTTCCTCTTGATGGCGTCATTTTTAATATGACGTCACATAGCCTATAACCAGCGGATGATCAAGACATTTCCAACGATACCTCATTTATCCAATTGTGATGAGTCGTTCAGGAGCTATGAGGAAACAGATGAACATACATACCGGTCAAAATCATAACCCTTCTTTTTTTGCTTCGCCGTAGTCGGGTAAAAACAGATTATAAATAAATGGTGGTTAGTAAAAATTTAAATCGTTGGTGGAAAATAATGTTTAAAATAAAAGTATGTGCTTCATAATTAAATCAACTGTTTATAAACAAAACTGGTACAACAATATACTTAAACATTTAAAAATTAACAATACAGTAGTCAAAAGCAATGTCAATTACAATATTAATTTATGGCTGATTTTTGAGGTCCACAGATCTACAAGGCAATTTTGCAATTATCTAGCGAAACTCAGCGGACATGATGTACACTATAAAATGATTAAACTCCGTTTAAGAATACCTCATAACCCAGGCATAAGTATTACAAAATTATGGCGAAAACAAATCAGTATTTTTTTACATAATAAATAAGAATCTGGCCCCTCGATCAAATATATTTTTAGAGAGCTTAATGACACCCGAATTTAGACCTTATTTTAATCTCTTTAAAGTATACATAAACTAGCGACCCGCTCCTGCTTCGCAAGGTTTTTAAGACTTGACAAAACATCGAGATTTCTGAGTTATATGTAACTTTAATATTAACGTATTATACACATAAACCTTCCGGAATAAATTCTCTAAACGATGGTGAAAACCTCATCAAAATCTGTTGCGTGGTTTAGAAGAACAACGCGGACATACAGACAAACACGAAAAGCGACTTTAATTTATAATATGTATACATTACCATGCTTGTCCCATGTAATGTGGGGGGGGGGGGGGGGAGAGTTATATAATATAATTATGCTATTACAAGTCGCCCGATGGTAGTAACTACCTATCGGAAAAAATTACGAGCTTCCATATAAAGTTTCATCTCCTATTTATATATAGGTATCCATCCCCTTTAAGGGGTGAATTTTCGTTTTTTTTTTAACTTGTTCTTATTTTTTTATGGCTATATCCCAAGCCTTATTTACTCTATATCACATACAAATACATTATAAGCATTTTTAATTACTATAATGAACATCGCACATCTTAACTCAAAGTAAAGCATTGAAATGTGAGCTTTATTTCGTATCACATACAGTGACATTTCCAGTCCCCGACAATGCGTCGGCAACTACTGTCACTTAATTTTGTAAATTCTACTGTATGTAAGACGACATAAAGCTCACATTTCAATGCTTCATTTTGAGTAGATTCGATACGATGTGCAGCAATAAAATAGCTACCATTTTAGTAGTTTTTAAGCTTAAAAATAATTAATGGAAACATACAGGGTGTTAAAAGACCCATCACATAGCCGTCAACTACGCATTCTGTACATTGAATTAAGTAACATAGCACAAAAATAATTGCCGGGAAACTGCTTCTATTTTTGGTGTGAAAAATCGCTGTTTACGGTAGTGCGCAACGTAACGCACGCAACACATTGTGTTTATGGGTGCATGCAACAGTTCAGAGTTCGTAGGGGTATTTAATATTATGTTATAACATTAAAAACTTGCTTTCTTTAAACAACGTCTGAAAAAGCTGGAACTTTTAACCTTCAATATCTCCATAACCAGAAAGTTCCCAGGTATGGTCCAGAACAAAAAAATGATCACAATGACGGGAATAACAAGTGGTTTTCGGCTTCGTTATGTGTCTTTTTACACCCGTTATATAAATTGAATCATCGTTACAACGAAGAAAGCTTAAAACTATGATATTTTCTTAATCACAGAGGTAGGAATGTCCAAAATATCGTTCTAGGCTTAATTTAAAGTTATTTTGCATTAACAAAAATAATGCTATAATTAAAAGAACTATAAGGGTTCCTTGTTGGCTACGGAACCCTTATTATAAGCCAACATTCAAACTAGTTTCAACCAATCAAAAGGCTTTAAACGAGTTTTAAGTACCTAATGCTTGAGTTTCTTAAGTAACAGCCAAAGTAACGCCAAAAGAAACAAATTTAACCGTTTCTTTGGCTGTTACTTTTGATGAAGAAACTGGCCATTAGTGTGTTACACAATTACCCCGGTGGTCGGGCCATGTATAGTCCCCCAGACCGTATTTCGGCCACGGCGGCCAATCTCAACGGAGACTAGTCTTCGGCGCGGGAGATATTATAGTGCACAAGTGTGTGCGTAGACACAGGTGCACTCTCTCTTCCCTCACTCTCATAGTCCGATGGGACGACAATCCGACACGACCGGAGAGAGATCAGGCGCAGGACCAACGGCTTAACGTGCTTTCCGAGGCACCCGTGCTTCGGAATGCACGTTAAGCCGGCACGGGCCATGTATGTAGGATGCATAGAGGCAGATGGACTAGAGTAGTCACGCAGTGGGAGCTAGAAGACGGGCGTCTTCCCCGAAGGAGGCCGAGGAAACGCTGGTGTGATGACTTAGGCTGCCATCAGACGGACTGTTTCAACTGCACTCTTACTGCAAATTTGCAGTTAGAATGCAGTTCCAGTACATTACGAGTATTGCAGTCGTATTAAACTGCGAGAATGCCGTCCGTCTGATGGCAGCCTTAGAGGCGTTTATGGGAGATATGGCGGAAAAGCAAGGAAAGTGAAGAGTCGAAAGCTGTGGGGGAGACCTTCGACCAGTGGTGGGACAATACAGGTTTAAACTTAATAATTATTATTATTACAGCCGGTGGTTTATACAGGGTTGAATAAGATTAGATAACGAAACTCCACAGACATTATGGGTATCGATATTATAAGAAATCTTTGGGTGCAATTAAATGAGTCAAGATTCGCCCCCTTATCGCGCTGATAACGATCCGAGCCGTGTTGCACTGAGCAGTAATCCTATATAAGAGGAGGTGCCCGGCGATATGGTTCACCATGGAGGGGAACCCAATGACCGGCCCCATTTTTTATGGGCTGCGAGACACACTCCTCGGGCAAGGTGCTAATACCGATTCCACGTGCCCCAACGACTTCTTGACGATATGATTCACTCTGCGTCCAGCGCTCGGCTTGGCAACACGTCGTGTTCGGGTTCGCGTCTGGTCAATCGTCGATTCTTACAGGGTTTTCATAACTCTCGAGGAATAGTTAAGCGGAATAGGTTACTTACTATATCTATACTCTATTTGAAATAAGATTAGACATTTAAACAAACCTTTTTACAGTCCTTTCAACCGATTTTGACTTCTTTACCGTAGGCATAAGGATGGCATTAAAAGCAAAAAGGTTCCACAAAACCAACTGTTTTCTGCAGCTGCCATTTGTCATGCCACCAACGCAATAGAAGTCAAAATCGGTTGAACGGACTGTAAAAGAGGTTTATTTAAATTTCTAATCTTATTTCAAATGGAGTATACATCTATTTTTAAGGAATCAAGAGTTACATTATTTGCAGAAGATACAGGTCATCTTCTGCACACCCTTTTCCCAACTATGTTGGGGTCGGCTTCTGATTGATGATTGAGATGTTTTTTTTTTGGGGGTCAACGACCGCTGGTACTGTTGTTACTTGAAGTAGGAGTTGAAATCTGTTTTTTTTTTGTTCTATCATAGATATCAATACTCCTCACGTCTGGGAAGTATACACCTTTTTTTTTCAAGTGACAGAGGAGCTCATGGCTGATTAATAACAGCCGCACGGGACGATCCATCAGGTTAAGCTACGCTTGCCAGGGTTGGTCCGTGGATGGGTGACCATCTTTACATTCCGAGACTCCTCCGTGCTTTCCGTGCACGTTAAGCCGTTGATCCCAGCTGTCATTCGTGGATCTTAGACAGTCATTACGGGTCGTCAGAAGCCCGAAAGTCTGACAACACAGACAAACATTTTTATCGAGTGGTATCGTATTACCCAATTACTGGGTTGTGGAGGCTAGATAGCAGTCGCTCCATGTAAAATACTGGTATTCAGCTGCATCCGGTTAGACTGGAAGCCGACCCCAACATAGTTGTGAAAAGGCAGGCAGATTGATTGATTTCAAGTGACTGCAAGAACTGCGGTTGATGACCCCAAAAAAAACTCATCATTTTTTTTTTCTTTTCATGTTTTGGTATCCCATGACTTCTGCGGAGTTTAGCTGACTAATATCATTAGACCCTGTATTTGTAGACTAGAATTAAATAGGCCAACCTATCTTTTTCTGTGGATATCTTTAGAATAAAAATCTATGGTAAATGAGGTAGATCACCTGTTTGAATCTTTAAAGTACAGTACAACTTGTTTCTTATTGTCCCTCGGCAAACTTCGTGTTTCGTCAGTCGTCGGATATCCATCAGTTGCCCTTTGCACTTGGTACAGACCGGACGCTCTCAATCGACTTGGAAGTATATAGAGTTGCTAATAATCTTTTAACTTAATGTAATTTATTTAAAAAATGGGATGAAATATGTTAAGGAAAATAGTTTTACAGCTCTGTATAGTTCACACGGAAATCAAAACAACAATAAAGTACTTAATTCAGAATTCAAATTATTATACACGATAAATCTAATAATTGATGGACATGGAAATTAGCATTCGTTTGTATTCTGAAATGTGATGATTCCCGAGGGACATTATGAAAATAGTTGTACTGTATACAATTTTTACTCTATGTTGATTGATTTGTAACATACAAACTTCGTTAAGATCCGGCTTCGTATAAGAACGGTGGCCGCCAAAGTACCCGTAATTTACCGAATGACGTCACTGAAACGTTATTTACGAAAGTAAGTTTGTGTTTTCTACTCGCTGCCATCTTTTTTTATGACGGCGGTTATGTAGCGACCACCGCTCTTCTAGAAAACCGTAGCTTATCCTATAACTAATGTTTTTTTTAACAAAAAAAACTTAACAACGATTTGTTTTGGCATAGTTAACCTAAAACTAAATATCCATAGAACTAATTAATATTATTCAAATATATTAAAATATCTAATACTTGAATTTAATGTTTCTGCATTAGTCGACAGAGCTTCGAAATCACCCATAGTAGTTGAGACTATTACTTTCAATGCACTTTCCAGTATTTGGGCTTGCCCCAAGCATTTGATTACGATTTGTCTGAAATCAAAAGAAAAGTCAGATTTTAATTAACACTTCATCACGCAGTATTCCCCGAAGGGTTGGGCAGAGGTCTAACTCAAAGCATTTATTTCGATTAAACCAATTACAGGCACTTTTGAATTGTCAAGGTGTTTAGTACAATCCTTACTAATATTATAAATGCGAAAGTAACTCTGTCTGTCTGTCGCGCTTTCACGCCAAAACTACTGAATAGATTTAAATGAAATTTGGTACACATATAGTACGGTCTTTACATAACGAGACTCTTCCGTGCCTCGGAAAGCACGTTAAGCCGTTGGTCCCGGCTGTCATTCGTGGATCTTTGACAGTCGTTACGGGTCGTCAGAAGCCCGAAAGTCTGACAACCAGTCTTACCAAGGGGTATCGTATTACCCAGTTACTGGGTTGTGGAGGTCAGATAGGCAGTCGCTCCATGTAAAATACTGGTATTCAGCTGCATCCGGTAAGACTGGAAGCCGACCCCAACATAGTTGGGAAAAGGCTAGGCAGATTTTTTGGTACACAGATAGTCTAGGGCCTGAGAAAGGACATAGGCTACTTTTTATTGACATACCACGCGGGCGAAGCCGCGGGCGGAAGCTAGTGATAAATATATTCCTTTTTTTTCATCCACTATACGGTGAAGATCTAACATTTTTTGTCTCCACTGGGAGTTGAACCCGGAACCTCTGGGTCTAAGACAGGTGGTCTAACCACTAGACCACAGAGGGGGGCAAAAACTATGGATATGGACAGCTCGCCAATAATATCTGATTGCATGATTCATCCATTAATATCTGTCATCAAGATGATAGAAAATACATGTGATCATTTGTAGAAGCAACACAAATATTCTTAGAATTTCGAATTTCAAAACTATATGACGAGACAAGCGACATAAAAATATCGGATGCTGCATCATTGTGAGAGCAGTAATAGAATTAACAGGTGTAGGTCCTGAGTTCGAATCCAGACCTGCACTTTCAAACTCAAACTCAAATAATTTATTTCAATTAAACCATTTACAAGCACTTTTGAATTGTCAAAGAGTCAGTCAGTCAGAAATATGAAGCTAGTTGCCCATTCCAAAACGTAGTAGGTACCTATGGAGAAGAACGGGCAAGAAACTCCACGGACACTCTTTTAAATAAAAATAAAAATTATACAAAAAGTTGGTTACATCATTCATGTTGAAATTATACATGTGAGAACAATGTAGAAAGCACGTTAAAAGTGTCCGCAATTACAAAAAAAAAACAAAAAACAAGTCATAAATTAAAATAATCCATGGCAGCTAAGAGATGACCAGTCACAACTGACGGCGCCCGTTCACGAACATGACGCATGGTTCAGCACCATTCAACTCAACCATTTTGAAGGGAGGTAAATGATCCAACAATGAATCAACTTTCCTTTGTGAATTTTATATTATCACCACTGCGTCCAAAACGGTGAAGGAAAACATAGTGAGGTCGCCGACATGTAATAAAACCAAACAATTCGAAGACATGTGACATCCACCAACACGCACTGGGCCCGCGTGGTGGAATATGGCCCACTCCCTCTCACAGAGAGGAAGCCTGTGTCCCAGCAGTGGGAACATTATAGGCTGATTATGATTATGCTGTAGCATGTATTTGTGGGATTAAAATAAAATTGTATTCATTACCTGTATCGCGTCATTCTCTTGTCTGTGGTCGCTTCGACGCCCGCATTTCGTAACAACATCTTTAATACTGTGTTTTCTGCTGATTCCCTTTTGATAATACTGAAATAGAAATATCAATATACAGAATAAGTTTTTCGCTAAAAATGGACACTTGATGAGATCGAATTTTTCAAGAATATTAAAAATTTATAAAACTAAAACCCAACTACGACAAAAATTCAACTAAAAAGGTTTAAACCGTAAAATAAAAGGTAAAATCCGGAGTCACACTTGTTAGGGGGCATAAATATTCCGGACTTTAACTCCGGATTTTTAATTTGTCTGTCTGTGATGCCTTGATCTTGTTTAAACGTTTTAAACCTTTTTAGTTGAATTTTCGGCCGCCATTTGTGCGATAAGGACAGCTGCAGATCGTATTCAGTTGAATCTAAGTAAAAAAGTCATACTTCGAGGTTTGACTCTCGTCTATTTCCTCCTCCAATATTGGACCAATTTGAATGATCCTTACATTATTATAAAACAAAGTCCTCCGCCGCGTCTGTTTGTTCGCGATAAACTCAAAAACTACTGCACAGATTTTCATGCTGTTTTCACCAATGGATAGTGGTTCTCGAGGAAGGTTTTAGTATAATAACCGATATCCACGCGGGCGAAGCCGCGGGTATCAGCTAGTATCTCATTAAAATAACATTAACAGTTGCCTTTGTACACTAAATCGAATTGCAACCCGTGAAATACTTATTATTGAGTAGGCTGGTGGCCATTTAGATAGATAGATAGATAGGTAGATAAAACGTTTATTTGATGCAGACAAAAGACAGCCCAACATACAAAGACAAGGTTAAATAATAACTAATTACATTAATAAATAGCAATAGGGTGCCAATTTACAAAAAAAATAAAAAACAAAAAAAATAGAAACAATAAAAGAAAACTAAACTAGACACAGTGATGTCAATATTGTCTATGACAAACTTTAAAAAATAACGAGTAATACAAGGTGCGGTGTGCGTCTCAACGTTGCACCAAATGGGAGTCCAACTCAGCATGTGTCAGGCGAATATACCTGACGCTGATATTCTGCTGGATCCCTGCGGTGACATACGGACGTCGAGCAGATACATGAAATTAATATGTGAATTTGTTATATGAAAGTGGTCTTCATCATCAGTTCCACTTCACCAAATAGTGCTTCGAGAGCAACTGCACGAGTTACTATAAAAAATACCCAAATCGCTATAGGTGTGCCTATAATATTTGAAGAGTTCCCTAGATTTCTCTAGGATCCCATCATCAGATCCTGACCTGATGACAATGGGACCATCTCGGAAGTATACTCTTTCAAACAAAAAAAGAATTTAGCAAATCTGCCTATATAATGACCAGTGATCGGAATAGGTAGAGCTAATTTACCTAAAGTTCGAAAAAGAACAGAGACAAAGTGGAGACGCCTTACGACAGAATATTTTTTCGGGACTAATGTCCCGGGTTTCAGAACATTACTTAAGTACAACTAAAATTAATAAAGTAAAACAACTATCGAATTAATTTCCTGTTTCTGTTTAAAAAAAAAAGTATGCACGATTTCTATTGTTTAAAAAAAATTAAGGTAATCTCCTAATAATCTAATATTCGTTTGAACGATGTAAGTAAGCGCAGAAGCTAATGTTATTTACATAACAGTTTTAATAATAATTTATGTGATGTCCCGAAATCCCGACATTAGTCCCGAAAAAATATTTTAGTCGTAAGGAAGTCTCCACTTTTTTTGTCTCTGTTCTTTGAACATTAGGTAGATTAGCTCTACCTATTCCGAGCACTGATAATGACAGAGGTATGCCCAAATATACATAAGAAAATATATAAATATCCGAATTGCCCTTTCTTCGTTTTAGAAGTCAGTTAAAAAGACTAAACTGACCTTTTTAACTGTTGTATGATAGCCACCATGTCTTCCAATGCTTTGCTAGCTTGATTATGTAAAGCATCCTTCCTTTTTCCAGACAATTCAGTCACACGAATTTCGTCTATGAATTTTGTACTGAAAATATTTAAATAATTACACAACATTACGCATTATAATCATCTGCCTAGCCTTTTCCCAACTATGTTGGGGTCGGCTTCCAGTCTAACCGGATGCAGCTGAATACCAGTATTTAACATCGAGCGGCTGCGTATCTGACCTCAATTCAGTTACTGGGTAACACGATACTCTTTGGTAAGACTGGTTGTCGGGCTTTCGGGCTTCTGACGACCCGTAACAACTGTCAAAGATCTACAAATGACAGCCGGGACCAACGGCTTAACGTGCTTTCCGAGGCACGGAGGGGTCTTGGTATGTAAAGTAATCACCCATCCACGGACCGACCGCGGCAAGCGTAGCTTAACCTGATTGATCGACCCGTGCGGCTGTTATTTCTTAGCCACAAATAATACGATACTGCTTGGTAAAATTTGTTGAATGATCAACTGGGTACAGTGGTACCCAACTGATAAGGCACATCGTGAATCTTCGTTCGCACAGAAAAGAAAGTATGGCACCGAAGATTAACGAAAGAATGCTAAAACTTACAATCAACCTTAGATCACTACTATTAAGGTTCATAATACACTGCAGCTGTTAGTTCCGTCTCACTCGCAAGTATGGCGGCTGACTAACATGCCACGCGGCGCGCGCTAACATGGCGGCAGCTGCCGACCAATAGCGGAGCAGGAAAAAAAAGCACGGTGCGTGGAGCGTGCCGATTGGTCAATAGCATTTCCCGCGCTTTGAAAATTCATCTTCTGCGCAGGTACATCGGTAAGCCTTATCAGTTGCGTACTACTGTAATAAATGATTATTGGGACATAAAAGGTACAATATATGTAAAAAAAATACTTACACAAATATATGTATAACCTTGAAAGTGGTACTCAATTCGTTCAAAAATATTTTGAGCAGCGAATGAGCGTACGTACTATCATTTTCAAAACCGGAATCGTTTGTACTATCATCTCGAACGATTGGCGCTGTTTTTCCGAAATTATAATTATAAATTTCGGAATTGTCAAGATGTGTCCCGGAATCGTTATTGGGAGTTTTGGATTTGTCAATATGTTTTTCGGAATTGCCAATGTGTATTTCGGAATTATCGTTTCCGATAAAACTTCCGTTCTGGGATTCCTCATTTTCGGTGTAAGTTTCACTTTCGACTTCACAATGATTTTCTTTCGCTTTTTCTTCATTTTTATCATTATTTTCTGATACAGAATGAAAATAATGACCGTTAATATTTTCAGTGTTCCGAGTCTCTTTAATTTTGTTACTAGAATATTCTTTATCAAATGTGTGATTGTTATGTTTAGAATCGGGGCTAATCGAGGGAGTAATGAAAAAATCTTCTAAAGTGCACATCGTATTATCTAGTCCATAATTATTATCTTCAAAATGATTATATTTATTAATATTTTCGGAATTTTTATTTTTTTCGGAAATAATATCAAAATCTATATGATTTCTATCGACAGAAGGTTCGTAAATATCTGAAAAGCCTAGGTCTAAATCAACAGGCTCTCTATTGGCGACTTTCTTTTCAAATTCGTCAATCAATTTGATGTTTCGTATAATTTTCGGTCCGCCTTTATCTGTTTTTTCGAGGAAAGTGTTCTCATGAGTTGTATAATTAAATTCTTCATTAATTTTTGATTCATTATTCTCTATATTTTCAATACGTTTCTTCAATGGTACATCTTTTTCTTGTACAGCTGCAACTTCATTTTCGTTGGAAAGAAAATTAAAATCATTTTGATTATTTAGTCCCATTATCTTAGTTTCATTTTTTGTATTTATTTCTACATTTTCAATATTGTCAGGTTTGATGATCTGATTATTCTCAAGCAGTCTTATTAATTTTGGTCCATCTTTATTCCTATTGTGTAAATCGTCTTCCAAAGTATTACTTAAAGACATCATTTTTTTATTGTCAATTTTCAATAGATTCAGATTTTTACCTATTGTTCTAACCACTTTGAAGTCGGTATGCTGAAATATGATAAGAAAAATAATAATTTACTATATTATTCGTGACATAACATCACACCTGTAATCTCCGAAGGGTTGGGCAGAGGTGTGCCTATAGTACACCCACATTTCGCCAGTTATGTTAAAGTTCCATGGAATAGGGAAGCCATCAACCGGCCATCAACCGGGCGCAAATCCAGACTCCGGGCTGCTACTGAGAAATTCCAGATTGCAAACCAAATAATCCTTGCCCGACCCGGGAATAAAACCCAGGACTTCATTAGCGTTTGTGATCACTAGACTGCCTAGCTTTGTTTGTCAAATTATGTTGGAGTCGGCTTCAAGTCTAAACAGTATTTTGCATGGAGTGACTGCGTATATATATATTTTTTTGAGGGTGGAAAATATCAAATGACTTCTCCCACTCTGGGCGGAGCTGGAGGGCGTGTCAGACTTTTGACTGACTAAAATCCACCCGTGTTCCTTCAGTTGCCTGTTGCCAAAGTCCCGGTATCCCTTTCGGACTTTCCCGCAAGCGACCGCCTATCTGACCTCCACAACCCAGTCACTGGGTGCCAAACTTTCGGACTTCTACCTTCCCGTAACATGTCAAACATCTACGAATGACAGCCGGGACCGACGGCTTCGTGCTAACCGAGCCACAGAGGGGTCTCCGCATGCAATCAATGGTCACTCACCCAAGGACCAATCGCGGTAGGCGTAGCTTATCCATCAATTGACTCGTGCAGCTGTTATCGAAAAAATAAAATCAGCTGTTCCCTACATTTTGACGAGCTGTACGAACATAAATGTAGGGAACAGCTGATTTTTTTCGCGATTTCAGTTGTGGTCACGTAGTGAAAGTTGGTCATAATGACGAGTACAATGGCCTTTTAAGAGATCTCGTGTATGAATAGATATACCTTACATGTATAAGGTCAAACGATTTTTCTACGTCATGGTTAATACGCCGTATCGTAAAGATACCGTGTCGTGTACAAATGAGTTATAGTTTGACTCGCGGCGGTCAACGCTGCCCGCGTTGACCAATGAGCGGCGGGCGGGTGCCGCGCGCCTGGAGCGACGGCCAATGAGCGGCCTGCACTGCCCCCTCGTATGCCACGCACATACCTAAGGCGCGGAACAGCGGTCCCAGTCAAACTAAAAAATAAACTTACATCCTCAATCTGATTTTGTTCGTCCAAATTTTCCTTGTAACCTTCCCATTCTTTAAAATGTTTCTTTAAATAGTCTATCACGTATGATTTCCTTTTGAAGTCTAAAAAGAAAAAGAAAAACATTTCAATTTCATAATATTACTATAGTTGACCTCTCCTCTGCACCGCGCCAGTGGTACGCGCTAACTCCCGGCGGCAGTGCGGCGCTCATTGGTCAACGCTGCCCGCCTCGAGCCGCGCATTCTTAGGGCGCGGAACAGAGGCTCGGTCACAGCATAGTAAGTAGAGTTCAAAACTTGATAAAAACTTAATGACTTATTCAGAAATATATGAACCTTCTGTGTGATGTGTGATGGAAATATTATATACTAGATGTTGCTCGCGATTTCGTCTGCGATGCAGGATGAAAAGGCCTATGTCCATCTCCAGGTCTTGGTCTACCTATGTGCCAAATTTCATCCAAATGAGTTCAGCTGGTTTAGCGTGAAAGCGTAACAAACAAACTAACTCACTTTCGCATTCATAATACTAGTTAGGATTTCAATGTTATATTAAAGATTTGACAGCAAATAAAGTTGAATAGCTTTTCATTTGTAAACTCAAGGGGGAAATTTGAAAACTAAGTTAAAAAAAAAAAGTTATGTACCTAAAACCCAACTACGACAAAAAAGGCAACCAAGAATCCGGAGTCACACGTAATCTGTTCCATTTATGCCTTAACACGTGTGACTCCGAATTTTAAATTGTCTGTCTATGATGTCTTGTTTATACCAAGACAATCAAGACGTTTCCAACGATACCTCATTTGTAAAATTATGATTAGTAGTTAAGAAGTTATAAGGGAGCAGATGAACATACATACATACATGTCGGTCAAAATCATAACCCTCCTTTTTGCTTCGCCGTAGTCGGGTAATGAGGTTAAAAAAAAGAGGTTATACTCACACTGAGGTTGAGACCGAATTTCTTCTAGACCCACATCAACCTCTGACTTGCTTAGCGAAGGAGTTTTCACCAATTCCGGGTCAAATTCTGGTTTACTACTCTCCAAATCAGTCTGTAAGTTATTTAGACGTAATTCCGCCTCTTTCAGTTCTTCGTTATGCGGGTGAACGATCTAAAATATAAAGTAAATATTATTGTATGACAAGTTAAATTAAACGACAAAAACAATGCATCTAATAAAGGTTTTTTTTTTTTTGATAGCTAAGAACACTCGATCTCACCGAAATCACCTTTCAAACAAAACAAAAAAAACCAAAGTCGCTTCAGCCGTTTGGCAGCTGCGATGGCGCAGACAGACACACATACACACGTTGAACTTATAATACCCCTCTTTTTCTGTCGGGGGTTAAAAAGATAGAATGGAAAATATAATAACTAGCTGCGCCCCGCGGTTTCACCAGCGTAAGTCTCGATCCCGTAATTATATCGGAATAAAAAGTATCCCATGTCCTAATCCAGGTCTTGGTCTACCCATGCGCCAAATTTTATCCAAATCTGTTCAGTCGTTATATCGTGAAAGCGTAACAAACAAACTCACTTTCGCAATTATAATATTTATTAGTTAGAACTAGCTTTTGCTCGCGGCTTCTCCCGTAAAACTCTCGATCCCGTAGGAATATCGGAATAAAAAGTATCCCATGTCCTAATCCAAGTCATGGTCTACCCGTGCGCCAAATTTTATCCAAATCTGTTCAGTCGTTTTAGCGTCAAAGCGTAACAAAAATACAAACAAACTTTCGCATTTTTAATTTTAAGTTAGGATAGTCCTGCTGCACCACGGTTGTCCTTGGGTGCAATTGTATAGTGCATACAGGTATACACGGGGGTTGGTGCCTCATTATTTAAAATTGACAAAGGAATCTCTACGAGTTGGCTTCGGCCCCTCTTACGCCTTCCTAAGGTCCAGGACCCCAGGGTCCCGAGATGCCTGCCAGGGTTGCGGGAAAGTCCGAAAGGGATACCGGGACCTTGGCAACAGGCAACTGAAGGAACACGGGTGGGTTTTAGTCAGTAAGTCTGACACGTCCTCCCGCTCCGCCCAGAGCGGGAGAAGTAATTTGATAATTTCCCATTCTCCAAAAAAAAAAAAGGGTCCCGAGATATTTCAGACTGTAGTTTTTAAACATTAAATTAAAAAAAAGCGACTTCGAATGTATTCCCAATTTTCAAAAAACAAAAATAATAAAATTCAAAACTTTATGAGCCCGAGTGCACAATCGTTCTTGTAAGATGTGAAACATTTTTTACTTACTGCGCAGCCACTCGTGCGCTACTTCACGAGAGCTTATAAAGTTTTGCGCGTACTAAACTTTTCTTCCAAAGTTCAAACTGTTCAGTAATTAACTCAACACACAGACAGACCAATTTTTTGTCGCTGGGCCGACAAAATCGAGACCAAAACCGAAAGCTTCAGGGTAGCCCGCGAAATTCAAATTTTCTTACGTTTTTTTGCAATTTGACGTTTATCTCAGAGATATTTCTCGACGGCATGTGAAGCCAAGTCAGAGGGCCCTGGACGGCTTTAAAACTCTGACACCAGGTAAGTGGCTAACCACACGAAAAGTAGAAGATTACTTAGATAAACACAAGCCCCTCAAAATCAGAAATTGTTTCATTGTTATAAACGTTTACCTTTAAAGATTCAACTAGCAGCACACCATATCCAAATAGTTTCATGAAATCTTCGGGTATTAAATACATTTTTAATTTCCCTGAAAAATAATTAAAAAAAACAATCTTATTTTTATTTTCTTAATTACAAATTAATACTTGTAGGCTTTCACACCTGTGAAGTGACAAATTTCGGGTTAACTTATATATATCAGACTAGCTTCCGCCCGCGGCTTCGCCCGCGTGGTATGTCGATAAAAAGTAGCCTATGTCCTTTATCAGGCTCTAGACTATCTGCGTACCAAATTTCATTTAAATCGGTTCAGTCGTTTTGGCGTAAAAGCGCGACAGACAGACAGACAGAGTTAATTTCGCATTTATAATATTAGTAAGGATTATTCCATGCAAATAGAGAAATACCATAAGAACGTTCTCAGACAGGCTATTTTGCACTTTAAGTAATTTACAATAAGGATCATTATATGTCGTAAAAAACGTTGAAAACTCCTGGAAGAGCTATTGGACGATGAAAATGCTCATGAAAGGATACCTACCAATCTGCCATAAACGCAAATTAATGGACATTTACATCCTCACATACGGCGCTCGAACCGGCCGTAGACAAAGTGATATTCTATCAGCGATAACGATAATGGAAAAGGCAAAAATGTATAGGACTGACATAAGCTATCGATAAGCTTATGTCAATCCTGTTGAAAGTCGTTGTAGAAATACGAAACGCTTTCGAAGCGATTGTCACTTGTCTAGGCCCTCAGGTCTTTGACAGGTTTTCCAGCGAGTAATGGAGCGGACCGTGTTTGGAACACAGTGCTGCGCTGTAGCGCATTGTGAGTGCACCGTGCACACTTCGATGATTCGATCTAATACCAAAACAAACAGGTTTTTTTGCTGAGACCGTTCTTGTTGTTTTGTTTTTGTAATTGTGTATGATTAATTAATTATATATTATTTTAATATGTATTTTTATTACTAGTTATTTATATTATAATTATTTATTAGGTATGTTGAAACTGTATGTACTTCCCGTCACTTGTCCTTATGGGTTCATTCGAAAACCAGCGTCAGACAGTATCTGTCTGGCATTAATGCTGAAATGAACCTTTTTGGCGCAGCCGTGAGGCACACACTATTGTTTTAAAAACAATATGATACTTTTTTTTGTTATTTGTATTTTGTGTTTCATGAACTGTGTCCAAATAAACTTTATTCTTTCTTTTCTCCAAAAAACAAATCACCAACGTCACCCAAAAAGCAGCCAAGCATAAGTGGGACTGGGTCGGACACGTTTCCCGCATGTCGGATGAGTCATGAGTCAAATCTACCACCATGTCCCAGAAAACGTCCTGTGACATGGCAAATCCAGGAGAAGATGGCGAGACGAGCTTGACGCCTACAGACAGGATTGGTCCACACTAGAGACACAGAGAGGAGTGGAAAGGAGAAAGGGAGACCTTTACCCTGCAGTGAGACAACACAAGCTAAACAAAAAATGCGGGGCAGTCTGGGGACTGCCGAAAGAAGTGAAAACTAAGCAACAATGCGTAACCTCAACGTAATTCAAACGGTAGACGGTAGATGGCGCTAAAAACATTTCTTCAAGCGTGACGATGACGAAAAAAACTTTTAAAAAAAACAAACTAACTTTAATAACTGAAAAAAAACAAAAAAAACTAAAACTAAAAAAAAAACTAACAAAAAAAAACTACTAAAAAAAAACTAGCTACTACTACTAGTGAAAAATAACTTTAATTTCTGAAGTAGGTGTCTGCTTTAAAATTTTCGTTTTTTACCACCGACTTCCGAAATTAGTTATTTTTCACTTTTTAGCTGTGGTACTACCCCACACAAATTCGAATACCACTACCTGCTATGTAAATAACAGTGACGGAGTCAAATAAGATGTCGTCTACATATGGAAAAAATACGTAATTATTGAAGGTAACTCAAAAACTACGAACAAAGTTAATAAAATTTATATGGGACCACCCCTGAAGCATGACCTACCAAACAAAAAAAGAATCATCAAAATCGATTTATAATTGGCGGAGTTATCGCGTAAGATAAACAAAAAAAAAAAAACTTACAGACGAATTGAAAACCTCATCCTTTTTGAAGAAGTCGGTTAAAAAACGTGTTGCGCTGACCCTATGTAAAGGAATGATTGCTGCTGCGTCACTTCCGGTCTCCATACATTTTCTATTGGTTTATATGAGATTTTATTCCGACCACGATAGGAATGCTGCGCGATATAACTGCGACGACACCGCTGTGCAGCAGTGTCGCCCTGACGGTGCGGCAGACCAGAGGCGCAATTCCCGTAATTTGTAAAGACGTTCGGATTCGCATCTCATTCGGAATCTGCCCCAAATACAAATAATTTACCAACATTTTTGACAAGTTTGACGGATTGCGATTTGAATGTGAACGAGAATTCGCCTTCAGTAGTGCGGCGTTCATCACAGCGATACTACGGGAATGTTGAAAACTGAAGTAGAGTCTCTCAAACGAAAGCTGACCACGAATTCTGTTGAATATTTTACTTCACTTCTAAGTAAAATATTACATGTCGAATCCTACTAATATTATAAATGTGAAAGTTTGTGTGTTTGGATGTTTGTTACTAAATCACGCAAAATTGGCTGAATGGATTTGGATGAAATTTGGCAAACAGACAGTTTATAACCTGGATTAACACATAGGATACTTTTTATCCCGATATTCCCACGGGATCGAGACTTACGCGGGTGAAACCGCGGGGCGCAGCTAGTTATTATATAAATATGAAATACTAATAAGACATAATATGTCTTGAATAATAAATAGTATCGATTGCGTCAACCGCGTGTAAAGCCAGCTCTTGATTTATTGACGTGCAAAAGTGTTTGTACAAACCTACTTACAGAAATAAAATCATTTATCATTTGATTATTGGACAGACTCTAACACCACGGATAGGTGCCGCACCACAGCGGTGCTTGGAATCACGCGGCGGGCAGCAATGACGCGCAGCACTGCCGCGGGCAGCGTTGTTCGGAATCATACTTTAACATGGGACAAGGGCAGGAATCCTACTAATATTATAAATGTGAAAGTTTGTGTGTTTGGATATTTGTTACTCAATCACGCAAAAACGGCAGAATGGATTTGAATGAAATTTGGCAAAGAGATAGTTTATAACCTGGATTAACACATAGGATACTTTTTATCCCGATATTCCCACGGGATCGAAACTTACGCGGGTGAAACCGCGGGGCGCAGCTAGTACCATAATATCTCGTAAAATAGTTCTTACCCTGCATACATTTGTCCAATAATTCAGATAATTTATTTGTAAAATCTCTTATTTTAGTATGACTACCAAACAACATTTTAATACAATTTAATGTATCTTTTAGTGTCAATGGGGCTACAGTATTTTCCATACAAACACAGTTGTTCTGAAAATAAAAATATAATTATTTGAAAAACGTTACTTAATATCAAGCTTGCTTCCTCTGAGAGGTCAGGCAGAGATGTCTGTAAACTCATATTTCGAGTGAAATTTCTCACGATTTTTTGTTATTAAAATTAAAATCCCCGATGGTGGCCATGCCAATGTCAGTCACACGGCGCATCAAAGTCCCAGCAGCACAGCTGTTCAGTTAGAAGAGCTTTATTCTATACTATAGTATGCCATAGTAGCTTCTTCATAAAGAACTTACAGTAACAGAATAAAATCATATAATTTGATTAAACAATTTTGTAGATTTTTATAAACAGAACTTGAACTCTAATGTTATACGTAACAAAGTTCAAATTCCATTGCAGTCAAAAATTTACAATGGCCAGAAATGGTCACTCAAAAATCAACTTAAGACAACATAATGTTTAAGTAGATAGTTGATTAGCTATAAATGTAAATTATCTATGATTCTGAATTCAATAGAGAGAAGTCATACCTGTAAAATATGCATCAGAGTATCTTCCATGATTTGCATATAAGAACATATCCATTCATCAATCCTTGTTTTAATTTTATTCCTCATATTTCTACTTTTTATACGAAACCTCTTTAGATTCTCGTCAATGGAATCTATGTTCGTGCGCGTTCCAATTTGGTCATTCACAGTCGAATTTTCGACGTGAACGGACGTGTATCGCGTTGCATTTTTGATTGGTAACAGTTGGGGAATTTTAAATAATCCTGTGCTGTCTTTGGTTTTCGGAATCTGATTTTCAAGCTGATTTTTCGTTGTAGAATCATTTTTTATGGTTCTGATGATTTTTTGTATTCTTGTCTGTGAAGGGTTTAGTATTTTGTTCTCGCTGGTCACTCCAAAAGGTTCTTGTCGTAATGATAAACAAGGACTCGGCATAACTGGCTTTGCAGAATTTTCTAATTTCGATTTTGATTTAATATTTGTAATTGGTGTAGAGTGGAAAGGGTTTTCTGTATTTTCAAAATTATATTCCAAAATATCGTTTTGAAAATCATCAATTTCATGATTTGTTTTGGAGACTGGTTTTTCAATAGAAATTGTCTTTCGAAAACTGTTTGCATTAAAAACGGTGTTAGGATTGAGAATTCGGTTTTCAAAATTGACAAAACCGTTTTCTTTGACATTTTGAGTGTGAAAAGGATTTCTACCCACATTTTGAGGTTTGAAAACATTTTTATCATTCAAGTTTAAGCTTGAAACTTCGCTGCTTATGTCTGAAAGACCATCGATATCGGACTTATTAATATTTACAATATTTTTTTGTTGAGTAATATCAATTAATTTATCACAGTCTAAGCTAGAATCAGTGTCGCTGTCAGTACTCGAAAACAATTGCTTCTGAATTGGAGTCTTATTGCTAAATAAATTTAAATTTTTATACTGATTTTTTCCATCTATGTTATTTCTTGAGATACTTTTAATTTTCTTCCCCTCTGAAATAATTTCGGGTTTAATGTCCAAATTACTAAATAAACTTTGGTTAAATTGATCTCTGACGTCATTATTTGGGGTAGTAATTTTGATATCTTTCTTCTCTGGCGTTATATTTGGTTTGATGTCGACTCCAAACTTTATTTCGTTTAGTTTATAAGATTTTATGTTTAGAAAAGTCGCTCTGATTTGAAGATGCGGATCGTTCGTTATAAGAACCTGAAAAAGAATGTAACATTTCACATAAAACTACAAAACATCACGCCTGTATTTCCCGAAGGGTTAGGCAGAGGTGTACCTATAGTACACCCACATTTCGCCAGTTATGTTTAAGTCCCATGTAATAGGGGGCGAGCCTATTGCCATCAACCGGGCACAAATCCAAACTCAGGGCTGGTAATACGAAATTCCTGATGGCAAAACCCAATAACACATTGTCCGACCTGGAAATCGAACCGGGACTGTGGGAATATTACAGGGTGATTATGTATATACAAGTGTATTATATTGTAACCGCCAAAAACTTAAAACTCAGCATTCGCGCTTGCAAATTCTAGAGGCAGCGCAGAGCAGTACAATTTACACTGCTTAACAAATATCAACCTTTCATTGGTTCAAATAAAGTTCAAGATAAATAAACTTCCTTTAGTCCGTAAAAGCATCAACGCGGACAGTATTTACGACTTTATTATAAGACATGCAACGTTGATATTTGTTTGGCACTTAGACCAAAGAGGCAAGTAGGACAAATACTAGATATGACTGTTATTACCAGTGATCGGAATAGGTAGAGCAAATCTACCTAAAGTTCAAAGAACAGAGACAAAAAAAGTGGAGACTTCCTTACGACTAAAATATTTTTTCGGGACTAATGTCGGGATTTCGGGACATCACATAAATTATTATTAAAACTGTTATGTAAATAACATTAGCTTCTGCGCTTACTTACATCGTTCAAACGAATATTAGATTATTAGGAGATTACCTTAATTTTTTTTAAACAATAGAAATCGTGCATGCTTTTTTTTTTAAACAGAAACAGGAAATTAATTCGATAGTTGTTTTACTTTATTAATTTTAGTTGTACTTAAGTAATGTTCTGAAACCCGGGACATTAGTCCCGAAAAAATATTTTGTCGTAAGGCGTCTCCACTTTGTCTCTGTTCTTTTTCGAACTTTAGGTAAATTAGCTCTACCTATTCCGAGCACTGGTTATTACTTACCACATAATAATTTGTATCAACAATTTTCATACAGCAGTTAAGAATGCTGTCAGTAGTCACTACAATGTTACCACTTTCTGAGGTTTTAGGTTCAACTGTGGGCAAAATGATTTAAAGATTTACGTATAATAATATCAGCAGTGTGTGCATTTTTATAAAAGAAGCCGAAGCAAAGCCCGTTTAAACTTACTACTTATCAATAAAGTAAAAAAAATATTTAATAACTTAAACATGTCTTTCATTTACTGAATTTACCACTATCAAGTCATCTGCCTAGACTTTTCCCAACGATGTTAGGGTCGGTTCCAGTCTAACCATATGCAGCTGAATACCAGTATTTTACATGGAGCGACTGCCTATCTGACCTCCACAACCCAGTTAAGTTCAGTAACTTAACTGGGTTGTGGAGGTCAGATAGGCAGTCGCAACCAAACCACCAAACCAAACCAAACCACCAGTCTTACCAAAGGGTATGGTGTGACCCAGTGGTCACACCATACCCTTTGGTAAGACTGGTAATTTACCACCATCTATCGTCACATAAATACATAAATAAAATAAAATAAAAAAACAGGCCAAGTGCAAGCCGGACTCGCGCACAAAGGGTTCCGTACCATTATCTATAAAAACAGCAATTAAATCACGTTTGTTGTATGGGAGCCCCTTTCAATATTTATTTTATTCTGTTCTTTAGTATTTGTTTTTATAGCGGCAATAGCAATACATCATCTGTGAAAATTTCAACTGTCTAACTATCACGGTTCATGAGATAAAGCCACAGACGATACAGTGGCGGACGGACGGACAGACAGCGGAGCCTACACACGGACGGATGGACGGACGGATAGCGGAGCCTTAGTAATAGGGTCCCGTTTTACCCTTTGGGTACGGAACCCTAAAAAGCTTTTTATTTCCTGCACGTTGTTTACAGTACAGAAATTAATTCTAATTTAAATGTAAGCTTAAATATAAGTTTTTAATAGGAATTTGTTTGTGTACTATATGCACTTGCAGGAATCCCTCCACTATCTCTCTATTTACGGCTATAATAACCCGCCAAATTGACGAAGTGTGTCAAATTGATAAACAATTTATTTCCCTTATTTATTTACTAGCTTTTGCCCGCGGCTTCGCTCGCGTTAAGTTGCATCTCAAAATTCTTTCTTAGGGGATGCTTACGTCATAGTAGCTTTATGCATGCAAAGTCTCAGCCCGATCGGTTTAAAATTGACAAAGTTTCATACAAACTTTCATCCCCTATTTTATGCCCTTGGGGGTAGAATTAATCAAAATCCTTTCTTAGCGGATGGCTACGTCATAACATCTACCTGCATGCCAAATTTCAGCCCGATCCGTCCAGTGGTTTGGGCTGTGCGTTGATAGATCACTATGTCAGTCAGTCAGTCAGTCACCTTTGAGTTATATATATTTAGATTGGATCTCTAACAGAGGCCAATTACATGCAAGTATACATAGAACAGGGTCAAATACAATTGTGGGCTTCCAATAGGAAATATGCATGTGATTCAAATAAGGGTCAAATATTTTTTTTAATAAACTTCATATATTACTTCAGAATTATGCCTCAATCAATATTTTTGAATAATATTTCTTTATGAGCAAGAAATTAATTTTTAAGTGTCAAAAAAATGTGGGAAATTCAAATACTTGAAAAGCGACGCGAGAGCGGATGTGACGTAACAATCTAGGATAACAATCAAAATGTCAATGTGTGCTGTGTGAGTGTTGACTTGACAGCAGCACTTGACATTCAATTGACACTTGTTTGTTTGTCGTCATAGCGCTCTGTGTTTCTTGTACTAGATTGTGACATCACCACACCAAGCGCGCCAAATGGAGGGCGTTTAAATAGCCCGTGTCGATTGGATATGTTAAACATTTTTTTGAAGTACTTTAAATTGCTTTTTTGAAGTCGATTTTTTTTTAACTTTTTTATATCGAAATAAAAATTAAAAAAATACATGCATGTGCCCTATTATAGGAGACCACTTCATTCACTTATAATCTAGGTACAGTAAGTTTGACAAGGTAAAAATCGTAACTAATATTACGTATAAATATGAAAGTGAGTTTGTTTGTTACGCTTTCACACTAAAACGGCTGAACGGATTTGGATGAAATTTGGCACATCGGTAGACCATGACCTAGAATAGGACATAGGATACTTTTTATCCCGATATTCCTACGGGATCGGGACTTACGCGGGTGAAACCGCGGGGCGCGGGTGAAACCGCGGGGCGCGGCTTTTATTAAAATAAAACAAAATACATAACACGAAAATCAAAGTGAATTACATAACAAAAGAATAATAATAACACAATGGCTCATGAGGTTGTCGACATGTGGGATGTGGACTCTGCGATCATTGGGCCGATAGTCGTATCAGCCAATGGCTTAATTGCCAAGAGCCTCGATCAACACCTAAGGAGGCTCTCGTTGGGCAGCTGGATTAAGGGCTTGATTCAGAAAGCGGTACTCCTGGACACGGCTCGCATTGTTAGGAGGTTCCTTTCTCTGGAGCCCTGACCGCCGGTAGCTTGGACCCTGTTCCCGATACCGGTGGGCTACTATTTTTTTAATTTTTAAATGTTTTTTATATATATTTTTATTCTAATATTTAAAAATATAATTTATGTATAAGAAAAGTGAAAAAAAAAAAAAACAAATGAGTACCTTACTGTCTATGAACAAAAATAAATGATTAATACCTATATAATGCGCCGGCGGTGTTGCCAGTTTCCTCGTCAGCCGTCTTGCGTTGATGACTCGCTGTTGTCCGTGACAGTCTCCCAGACACAGCGCCTCTATATCAGCTGCCACCGCGTGTGGTATAATCAGTCTGCATTTTGGGTCTAGAAACAAAGTGCTGGTAAATTAATCTGCCTAGCCTTTTCCCAACTATATTGGGGTCGGCTTCCAGTCTATCCGGATGCAGCTGAATACCAGTATTTTACATGGAGCGACTGCCTATCTGACCTCTACAACCCAGTAACTGGGTAATATGATAGTCAGTGGTAAGATTGGTTGTCCAGACTTTCGGGCTTCTGACGACCCGTAACGATTGTCAAAGAACTACGAATGACAGCCGGGACTAACGGCATAACGTGCTTTCTGAGGCAGAGGAGTCTCTAGGTATGTAAATATGGTCACCCATCCACGGACTAACCTCGGCAAGCGAGTAAGAGCGAGACGGAGTGGGGTGCTGGCGGCTCTCAAGCCTCGAATAGTTTAGGTAATTGCTTTTTACGGTGAAAATAATGGTAATTTAAAAAAAAACATAAGACCTGCTTTATTATTAGTTCAGATATTATGCAAAGTTTCATGATCTAATTTAAAGTATTGAATACAAGCGGTTTATAGTTCGGTTTAGAGGTAACTTTGGATTTTTTTCTATCGAGGAAATTTTATGTAATCGTGTTTTCGGACTCACGATCGTCCATCAATGTGCCAGTTGGAGGCCGCGACAGTAATCCTTACTAATATTATAAATGCGAAAGTAACTCGGTCTGTCGGTCGCGCTTTCACACCAAAACTACTGAACCGATTTAAATGAAATTTGGTACACAGATAGTCTAGAGCTTGATAAAGGACATAGGCTAGTTTTTATCGACATAACACGCGGGCGAAGCCGCGGGCGAAGCCGCGGGCGAAGCCGCGGGCGGAAGCTAGTATTGTACACATTATTTGTTTCATTTAAATCGATTCAGTAGTTTTGGCGTGAAAGCGCGACAGACAGACAGAGTTACTTTCGCATCTATAATATTAGTATGGAAGTAAGGATTAGTAAGGATTACAAAAAGTGTAAAAGCTTAGAACATTGCCAAGGTATGAAAAATAAGGTATAACTTACCAGAGAGTACAACTTTGTCAATCAACTCATAATCCAATAACAATACGTCGGTATCAACAACAACATACCAAGTTGTATTGTTAAAAGTTGGCCGTTGGTAGTTGGCAGTTGGTTGCAAGGTTGGTGGTTGTTCATTTGGTGGAGGCATCTTCGGAGACACTTTTACAAAAGAAGGTGGACTTTTATCATTGAGTAAAACTGGTGATTTTGGTGCTTCCATTATGGTTCGGGTAAGGTTTGGTGTCAATGGCTGGAATGAAAAATAAGATAATATTATGACTTTGTTTATGGAGCAGTGGTGGTCCAGCGAGCAGTGGTGGCCAAGTGAGGAGTGGTGGCCAAGTGAGCAGTGGTGGCCCAGAGAGGAGTGGCGGCCAAGTGAGCAGTGGTGGCCCAGAGAGGAGTGGTGGCCCAGAGAGAAGTGGTGGCCCAGAGAGGAGTGGTGGCCCAGAGAGGAGTGGTGGCCCAGAGAGGAGTGGTGGCCCAGAGAGGAGTGGTGGCCTAGAGAGGAGTGGTGGCCCAGAGAGAAGTGGTGGCCCAGAGAGGAGTGGTGGCCCAGAGAGGAGTGGTGGCCCAGTGAGCAGTGGAAGCCCAGTGGTAACGGCCGCGACTTACGAGTTGTAGGTTTTAGGTTCGAACCCTGACAGGCGCTTTACTTTGTGTAAATCATTTCATCACCACTACTCTCAAAACGGTGAAGGAAAACATCGTGAGGAAGCTGGCATGTCCAAAAACCAAAAATTCGAAGACATGTGACATCTACCAACCCGCATTGGGCCCGCGTGGTGGATTACGGCCCACTCCCTGTCGCAGAGAGGAGGCCTGTGTCCCAGCAGTGGGAACATTAGAAGTGAACAGGGTTTGTTTACACTTTCATGACATACTTTTTGAATAGAACACATCACTATCTGCCTGGCCTTTGCCCAACTATGTTGTTGGGGTCGGCTTGCAGTCTAACCGGATGCAGCTGAATACCAGAATTTTACATGGAGCGACTGCCAACCCAGTTACTTGGTAACACGATGCCTCCTGATAAAGTATTAGCGCTTCCTGATAATCGTATCGGGGATGCCAGATTTTCGGGCTTCTGACGACCCGTAACGACTGTCAGAAATCTACGAATAACTGCCTGGACCAACGGCTTAACGTGCTTTCCGAGACACGGAGGGGTCTCGGTACTTAATGGATGGTCACCCATCCATGGACTGACCTCGCCAAGAGTTGCTTAAACTTGAAAATCGACCACACATGTTGCTTACGACTTAGTACTATAACACACCACATGATACTTACAATATAGTCTTCTTGTGTCTCACCGTTCGTGGAAACATCATTATCTGGTTCAGCTTTTAGATTAAATGCGACCTTTTTCTTAGGTGTTAGAGGTTTTAGATCATTTACTTTTGGCTTCTTTCCTGAAAAGTAAGCAAATAATAAACCTCCTATAACTGCTTCGTTGGTTTAGTGGTCGCGACCGCTAAGCACGGGTACCTGGGTTCAATTCCCAGGTTTGGCAAAGTGTTATTCGGTTTTTCCATCAAAAAATTCTCAGTAGCAATCCGGAGTTTGGAAGTTGGCGGTGTGATACCCCCGTGGCTCGGAAAGCACGTCAAGCCGTTGGTACTGCACCTGCTCACTGTCCGGTCGTGTCGGATTGCCGTCCCATTGAACTATGAGAGTGAGGGAAGAGAAAGTGCACTTGTGACCGGACTTCGAGTCCGGATTTGTGCCCGGTTGATGGCAATAGGCTCGCTCCCAATAAAATGGGCCTTGAAACATAATTGGCGAAATGTAGGGTACACCTCTGCCTAACCCTACAGGGATTACAAGCGAGATGTTATGATATGTGTGTAATAATAATGAACCTTCAAGTGAGTATCAAGCCAAAAGCGACTGTTTTCTCTCTAGGAACAAATCAGTCAATCTGCCTAGCCTTTTCCCAACTATGTTGGGGTCGGCTTCCAGTCTAACCGGATGCAGCTGAATACCAGTACAAGGAGCGACTGCATATCTAACTTCCACAACCCAGTAACTGGGTAATAGGATACCCCTTTGTTAAGACTGGTTGTCAGACTTTCGGGTTTCTGATGACCCGTAACGACTGTCAAAGATCTACGAATGACAGCCGGTTCCAACGGCTTAACGTGCTTTCCGAGGCACGGAGGAGACATTCTAGGGACAAATCTGAGAGGAAAAATGCGAAAAAATGCTCCATCACTTATTGTTTTATTGTAAAAAAGTTTTTAAGTTTACCACTACTTGCTATCATTTCACAACAGTGAAAAAAAGTTCTATAACATCATCAAAATACACCATGTGGATTAAATACATAATAATGTATTATTGAAGCTAACTCAAAAATTATCCATGTTTAAAAAAAAAAAACGTCTACAGTGCAAACTGGCGCGATATCGCGGGCGCGACAGCCAGTGCGGCCCTTGTTGCGCCCGCGATATCGCGCCTTTGTTGGGAGCCATAAATCGGCTCAAAAAACAAAGAAAAACTGGTGTACCTATATATGTATACATTTTTTTTTTACTGCCGAATACACCTCCTTTTTTTGAAGTCGGTTGAAAACGCAAGAACACATCTCGACCTGAGGCTCGAACTCTGGACTCCACACTCGGCAGTCGCGTTTGCCACCACTAGCCCAACAAGGCATTCAGACAATATTTTCATGCAAATAAATTGGGCTCATACTTACTATCAACTGCTGTATCTGCAGCATCTGTAGATCTTCTCTTAGCCAGCAAGACGAATCTCAAATCAGAGCTATCCAGCAAAATATTTTTATTCTTAATGACATTAAGAACCTCTGTACTAGATTTTGTACTTTCAACCTTACTACTAAAACTTATGATTGGTTTATCATTACTCTCAATAACATCAGGAATTTTTGGAGTAGACTTGGGTTCTAATTTCAAAGTTGGTTCCTTAATCAATGTTTTTGAAAAGAAATTGTGCGATTCAGAAACGCATTCTAAAAATAAATCCTTTGGAGTCGACGTTTTAGCAAATGGCTTGACAAGTTTATTGTTCCTTTCCAAACTAAAATGTGGTTTCTGGTAATTTTTGAACCGTTTACACAACGGTATGGTTGTTTGCTTGGTAGATTGTGAAATTGTAAGATTGTCAAATTTGGATAATTTTTGGTCAAACATTGGCTTTTCAGCCTCAGGACAAAACTTTAGAAATGGTACTGAAGTGCAAACAATATTGGAGATTATAGGTTGGACGTTGGTCACATATTTGGGGAAGATGGCTTGGCCAAACTTTGGTAGCTGGTGGTTACTAGGAATATGTTCAAGAAAATCTGGCTTTTTGTTGGTGGCGAAAATATTGTGAGGCAGCGTAGTAGGTTCCGGATATCCGTGAGATTTATCTGCTATTTTGTGGAAGCTTCGTTCTTTTATAAAGCCTTTATTCTGAAAACAAAATAATTAAAACTTTTGTAAATGCTGCACATCGGCATTATAATTTCATTATGTTTTGCTACCAAATCCCAATGTGAGCTTATGTTATGAAATTTTGAAATTATCTTTTAACAATTTGATTGCAACATGCACATTGATTCATAGAGAAACATGGATAAACTAGCTCCCACCAGCGGCTTCACCCACGTCATATCTTTATAAATTATAGCCTACATTACTTGGTGATAATAATTAAAGCAAAATAATGGTGAACGAATTTTTAAAATTGGTCTATTACGCTTGAGTTTATTCATTACAAACGAAAATAGAAATCTTTTCTCTTTATAATAGATAGTATATTAAATGTAAAACAAGACATCCTAGGCTTGAAAGAAATGGCCTTATAAGACTTGAAATGACCGACAAACTATAGATATAGTATACTAGCTAAGCCCCGTGGTTTGACCGGCGTAAGTCTCGATCCCGTGGGAATATCGGGATAAAAAGTATCTTATGTGTTAATCCAGGTTATAAACTATCTGTTTGCCAAATTTCATTCAAATCCATTAAGCCGTTTTTACGTGATTGAGTAACAAACATCCAAACACACAAACTTTCACATTAGTATATTGATGTGGATGAGCCAGTGGGCACATACCAAGTATGATTTAGGCCCGTATTACAGAACCTCACTCAAGACTCAAGCATTACAACCAATCAAAAGGCTTTAAACGAGTTTCGGGCCTAAAAAAAGATGTTTAATGTCAATAGATGGACGGATAGAATTAGAAGAAAAAAAAACATGCACGTAAATAGTAATAAGTTACGTAAAAAAAAAATAGTTTGTGCTAGTGCTACAGAACTCTGCCTTGATACCTATAAATTCAGTATTTCAATACACGTATAAAAATATTCTTGAAGACAGAAATTAAACACCGCGAGCATGCTGCGATATTTTGTTGGTAATTTGATACCTAAGTACCTTCGCAACGCAACTAACTACGGCAGTGGCATAACTTTGCGTTGTCGTCATTACATTTAATATTTTTTAATACAATTAGTATTGAAAATTTGAAATGATACGCACGGCGAAACCACATAATTCAACATGTGTGTGCTTCGAAGTTGCAATTTATTTTAAAATCATCTCTCAACAAAGTTTACAAGTTTTTTTTCGAGTTTACTTCTTTTAATTTAAGTTTGTGTTTTAATTATCAATTATACGTACATCAGATTGGTTTAGACTCCATGCAGCTTCTCCATTTAGCACATTGAAATAATAAAATTTGCCAGGAAAGCTTTTAGAAGGACACAATATCCAACCGTTATTGAATTCAATATTGTTTTTACTTTCGCTCATTGTTAGCGTAATAAAACTAACTTAAATACAATTTTGGACAGTAAGCGTGGTAAACAATGTATTCATATTGATAGAAAGTTAATGAATAACATGTTGTGATACTAACTAAAGCTAAAGAAACTGATGAATAACGAAAGAAAATAAATTTTGCTTACACCCGCGAATTTCCAGCGGAGGCAGGGTGTTCGGTATTTTCTATGACATTGACACTGACAGCTATTGTCATAAATTAAAACAAAACAAGACTTTTAAACTTTAGAAATGCGCAAATAATTCAGTTAACTCTATTTCTGTTACTTAAAAAGGTTTTTTTTTAATAATAAAGATGCAGGATAAATAGATATAGATTACAACTCAATTAAACTACAATAGAAAGTACGGAAAAAGATGCAAATATTTTGCATCGGTTTATTTTATCATTTGATGTAAATGCAAAAGACAGCAATTTTGCAGCAAGAGCTGTGCTTTTGTAAAAAATAAAGTTTCTGTATGTCTTTAAATTTCGTTTACTGTTTTAATTTATAACCATACAGTTGTATTACAGAGTTCCAGAATAATTTTGCGTTTATCAGTCATTTTTAGGTTCAACCAAACCCACATTGAAAAAACAAAACGCAATAGTTTCGAATAGTTTTGGGGAAGGTCTATGGTAAACCGCAAAATTCAACCTTCTTTCCGGGAAATTAGTCCTTTAGATAAAGATATATCAGATAAGATTTATGAGATAGAGTCTTTTAAACACCTTGTAAGTTTCAATTCGATGGTATGTTAGGGGTGTTACAGTTAAAATCAAACTTAATGGCGACTCGGAACGTGAGACGAGTCGCTGCGCAGTACCTACTTATAGTATTTCATATGTCAGCGGGGGTGAGGAGTCTCTGGAGTGAGGAACTGTCGAGTATGTCGATAAGTTTGAATCGAACTGTGCACACTTGTTAAAAGTCCGGTTAAGAAGTTATGATTTCCGAAATCACACTTCAAGATGCCATAGTTAAAAAAAAAAAAAAAAAAAAAAAAAGCACACTTGTTAGCCTCTGGCTGGAGGCCCTGAGTGTAGAAGCTTAAGGCAGCCACAGGAAAGTCCGGTTAAGAAGTTATGATTTCCGAAATCACATTTCAAGATGCCATAGTTAAAAAAAAAAAGAAAAGCACACTTGTTTATTCGCCAAAGCTTGGCGGCAAACTCGAAAATTATGTGGCCACTGTAGTACTGACACTGTGACAAGTATCTACTATTACGGTTCAAAAGATACAGCCCTGTGATAGACAGAAAGACAGACGGACAGGACACCATTTGGGTACGGAACCCTAAAAAAGCAACGTAAAGTCTTTTATAATTCAATGCCTTGTTTCCAATACCTTCATTAACAGGCAGTTTCTCGAACGACAACTATCGCAAAAATAGTTGTCAAGCGCTCGTAAACTTAGCTGTTGATAAATCATTGAACCAATCGCAGCAGTACGCGCACTTAACAATTTTTCACATTTTCTGCGATAATTTTTGTAAGAAGTTGAGAAACTGGCCCTAAAACCAAATATCAACTTTACAAAAGTTTAAATTAGGTTGATTTCAGAATGACAAGTAAAATTGAAAATAAAAATATTTCGGCTGGCAATTTTGGCGGGACTTTCACTGGCAGATAGCTGATGCTAAAGAGGAACTTTTTAGAAAAAATGAATTAGGGTCGAAGTCAAAGTCAAATAATTTATTTCAAATAAAAGGCACTTTTGAACGTCAAAAACAAGAAATAGAATTCTAGTTGTATTATTTTCGATTCTAGTTGTTGGTCCACGTGAGGAAGCCACGGGCAGCAGCAAAATATGTTTATAGACAACTAGCTTCCGCCCGCGCAAGTAGCCTATGTAGCGTTCAGTGGTTTAGGCGTGAAGCAATCACATACAGACAGACAAACAGAGTTACTTTCGAATTTATATATTAGTATGGATATGGATGTTATAATTATTATGCTCTTTTTACAACTACTTACAATATAATCTAGTGATCGCAAGCGCTACGCGGGCTACACCCGAGTGCTCCTCGGTTGAATTCCCAGGTCAGGTAAAGTGATATTCTAGGGTTTTTCATCAGAAATTTCTCAATAGCAGCCCGGAGTCTGGATTTGTGCCCGGTTGATGGCAATAGGCTCGCCCCCTATTACGTGGGACTTAAACATAACTGGCGAATTGTGGCTATACCTACTTACTATTATAGGTGAAACTCTATCCTTACCCTTCTGGGATTACAGGCATGATTTTATGTTATGTTTTACAAGGGAAAATAAAACAAACTCATATAATAAATGTTTTCTTTAATTAAAATTACGACCTACCTTAAAGCTACCAGTGAGCAAAATTGATGCAACTATTTTAAATTAGGAACAATCACAGCTACAAACTACTACCTACCCCCGAATGCATTTTTTATTATTTATTAATTAACTTACACCTTTTAATCTATACAATAGAAAAGAGTTATAAAAAAGAAAATATAATTTGGGCTAAGTAAAATAAAATCGATAACATTAAAATTAAATAAAAGTAGTAAAAAGGAAAAAATTAGTCAAACAAAAATCATGAAAGTAGAAAACAAAAAAAAAATTATGACAGTACCTACTATTTCATTTTGAGGTTGTTTTTTTTTACAAAATAAAAATGTGTTTTATTTATTTCTGAGGTTAAGTAGTGAAAAAGAGAAATTTAAAATTATTATTATTATCTCAATTTATTTAAAATTTCGCGTATACTTTGGCCATGTCATGAAATTATGGTATTCAGTCTTTATTTACATTGTAAACCTTTTTCCCCTATTAAAAATTATTTGCATGTCTTGAGTCGAAAAAAAACAGTGTGCCTTTTGCAGGCGGCAAAAATGTATCATCATTCATCACTCTTAATTGCGGTAAAGACTTTCTATCACAATTCGAAATTCGAGGGTTGTGAAGGAAATTCTATATCCATTGCTGTATAGGTTTAAAAAAACCGTTTGCTCAACAACGTAAATAACGCAATGAACGTTGCTGAACTGTCAAAATGAAGGGCATTGCCATTGATTGCCATTGTATGTGAGTGCAATTATCCCGCTGGTTACTATTGGCGCTGTGTTTGATGCGTACATCATAAAAGGGCTGACACAATGTTTTTTCACATAATGTTTACTTTTCCAATAGTCAGACATTATATTCTCAATAAAAAAAAAATTTAACAACTAATCTTTGCTTTAGCTTTAAATCTAATTATTCTCTCTACTAAGTAATTAACTAGAAATTTAGCTGTTTTTAAAACAAAACTGTGAGACAAGCCACTTTAACAGTGTGAAACTGTGAACCCATTTATAAAAAATATCGACTCGAAGACATACACAATCGATTGATTGTATAATAATAAAAAATTAACTAGCCCTTAAAAACGTCTCTTTTTCAAAGGACAATATTTTATTTTTCGTTGCATTTTTACTTTTAAATATTAGTATAGATCTTAGACTGTCGTTTTCTAAATTATTTCTATAAACAATTTTTGTAAGTAAATAAATGCCGACAAGGATCATGGTTGTTGAAATTATTGTTGAAAGAGGCGGCAGGATCACTCTGGTGAAGAATATAGCCATTCTTATGGTAGTTGGAAGGCCTTCTTGGTGCTGTAAAAAATATTGAGGTTAGTAAAAAAAAATCGTCCAATGATATCGTATAATGACCGGCCATATTAGCCATAAACTCAAACTCAAACTCAAAGCATTTATTTCAAATAAACCAATTACAGGCACTTTTGAATTGTCAAGGGGTCGGTCAGTTAGAAAGATGAAGCTAGTTGCCCATTCCAAAGCGTAGGTTCCTATGGAGAAGAACGGGCAAGAAACTCCACGGACATAAAACCGATGACCGTTGACGTGTTCTAGAGTGGAGATGTAACGCTTGTACCACAAATAGCATAATTACGTTACCACTAAACGAATTTAAAAATCGCTCTATTTCTATCAATCGTTTGACGATAACAGAGAAAGAATGTTAATAAAACTATGTTTAGCGCTAAACGCATGGTGATATGTAGTGCAAAATATGGTCTTTGCATAGCTACATAGTGTCCGCAATTTGAATGACGTTACTAAAACGTTATTTATGAAAGTCAGTTGGTGTTTCTTAAAGAGCGTTTTTTGACGCTGTGAAGTCAAACCCCAGTGGCATAATTTTCATAACGGCCGTCACTGCGGCCCTATTGACGGCCACCACTTTCGTAGGAAACCAAAGCTGATTGGCAACAGTTTATCTTATCTTTAATACTTACATATTCAGCCCAGAACAAGGGTATCATATGATTGGACAGCTTAGTAAACTTCTCGTCGAATCCTGTAAGATCGTAGATTCTAAGATTGCTTTGCATTCTGGCCACGGCTTCAAATGGCGTGCCGGTGTACTGTAAGAGAAAATTGAGATTATTATGTATAAAAATAAATGTCCAGCTCATGTTCAGCTCGCCACCGAACTTAAGACATTCATTTGGGAGGTGTCATTCTTACAGGAACTTTTACTTGAAATCTCTGGGTTAGCTCTGCAAAGTTTAATTAGTTATTTTTAAAAGTCATGTGTTTTTCCAAGCCAAAGGACTTTCCCTCCTGTTTTTTCTGTTAGTGAAGCCTTTTTTTAAAACATCGGTGAAAAATACTGTACTTACTGGTTCCAAGATAACGAAAGAGTTATGCTTGAACCTGTCTGGTTTGAGGCCGGTTACAAAGTGGTCTTTGGGAACACCGCCCGTGTAGAAATGTGGATAAGACACCACCATTGGGAAGTCTGAAACAATAATTTCAAAATAAGCTTCTAAAATCAACTTAAATAAAAGTTGCTCGATAATAAGCCTTTGCAATATCTCTTGCTCTTTACTTGATGCACCAAAATGTCATCAATATAGTTTAAAAGCATTGCAATAGGTTGTGTTCTATAAGCTTCACTACTTAGCAACAAGGTGCTTGACGTTGCATGTGGGTGTCATTTATGAGAAGAAAAGGCATGTTTAATGTGTTTCTGCATTTACTCTTCATCAATATAAATATTCAGGCCATTAATTAACTTCGATAGAAAGCTCTAGGCAAGTCTTATATTTGTCTATAATTGACCCATTTGTAAACATCCTTTGACCAACAAAATATTTTTTCTTTTGGTTTTACCTAGTTTTTACCCGACTGCCCCAAAAGGAGGGTAATATTTGTGGAGTGTATCAGTAACGCATGGGACCAACATCGTAATCTCACAATCATCATCTCTACCAAACCCTTAAAGACGACCTCTTTTAATTGAATTTTAAAAAAAGCTATTATTTAATGCTCCGCCGCTATTCCTTGCGGCGACTCGTCACTCTATAGCTTCACCGGTGCTTTGGGGCTTTTTGGTTGATCAACCGCTGTATATTCTGGTTTACAAGAGTTGCAGTGATTGAGAGGAAAAAGTGAGTGGGCAGAGAGACCCAACAACATCTAAATTGAAAATCAAAAGCCCACTAAATTAAATTGAAAATCGAAATCTAAATTAAATCTCACTAAAGTAACACTTCGATGCGTCGCTGAGTCCATTTGGAAGACTTGGGTCGGTGTCGTAGCAGTCGGTGCCGTTGGTAACGCGGTCGAAGACACTCTCTGAAAGGTTGTAGCGGTAAAGTGGGACGTTGTGCATTGTCAGCTCGCCTGGAAAAGAGAAAAGTAATCCTGTTAATATTTGGCATAGAAAGGATCACAGTCGGACCCTGGTATTTAGAAGTGGGCAAGGGTAGTTTTCACTGAATAATTTACCTACTTGGAGAAATAGCCCCTTCAGAGGTTAGAAGGGCAATTGCCTGTGCTACTAAAAACCGAAAAAGCCGAGGGGTAAACTTTAGCGCTGTAACAGATTCCTCAAGTCCACTGTTACCATTTCAAGTTACCATTCCCCTAAAATATGACAGTAACTCTCTCTTGTACGGCATGATTTAAACTGTGGCTTCTGAAATATCCCCCCCCCCTCCAGCTGACTATGAACAGTAGGTATTTGAGCAACTGCTTATCTGACCTCCGATTCTTCATGTTTGCTCTGCAAGAGGAAAAAAAGGGAAGTCAGAATGAACTTACTATCAAAATAAAGCGGCATTATTTTGCAGACAGTCTTTCTCCAGTATTTCAGTACATCTTGCTTGGTCAGTCGCTGAGCGTACATCACGCCTTCAGTGGAGCCGAAGATACGGTCTGGACATTCCTGGAAAATTTACAATTTAGGGTTTAACACATGCCTTTTCCGAAAGATTAAGGCGCCCGGAGGTTTACCTCATACACCTATGTACATTTCGCCAGTTATGTGTCTAAGTCTCATAGAATAAGGGGCGAGGCTATTGCCATGAACCGAGTGCACTTCCAGACTCCGGACTGCTACTGAGAAATTCCCGATGGAAAAAACTCAATCAAACTTCGTCAGACCTGAAAATTTTATGCTCAGCAGCAGTTGACGTTTGCGCTTGCTAGATTTTAACTTAAAACTTACATGAATAAGAATATTTTGTTAGCAGTAGGACCAACACTTCACGATAACGTAATTAAAGCGGTACCACTGGACATGGTGAATCTCCTCAAAATAGTCTGGTTCTAGAAACCCAAGATAGCAATTTGTACACATGTGACATCCACTAATACTGGTGGACTTTGGCCCACAACCGTTCAACAGAGAGGAGGCCTGTGTCCCAGCAGTTGAGACATTATAGGCTGATTCTAATATGTGTGTATGTGTGATTAATGTGATTATACAAGACAATATTATATAAGAGAGATTAGATTGTACTAGCTTTTGCCCGCGGCTTCGCCCGCGTGGAGGTCGGTAATTGTTCAATGGGAACGTACTACCGAGATCACCAAACCTAGAAGTATCCAATTTCGTAACGGTCATGGTCTACCTGTGTGTGAAAATCTAATCCGTTCAGCCGTAAAGGCGTGAAAAGGTAACAGCCAAACAGACTTTTGCATTTGTAATATTTTAAGTATGACTTATATTTACTTCAGGATCATATCCAGGCAGCTGTGGTTCCCCCCTAAACCTATCGATCTGGAAGAACTCCTTATGGCCCCACTGAGGACCTATCTTCACTGTCATCTCGTCTGTGAAGTCGGCATAGATCTGTAAAATAAATGATTATACACCATGTTATAATAACTGCAATAGAGGCTGAGGAAACAGTCGCACACGTGCTCTTTGAATGCACGGGCGTCACCCAGATTAGAACTGAAACCCTGGGGACACCGAGATCTTACACGGAGGTTTTGTGCAGACCAGGAGATTTAGTGAACTTCTGGAGGGAGGTGGGCTGGTTGGAATAACCATCGACTGCCGCCATGGCCCACGCAAAATGGTCCATTTTAGGGATTAAGGGTGGAAACCAAACCCCTAACATAGAACATGAAATAACAGCTATTGTCATGCATGTCCTGGGAGTATTGTTTTGTTCTTATTGGTATCGCTCAATAAACTCACAAGCCACACTCACTCGCCTTTCATTTCGACAAAACGTTGATTACGTCATGTACGTGGTCAAGCAGACGAATTTTTCAAACAGTGAATTGGCAATTTCCTTCAATCGGAATGTGATTGAAAGTGTGTGACGCAATAAGGGTGCTGTGCTGGTCTATTCGCTAAGTAAAACTTGAGAACTCTGTACTCACCCTTGCTAGCATCCCAGCATTATTAACAGGTACAAGTCCCGGCGCCAGACTCTTGGACACATCCAGTACAGGATCAGTGAAGTTCCACAGGTATTCGTACACCGTTCTCTTGACGAACGGCTCTGGATTGTACATGCTGACTAAAGACCTCAGGACTGTCTTCAGCCAATAGTTCGCGTCGTGAAGGTAGGAGAAAATTCCCTGGAAACAAAAATTGATTGCATGTTAAAGTATGAAGAGCAATCGGGTTAAGCCTGTCAGAGGAAATACAAAAGACGTAGATATTATTTAGTAACCTATTCTGCTTAACTATTCTTCAAGAGTCATAAAAAACCCTGTAAGAAATCCAAAAATGGGTTGCCTCTGAAGTGCCATGTTTGACCGATGCAGTGAACGCCTGGAAAGTGGTTTGCCCGGACACGGTTCAGCCCGTCTTCCCAGAGACATTGGGATGAGCCGTTCTGCAGGTTGGTACGGAATAAACTTATTAATACGTCCACGAATACTGCTGAGCGTGCCGGCCTGCTGGCTGTGGGTGAATGGGAGTCGGGCCTCTGGCTTCAGGCGCTACTGTCTACGTCTATTGTATTTTTTATTGGATTTCCGCAAAGCCACGCCTGAATCAATTAACTATCTGTCAGAGGAAGTCAAACCTAAGTGCCCCACCGCCGCAAAAAGTCTTCTATTTTTTGTGTTGTATTTTTTGAGATTTGAGGACCTCTTGGTCCGCCAGTGAGGAAGGGGGCCTAGTCAGAGGTTGAATACTTAAATGGACAGGTAACGGATTTCTTAGCAACCAAATAATAGTGGTTAGGACTTTAGGAGTCATGATGAACCGCTAGCAACACCTTTTGACGCCATAACAGCTGAACGGATCTGGATGTTTGGCACACGGATAGACCAGCTATCTAATTGCGTAACTTATTTTCGTAACCGATTAGGACTAATCTGTTTCATTTTGACAGTTCAACAACATTCATTGCGTTATTTAAGTTGTTGAGCAGATTTTTTTTTCGAACTTATGAACTAATGGATTAGCAATTAGTTTCAAACCGATTCAGATTGTGATTGATCGTATATTACAAAATTAAGGTGCATGACTTAAGTTAGGACATAGGATACTTTTTATCCCGGTAGAACGTTCCCGAGTCCCAACCTCCACGTGGGCGAAGAAGCTTGCAAAAGCTAGTTCATATTAACTTATTGTGAGGTTTATAAGCCACACGCCATAAAATATTTTTTTAATTAAACTCACTAGGTATTTTATTCATCGTAACGATACTAAGTCCGCGCCACTACTGGTGCCGTATTATGAAGTATTAATGCCATCGTTTTTCCAGTGTGAGAGAGAGACGGAGCTAGAAAAGGCCGCTAGCACCATCCCGTTTTCGCAGCGGAATAATGAGGGCATTAATACTTCATAATACCACCCCTGATGTCCTTTTCACGCGGCGCTAGAGACAACGCCATGGCGGGAAAATCGAATTTAAAAAAAAAATTGTTCTACAATTTTCCGCCGGATTTTAGTGGTGGCGCAGATTTTAGTTGGTATATTGCGCGTTTTCGTGCAGGCGCACGTCAAGCTATACATTTCCTGTTTATGCTGATCTCGCATTGTATATGATTTCCGTACAATGCAAGGTCAGCTTATACTGGAAATGTATAGCTTGATGTTTAGGCGTGTGCACAGTAGTTCTTATTGCAATTGATCATCTTAAAGCGTTAAAAGCAATATTAATAAACAATTTAAATAACAATTTTATAACGCGGAAACGTAACCGTAATTTTAATTAATTTTAAGTACCTACTAAAGAAATCGCAGTAAAACCTTTGTTTATATATAAATCTATTAATATTTAAATTGTTTTTGGGTCCTTGACATTATTAGCATAAGTTAAGTGAATAAGTTTTATTGGTCATAACATTTTGCAATTTCATTTGTTGTGGTATTTTTTCTAATAATCCTTTTTTTGGATTCCATATCTATCCAAAGGGTGTCAAACGGAACCCTGTTTCTAAGCCTCCGCTGTCTGTCCGTCTGTGAGCGGGCCGTATCTCATAAACCGTAATAGTTTTCACAGAGTGTGTATTTCTATTGCCGCTATCAACAATAATAAAAATAAAATTTAAATAAAAATCGGGGCCCCCGAAAAGTCACGTTTCTTGTATGGGGACGTTTTTTTCTCGACCTCAGTAATCGCTTTATTTCTTGAACCGTCACACGACGTAAATCGACACGTGATTTTATACGCAAAAAGCACCACGCGGCAAAAACCAAAACAGTCCCTAATGCACGATAATTATGTTATTTTAACTTTATCTAATTTCATCATTAACCGCTTAAATACTCATTAGATGATTACTCACTGCAGAAATTAAAGGTCACTTTTGAAAAAAACAAATGACACTCTATGATCATCAATGTCAATGCTCAACATCATGCCGAGTGGAAGCCTTTTTGTCACAGTCATGACGTGCAGCTGCCAACTGTTTTTTTTATTTTTCTCTTTTTTATGTGAGGAGTACATAAAAAGAGAAAAAAATAAAAAAAACTCATATTTCTATGATTTATAATCTATGATTAAGTACTGTTATCTTTTTGTATGCACGTGTTTCTGTGACAAATAAACCTACTTGTCTTTCTTTCTTACTGTAATGTGCAGAGCCTTGGTGCAGAGGGTTTGGCACATGATTTTTTAAACTTTTTGGCCACATTATTGAAATGTCAGAAGAATATCACTTCATAGTGTGGCTATTGTATTTGTTTCATGGAATTTGTATTAAACTTTTTGGCCACATTATTGAAATGTCAGAAGAATATCACTTTATAGTGTGGCTATTGTATTTGTTTCATGGAATTAGTATTTACTTTTGTTAATTGATTTTTTGCATTAAAAATAATTACGATAGACAGTGACGTGCGAAGTTCACATAGTCCTACTGAATACATTTTAAGCAAAATTGTTTTTTTTTTGTTCTTTTGCTATGCCAGGTTTCATCACAATCGGGGAATATGTGATGAGAGTAGAGAAAGCAAGAGGGGGGACCAAACAAACATGGAAATCCATGATGCCTCTCTGGGAAACAGATCTGACTGTGTGTGTGTTGACAGATGATAGTTTTTTATCATTAATTTAGTATCTTTCCCACTTCTATTATAAAATCAGGCGAGGTAGGAATAATCAAGAAGGCGGAGCACGTTTCGAAAGCGCTACATCTCTATAGAATTAAATTTTATATTCTGTAAGTAGGTGCATATTTTTTTTTATAAATTATATAAAATTAAGTGTGTAAACACTTATAAAAAAAAATTGTTAAAAATCTTCCGCGCCTAGTTTGCCTTAGGGTAAATACGCCACTGGGCAAACATAATAAATACTCAATTAAATAATTTTTCTCAAACATGCTTGGAATTTCGAGCATTATTTTGACAACCTTCTTCGAGCTAAATCGAAATTGCTGTACTGGTCAAAAACAAATGACGATGCGGCCAGCAAAGCTACTATGAAAATCCATATCAGTCGTGTTTAACGGCCAAATAAATTACTATGAAAACTCATATCTGTTGTGTTATTTAAAAATGGAACGAACTTTTTACTTCAACACATGGCAACCAAGGAGGTAACTTATCAAAGATTTTATTTAAATTTCGATTTGGCTTGCAAATAGAGCTGTTTAAAATAAAGAAGAAACAAATGAACATATTGGCGCGTGAAAAATTATCGTTGTTCATCATTGATTCTAGAAATTATAATTAAGTAATTTACTTAGTTTGAATTTCCACCGCATTGTTTGAGAAAAGTACTATACAAGCCTTGGCCGCAACTAGGCATTGATGGACTCACGTATGTGTGCCTCGGCTTCGCCTCGGCCCACATTTTCACGATCGCCCATCAATAGCCCAATTGCAGGCCAAACAGTAATGTACTAATTGTTCACTCACCAACACTGCAACATTAGGCACAATAATGGTAGCGTTCAAGTCTATAGTGTTGTGTTCTGGCAAAAAGATGGGGAACCTCTTCGCCGTGTAAGTCATTGTACTGTTCTCGTTGAAGTACACGTTCGAATGAAGGAGTTTCTCTCTGGAATGATAAAAAAAAAAGATTAGGTACTGGCTGGTTATATGGAGAAAAAATTGACAGTGAAATTCCCGCCTAAAAACACAAACAGTCATAAATAACGAAACGCAATTGCGATGGCTTTCATTTTGACAGTCCGTCATATAGTGCCATTTGAATTAATATAATTAAACCAGTAATAGGGACAGGGTCAAATAAAATTAGTTACCTAGCGAAACTCCGCAGACGTACTTAATTGGCAACAATATCTAAACATGAAAAATCAAAAATAAAAGAATTCATGTTTTTTTTTTTTGGTATCGATGGTAGTGTAGTTTCTTGAAATATCAGTTGTTTTTTATGTAAACTTTGCAGACGTTATGGTTATCGATAACCTATCACGATGAAACAAAAAAAAACTGATTTTATAACCAAAACCAAATCTCAAAAAAAAAAAAAGTTGTTTAATTTGACCTTGTTTATCTGATGTCGTGTCGTGTATCTCAATGGATTGAACTGTTAAAATAAATGCAGCGTCCATGTTTAGTTTCCCCAAAATGTAAGTATACGTAAAAGGGGAGGACCCCAAATAAAAAAATGGCTGCAAAAAAAGACAGTATTTTTTTTCCTGAATCAGAATATGGCTAAAATATCAGCAGTATTTTTTTACGTATAGGTAAGTAAAACAATATGGAAACCTATTTTTTACCCGACTACGGCGAAGCAAAAAGGAGGGTTATGCTTTGACCGGTATGTACCTATGTATGTCTGTTACCTCATAACTTCTAAACTCCCCATCACAATTGGACAAATGAGGTATCGTTGGGAGCGTCTTGATTTCTTGATCGTCCGCTGGTTATAGGTTATTTGACGTGACATTCACATTAAATTGAATATGGCACAAAGGACAGAAATACATAAACAAAAAAAAATTGTTTAATGCTGCCATGTTGGGTATCAAATGAAAGAATTTTATTATTTTAATACTTAACCCCAAAATCCATACTTCCTTACTAATATTATAAATGCGAAAGTACCTAACTCTGTCTGTCGCGCTTTCACGCCAAAACTACTGAACCGATTTATATGAAATTTGGTACATAGATAGTCTAGAGCCTGAGAAAGGACATAGGCTACTTTTTATCGACATACCACGCGGGCGAAGCCGCGGGCGGAAGCTAGTAATATAATAAAAATAAAAGATATAAAAACTAATCCCAACTACGACTTGTCAACTAAAAGGGTATTTAAACTAGACATCACAGACAGACAAATAAAAAATCAGGAGTCACACGTAATCTGTTGCATTTATTGCATATTATATATCACTAGCTGATGCCCGCGACTTCGCCCGGGTGGATGTCGGTTATCTCTAAATATATATAACTCAAATCAAAATCCTTTCTTAGCGGATGCCTACGTCATAACATCTACCTGCATGCCAAATTTCAGCCCGATCCGTCCAGTGGTTTGGGCTGTGCGTTGATAGATCACTATGTCAGTCAGTCAGTCACCTTTGAGTTACATATATTTAGATTTATTTAATTTATCTGTCTGTGATTTCTTGTTTATACCTTTTTATTAGTTGAGAAGTCGTGGTTGGGATTTAGTTTTTACAACTTTTATTTTTTTTGTATCTAAGGAAACATAACTCGTAGACTGCATTAAAACTAAAAGGAATCATTGGTAGTCTCGATGTACCACTTCCTTGTTTTTTGTTTAGAGTTTGAATACATTACGAGTTTTAATAGATTAGGGCGTTGGTGTACCGTGACTTAAGATATAGTTGCCAATACTAACTTATTGATGTTATTTCCACTTAAACAAAAATAAACTTTATATAATTATGAATAAAGTTGATTTTAGACTGACAAGTACCGTTGAAAAAGTAGTAAAAAAATATGAAGTTGTAGCGCAAAACGAATCTTATGTGTAGGCATTACAGTTATTTTTCCTAAAACACGTGTTTGTTTACACGTTTGGCAAATAAATTGCGAACGCAGAATAGGTAATATTATAAATGTAAATCTTGTTTGCTCGCCGTCCTTTGATCCGATCCAGCCTGTCCCTTGCTGTCCTCCCCAAGGACGCCCGAAGCCGAGGTCCGTACCCCAGATCACACAGGGGATGGTGCCCCTAGCGTGTAGTCGCTTAGATTATTAGTTTTATGCCTTGACTGGAGGCCTTAATTTATTGAGGCACACACAGGAAAGTCCGACAAGGCACAGCCGACAACCTAGTTTGGCCTTTTTTTTTTTTTAAGGTTGGGTAATATTCCAATGACTTCTCCCGCTCTGGGCGGAGCGGAAGGGCGTGTCAGACTTTTACTGACTAAAACCCACCCGTGTTCCTTCATTTGCCTGTTGCCAAGGTCCCGGTATCCCTTTCGGACTTTCCCGCAACCCTGGCAGGCATCGGTCCTACCGGACCCCGTCAATTGTGCTGACATCTCTCTGAGGCGCGCGTGGAACACGACGCGCCATCGACCCGGGCCTGATCCTTATCGGACGGCGAGCTGCCCGTTGCTCGCCGTCCGCAAGCCCGCGCCTATGGTGGCCGGGAATCCGCCTGGGATTCCCGACGCCCAGGGCGTCTCCAACAACCTAGATTGACCTAAGGCCTGAATTAAGAATAAAATTAAGCTATATTTCTTCCATCGCTTTCTATGGTCTACCACCCTAAAGCCATTGAACATAACGATCATTATATGTAGTTGCATCATTGACCTTAAACATTACCATCCGTGATCCGTTACGCTGTTCATCGTAACAATCGTAGAACGTTGGTCGTGACGTCATCGCACACCATCTTTGATTTTGATTACACAAAAAGTGGTATTTTTATAGGTAGTTGATCACATTACTTCGAAATTTGAATAGACAGATTGTTTTTAACTTCTAAATTCGAATAGTGTCGATTCTTTTGTTCACAAACTAAACTAAATACAAGTTCAGTGCATCTTTTTCTTTCTATTTGGTTCATTAAGAAAAGGACAGAAGATAAATTTTAGTTTAGTCCTGTCAAATTAATCAGCGCCTGACGTAAATTGACGTAATTTTAGTAGGCAAGTTTGTAATCACGTCTAAACTTGTATGAAGTAGTGACAGGCGCTGATTAATTTGACAGGACTAAACTAAAATTTATCTTCTATTCTTTTCTTAATGAAATAGAAAGAAAAAGATGCACTGAACTTATTTGTGAACAACAGAATCGGTACCATTGTCTTGTGGTTTTCTATAATATCTGCCCAGCCTTTTCCCAACTGTTGCGGTCGGCTTCCAGTCTCCCCGGATGCAGCTGAATACCAGTATTTTACATGAATCGACTGCTTATCTGACCTCCACAACGCAGTTACTGTGTTACACGATACTCCTAGTAAGACTGGTTGTCAGACTATGGCTGTTGAAATGCGATGAGTTACTTTAAACACATATGTGTTCGCTTTCGGTTATTTGACTGAGATTCGAAGTACGTAAATAGTTCTGTTATGTGTTGAGCACTTGTAACTTGAAGGAGCAAGGTTACGCGCTAAGTCTGACATTGAGCCTAAAACGGCCACATTAGCAATTCCTCTAAAAGCGATTCATTTACTGAATTTGCAGCTGCCATTAGCAATTCCTCTAATTTGACACAAAAGCAATTCATAATGTGTGAAACATTTTATGAATCTCAAAAACAAAAACTGTCAAACAGATGAATTATTTCGTAATATGAATCGCACGCAGATCATATTATGAATTGTCAGTTTGTGACATTTTTCGATGATTCATAATATTTTCATATTATGATTCTGCTAAAGTGACCGTTAAGTCAAACATTTCGTTCATTCGGTCAATGTGATCAGATTAGTGGTAGGAGTACACCTTATTTTTGAGGTACAGGAGATAACCATGGAGGTACAGGAGATAGCCACCATATTATTTATTTATTGATATGGCCATTAACGCACTAAAACATACACAAATAAAAATCACATGAATGATCGTCCAACTAAAGATCGTGGACCAAGGCCGGATTTAAAGGTGTTGAGGCCCTGGGGCAACCAAGAAGTGTAGGGCTCGAATATTTTATATGTAGAAGAGAAAAAAAAAAAAAGAAAGAAGACAGACGAATTGAGACTCTCCTCTTTTTTGAAGAAGTCGGTTAAAAAAGTTCCTTGTGACTTTTAATTCTGGCACTGCCATAGACCAAATAAAAAACAAAGACAGCGCTGCGAACAATACAGTGAAGCATGCCAAAACTACACCACCGCTCTGTGAATACACGCTCTCACGCACTATCATTTACAATCAAACTACATTATTATTTCAAGGTCATTGCCGAGACATAATACTGTTACTTTATTAAACTGTGGTTACGCCTCATAAAATAACCCTCCAAAACCTGTTAACTGCAGGCTCAACGGTATTACCAAGACCTTGACCTTGACGTGTCAAATTTTGTAGAAAAATAACAAGACCTGAAAAGTGTGTAATTATCTAAATTACGTGTAATTTTACGATTGTTAGGCGCAACTGTCGTTGTTTTTATAGGCTCCGGTAGACAGGCGCAAAGCGACAGTACGGCAACCAGTAAACCGAACTATAAACCACATTACATTACTTCAAATTAGATCATGAAACTTTGCATAATAACTGAACTAAATATAAAGCAGGTCTTATGATTTTTCTTTTTTTAATTACCATTGTTTTCACCGTACAAAGCAATTACCTAAACTATTCGAGGCTTGAGAACTGCCAGCACCCCACTCCATCTCGCTCTCACTCTCACTCGATTGCCGGGGTTAGTCCGTGGATGGGTGACCATATTTACATACCTAGAGACACCTCTGTGTCTCAGAAAGTACGTTAAGCCGTTGGTCCTGACTGTCATTGTTGGATCTTTGACAGTCGTTACGGGTCGTCAGAAGCTCGAAAGTCTAGACAACCAGTCTTACCAATGGGTATCGTAATACCCAGTCACTGGGTTGTGGAGGTCAGATAGGCAGTCGCTTCATGTAAAATACTGGTATTCAGCTGCATCCGGTTAGACTGGAAGCCGACCCCAACATACTCGGGAAAAGGCTAGGCAGATTGATTTATAAAGATACTCACAGATAGACCACAGGTCCAATCTCTTCCACGTTCAGCTTATCATCCAGACCTTGCATGAATCTCTCGTGGTTTGTCACGTTGAAGACGTAGGCTCGTAACTTGACCTCATCGGGAGGATCTGACCACCATTCGTACGGTGGCATACCTGGGGACAAAAAGTTATTATTTTATTTATCCTACTAATCCTACTATCCTACTATCCTACTATCCTACTATCCTACTATCCTACTATCCTACTATCCTACTATCCTACTATCCTACTAATATTATAAATGTGAAACTTTGTGTGTTTGGATGTTTGTTACTCAATCACGCAAAAACGGCTGAATGGATTCAAACAGATAGTTTATAACCTGGATTAACACATAGGATACTTTTTTATCCCGATATTCCCACGGGATCGACACTTACGCGGGTGAAACCGCGGGGCGCAGCTAGTATCCTATTTTTTTTTTTCATATTAACGTTTTTAGATATATATGTCTTTAGCGCAGGCCACACCGCCAGCAAAGTAGCAGTGGTGGGGCAAATTGAAATAATCCATAAAAAGCAGTTATTGACTACGGCTACGGCGAAGCAAAATGGAGGGTTATGATTTTGACCGGTATGTATGTAGGTATGTTCATGTGTTCCCTCATATCGTCTAAACTCCTCATCATAATTGGACAAATGAGGTATCGTTGGAAGCGTATTTTTCATCCGCTGGTTATAGGCTATGTGACGTCACATTAAATTGACAATGACGTCCTGTAGAGGACAAAGAGCTAAGAACTAAAAAAATACATTTTTTAATGAGGTTGTGTTGGGTATCATATGAAAGGGCTTAATAAGCACGTTTAACTAAAACCCAACTACGACAAAAAAGTCAACTAAAAAGATATAAGTAAACGAGACAAATTAAATCCACGTGTGACTCCGGATTTTTTATTTGTGTGTTTATCTGTGATGTCTTGTTTATACCTTTTTATTAGTTGACTTTTTTGTCGTAGTTATTTTAGGGCTCCGCCCAATATTTCGTTTTCCAAAAGGGTTCCGTCGTCACCAATAAAGTTTGAGAACTACTAGAAGCTATAGACCGGCCGTCGAGAGAATGCGTTGATCTTGATTCTTGACACACGTCTGTTTCATACAAACGATTATCCACTAAAGCACCCACTTTTTTTTTTTTTTGTGGTTGGGAAATCATCCAATGACTTCTCCCGCTCTGGGCGGAGCGGAATGGCGTGTCAGACTTTTACTGACTAAAACCCACCCGTGTTCCTTCATTTGCCTGTTGCCAAGGTCCCGGTATCCCTTTCGGAATTTCCCGCAACCCTGGCAGGCATCGGTCCTAGCGGACCCCGCCAATTGTGCTGACATCTCTTTGAGGCGCGCGTGGAACACGACGCGCCATCGACCCGGGCCTGGTCCTTATCGGACGGCGAGCTGCCCGTTGCTCGCCGTCCGCAAGCCCGCGCCTATGATAGCCGGAAATCCGCCTGGGATTCCCGACGCCTAGGGCGTCTCCAACGGCGGCGGTTAGGGGCGTGAGGGCGCAAACTTTGCCTTTCCCTCACGCGTTCCGCCTCCTCCTTCGCGAGCATTACTGCTTCGCAGAAGGAGGTGACGGCTTCCCATGCCCTCTCGCTCCGTACCATGGCCTGGACCAGGGCCGGACGCGAGAGGTCATTGCCGCCAATCGCCACCGAAGACTAAAGCACCCCCTGTCACTAGGAAATGTGAGTGCCTGGTGCCCCGCGAGTTTTCGTTCAGTTTAAACAGTTAAGTTTACATAAATAATTAGTAAACTACTGCAACTATTTAAAAAAAAATGCTGAGACTATACACAATCATAGGTTAACCCTGCATTACAATAGAAAGTCCAAGTACTAGAAAAGAAAGTTCCACTTGACAAAAGGGGTTAATTTTGAGTAAAATATTTTTTTTTGTTCTACTAAGGTTTTAAGAAATAGTTTGTATAGATAGTGTTGTGTCAATAAAATCTATTTATAATAAACTAACTGATGCCCGCGGCTTCGCCCGCGTGGATGTCGGTTATTATACACGGTGATTTTTGATTCACTGTTAACCTTTCAGGGGGTGCAAGTCCTCATGATTAAAAACAATTTTCACTATGGGAATAAATACGAAATAGCAAAAAAAACATCCGTTTCATCCATTTTCATCGGGTAAATATTGCATTTTTGTATGAAACAGCTGATGTTTTTTTCGATATTTCAGAGTTGGTCTTATAGTGAAAGTTGCTCTGATTCATGAGTACTTTCACGCCTTGAAAGGTAAACAGTGAATTAAAAATCACCGTGTATACTAAAACCTTCTTCGAGAACCACTCTATCCAGCAAGAAAATCGGTGCAGTAGTTTTTGAGTTCATCGCGAACAGACAGACAGACGAACGTGGCGGAGGACTTTGTACTAATGTAGTGACTAGACTATACAAGCTTTGTTTTGATGTAGGTACGTAAGGTCTTTGTAGATGCCATAGTACAACTAGAAGTTGTCCAACTGACAGATGTCAGAAACGCATTCTCTGAACGGCCAGACTGTAGATTGAAACATCAGATACACATGAAACATAAAACCAAGTTTGCTCACGTCACAACCATACAAATTGATTGTCCAATGTTGACAGAAAAAATATTGACGCTATAATTTATGTATATTTACTGATTAAATAAAAGAAGCTCTATAGGCAAACTTCTTTGGTATATCATATTTTATTTGCTTATGCAGATACTAATTAACGATACCTATTGACAAAATGACAAAATGACTAATGAAGGCGTCCGGAGACAGGCGCGACCAGACGGTGCGACGCGTTTCTGGTATATCCTCGCGGCATGTCCCTCATTCTTTCGCAAACTGGCTGAACTTTTACGTAGCATCAGAATAAACTATTTTTTAACTGACTTAAAAAAGGAGGAGGTTGTCAATTCGTCTCTATGTTTTTTTCTTTAGACAACACTAATATGAAAAATAACTTTAATTTTAGAAGTCGGTGGCAAAAAATGAAAATTGAAAACCAAAGACAGCGACTGCTTACAAAACTATTTACAAAAAAAAAAACTTCCAAAAATAAAACATTAATAAATGAAAATATTTCGAAAGTCGGTGGTTTTCAATTTTCGTTTATTGCCAACGACTTCCTAAATTAAACTCATATTTCACTTTTTAGTGATGGAAGTCGGTTGCTTTTTTTTTTGTAAAACGTTTTATTTTTCACCTTTTTGGTTGTGGTACCTACTACCTACCCCACACAAATTTGGATACTACTACCTGCTATGTTAATAATAAGTGACGGAGTAACTTAAAACAATCGTCCACCTGTATGACCGAGCGCGGACCAAAACACATTGTTGTTAATTAAAAAGTCCTTGAAGAATTAAATACTAAGTGTGAAAAATACGTAATATTGAAGCTAACTCAAAGACTACGCAAGCAAACTAACTAAAATTTATATGGGACCACCTCTAAATCATGATCTACCACAAATAAGAATCATCAAAAACACAATAAAAAAACATACAGAAGAATTGAGAACCTCTTCCTTTTTGGATTCGGTTAAAAATAGCATGACAGTGACAATCTTATTAATCTTGGGCTTTAAAACAACTTTTAAACTGACCTTACTTAAGATGGCCGACCTAGACACACTGACGATGACCTTAAACTTGCAAGCGACATCATATCGAAAGTATACACTTATATAAACAACTTCCTGGCTCAAGATCAATATTGTTATGACCGTATTTTTATGAGTTGGTCATAATCAAAATATTTTTTCTCAAACATGCTTAAATTCGAGCATTATCTTGACAACCTTCTTCGAGGTAAATCGAAATTGCTGTACTTGTCAAAAACAAGTGACGATGCGGCCGGCAAAGTAACAATGAAAATCCATATATGTCGTGTTTAGCGGCTAAACAAATTACTATGATAACTCATATCTGTTGTGTTATAAAAGTAATAGGGTCCCGTTTTACCCTTTGGGTACGGAACCCTAAAAATGGAACGAACTTTTTACTTCAACACATGGCAACCAAGGAGGTAACTTATTAAAGATTTTATTTAAATTTCGATTTGGCTTGCAAATAGAGCTGTTTAAAGTAAAGAAGAAACAAATGAACATATTGGCGCGTGACAAATTATCGATGTTCGTCATTGATTTTGTAAATTATAATTAATTTAGTTAGTTTGAATTTCCCCGCATTGTTTGAGAAAAGTACTATACAAGCCTTGGCCGCAACCAGGCATTGATGGACTCACGTATGTGACCAACCACCAACCCTCTCCTCGGCGCGCCGTGAAACAGACAACGATAAGAGGGATTGGTGATCCATGCCCCAGTGTACAGCGATTTGAAGTGGGGGCGACTGAGAATATTCTACCAAGCAAGCCTCAAGCTTATAAGAAAAAATTTAAAGTTCTATGTTTACGTAATTTTTATTTAATACTTTTAGTTCATAAGCTTGTTTAAAAAAGATTTTTACTCATTTTTTTTTTGTATGTATGTAGCAAATAACAATTTCTTTGGTAGTAGGCAATTATTTCATAGAATAAAAACGTGACAATTTTTTTTTAACCGACTACGCCGTTTGTTTTTTAACTTTTAGCCGACTATGGCGAACCAAAAAGGATGGTTATGATTAATTAATTTGTTCGTCTGTGATGTTTTGTTTATACCCTCGTCGTTGGCTTTTTTGTCGTATTTGGGTTTTAGATAATATAACTTTATTATCTGCGTAATCCTTCTCCGAAAAAAAAAACAAATAAAATTTAAATTCTACGAGTAAGTCACAAAAACAATAGTAGATTGTTGCATCGAGCGCAAAGTGAGTTATTAATGCACGAGTGTTATGTTGGTGCCCGAGCGCACGCGAGGGCACTAAATTAATACGAATGCATTAATTACTTACTCACTTTAGTAAGGTGCGTAATCTACTTTTCTTTCAACTACCAATCTACCTACCGTGATAAAAATATACCATATTCAAAATAAAAACTCAAGTTAACGAAAACAAAGTTTTCACCAAGTCGGTTTTATTCAGCCGATTTTTATTTTCAGCCAGTATCTTTTTGATCTAATGCATACATTTTATATTAAACTTAGGGCTGACTTAACCAAAGCAAGGTATCTTTTATTCAGGGAATAAAATTGACGTCTGACAGTTTTTGTATAGAAAATCTGTCAAAAATAGAATATTTATTCGCTGGATTAGAGTTATACTAGGGATAAAAGTTTGGTCGAATTCGCCCTTAATGGGAGAAATCAAACCTCTACGGTAAATTTATATCTAAATAAAAACAGTGCATTAATGAAAAACTGTGCAACCATGAGATTTCATATAAAATTTCTGCACTGTTTTCATTCTAAGCAAAAAATACGTCCTTTGTGATCGGTTTTGTAGTGATTAATGAAAACATTACTACGTAGTTGAAAGAAAAGATTTTTAAAAGTGTAAATTAAAGGTTTAATGCGTAATATAAATGCCCAGCCTTGTTCAGGCAGGACTGCCAATTATCTTACAATCATCGTCTACCTAGCCTTTTCCCAACTGTTGGGGTCGGTTCCCAGTCCAACCAGAAGCATCTGAATACCAGTATTTTACATGGAGCGACTGCCTATCTGACCTCCACAATTCAGTTACTGGTTAACACGATACGTCTTGATAAGACTGGTTGTCAAACGTTCGGGCCTTTGACGACCCGTAACGACTGTCAAAGATCCACGAATGAGTTGGAACCAACGGCTTAACGTGCTTTAAGAGCACGGAGGAGTATCGGCATAGCTGGGCACCGTTAATCAAATAGTTGACTTCGTTAATCGTTAATCCGCTACAAAAAAACTTAGCTTCGTTAAACGTTAAAGCGTTACATTTCGGAAGAATTAACGCAAGTTAACGTTAATCGTTAATCCGTTAATATGTGTAAAATTGCATCTTTATATCGTTGCGTTAGTGAACTTATAAAACCTGTTGGTTTAGGTTCTGGAAGTAAACAGGTTAGGAACAAAACAAAATACTTGTATAATTCAAATGTGTAATTTAATCGTCGGGCATAAGGTGCATTAGGTGCATATTCCCCTTCATGAACATTAACATGTTAAAGTTCTCGTCTGAAAGCGAGGCTCGTTTTGGTGTTAAAATGTTAATGATTAACGGACTTCTGCATATTAACGGAAGTTAACGTGTCCGTTAACATTTTTAAAAGTTAACTTAAAAGTTAATCCGTTAATCAAAATGTTAACTTCGTTAATTAACGATTAACGGATTAACGTGTTAATGCCCAGCTATGAGTATCGGTATGTAAAGATGGTCATCCATCCACGGACCAACCCCGGCAAGGGTAGCATAACCTGATGGACCTAGCCGTGCGGCTGTTATTACTTAGCCACGAGCTCCTCACCTCCATTATCTTACAATATTAAAGTTTTTTCTATATGGAAACTATCATGTGTGCTTCCAATCAAGTTACCTAACTAACATGTTTAAATACAACGTGTAACAGAATAAGCGCAAGACCTGAAAGTAGTTTGCTCAGAATCGGCTTCTGAATAGATTTTCGTCATTATTTATTTATATGTAAATTTTTCATGAAAAAGTATTTTATGTAACTGAAATTAAACCACTGCGTCATAACAAGGTTATAAGATATTTTATTTAAGGAAATTTAAGCCTTATCTCAAAGGAATAAAGCCTATGAAATGCATAACCAAATTTGTAATACGCTCATAGCTATCCTATGTGTAGTGCGCGTTAAATAAAATAGTTAATTTAAGGTGTGGTTTAATTAAATTAAATTACAGATATTATTTTAGTCTTATAATTTAATATTCTAATTGGGGTGAATGAGCTCTTGCGTTTATTCCGTTACACGTTGTATAGCTATGTGCAAACCAATTTTAATTAAAAATAATAATTAAGTAAGTACCTAATTACATAAATATTTCATGATTCTAGAATTTACGTCAAGATCCCTTTCAAAATTCGAATGTCATTGGATGCGTCATAAATATTGCACTTGCCATTGAAGATAAAAAAACAAATTGCGGAGGAAAATAAACACCTGTCATTGCATACTTACAAATGAAACTTGACTTTTTTTAGGGTAATTCATTTGAATTGTTATGTGCGTCACGTTAAAGTAATTAAACCTTTATATTTCTTTCAAAGTTATTTTTTTTCACATGTTTTTCGTAATCTGTAGGTAATAAATCTAATGATTATTCGTGTTATAGGATGTCAAAGTCAAAGTCAGATTAAAATCATTTGTTTTTATAGGCACTTAAAAGGCAATTTTAAATAATGATGTTATAAAACCTCATTACTTTTTAACGTCATAATTTACAGAAAAATATAATTGATTATAGTTGCCCCTCCCAAAGGTAGTTTCGTGTGGAGAAGAATGGGCAAGAAACTCCACCTTAGTACCAAATTATTTACGGTAAACCAATCTTGGACTTGTAGAAATAGAGTTATTGACGTCATCGGCAAAATTTTGTAACCGACGGTCTGTTTGAAAGATCAATGATGTTATCAGCAAATAACACCATCTTAGGTTGATTTTGAAGTAATTGGCGTAATTCATTAATGGAAACTAAAAAGAGGAATGGACCCAATATCGAACCTTGAGGAATACCCATTGCTATTTCAGAACCTAATTAGTTTATGCCGTTTACTTGAACTTTGACCTTTCAATATTTCAGATATGATCCTAGTTAATCAAGAGCTGTATTCCTATTCCCACAGTGCTCTAGTTTCAGCAGAAGTGTTTCATGGTTTACGCAATCAAACACCTTACAGTGGGTGACACAACGCCTTTTGATGTACAGTGGCGTTGTACCACTGTACAACGCCCTTTGGTGAATGGCCGGATATATTCAGTATTCGGTATCCGCGCAAACAACTATATGTTTAATCACTAGTCCAAATAATAAATAATTTATTTCAGAAATATACCCATATAAAGATTGGCATTAGTGTAGCTAAAATATTAATTGTCATATACGAAAAAAATATTCGTTCGTAGGTCTCAATATTCAAGTACCATTCATGTATATGGTTGATAAAATAAATCTCACCTGGTCTCATATTCATTTTCTCCAGTAGCATGAAGTCTAGAGGAGTGAATATAAAGCTTCCTATTGATAAGAGTATTAGCAGAACTCCCCACACGCATTGGACTACGGGACCTGTAACAAAAAAAACATAATTAATTTAAAGTAATAAATAAATTACGTATCTTACTACTTATTCTTAAAGGAAAAGCATCAGGGTATTCCGCGAAATTCTTTCCTTATGTTTTTTCCAATTTTCAGGTCAGTATCAGGTTGTATGTTGATCTAAATATGATTGCCGTATCAAATATTGTTTTTGAGAATTACTAGCGACCCGCTCCTGCGTCGCACGGTTTATACGACTTGAAAAAACATCGAGATTACTTGGTTATATGTCTATATGTATATAAACCTTCCGGAATACATTCTCTAAACGATGGTGAAACCTCATCAAAATCTGTTGCGTGGTTTAGAAGAACAACGCGGACATACATACAAACAAACATGAAAAGCGACTTTAATTTATAATTAAAATAGATAATCATAAAAATCATTAAATACAACTCAAAGTTCATACTTCCACACACTGGTTACAGGGTACCCCTTGGTAAGACCAGCTCTCAGACTTTAGGGCTTCTGGCTATCCGTTACGACTGTCAAAGATTTACGAATGATAGCCGAGACCGCGTGCTTTATGGATATGCATAATGGATGGTCCCATCAACGAAAGAACCGTGGCAAGCGTAGCTTGACAGTAATGCAGCACTGTGTCAGTAGCTGCTAGACTGCAAGCTATAGGCTTATAATGATAATGACGATGTATCTTACATTGGTTGTTGGTTGAGCCGACATAAGCGTCATAAGCCGTCATAAGAGAGACAGTCTGACTCGTGAATAAGGCCCTGAATTCGATTTTCATTCTCAAGTCAGGAGGGACATCTTTACTGACTATTCCCTATAGGAATTTTAATTGTTAGATTTGCCCTCAGGGTACTACGAGTAAGTCACGCGAAAAAGTGTCCATACTGAGATGAGTGAGCTCACACAATAATAATGGCATTACCATGACAATCAAGTCAGACAATGTGTATGTCAGAGGTGTCAAAAGAAAACAGTAAAGGCTCTTACATACTGGGGCGATTCGTCGCGCGACGCGTCGCCGCCGCATTGTTCGCCGTGAGAAATTGTTTTGTTAAAATTCGCGTCGCGCGATGAATCGCCCCAGTATGTAAGAGCCTTAACGCGACCATCTTTTGATGCGATGAAATCTTTGCCTTTAGGCAATTATGTCAGTGATAACCGATCAAAATAACCCGAAACAGTGAAGTTCAAAGATAATTTGAAACAATTTTCATTTGAAATTCTATACATCACGCTCGTATTTCGTAACGGAGTACAGCAAGAGTCCTAGTGATAGATGGATTGGCTACAATCCATGTCGACAGAACGTGTTCACTCCTATCCAGTACTTATTGAAATATAGGCTCAAATTCTTACACGTTTACATAGTAACCATAAGGAGTTCGTGTGAAGATGGCTTAGCTTAGTGGCGAAATACGAAACATTCGGGAATGTTTGCGGGGGGCTCGCACAGATGGTTTCCATGCGAAAACTCAAACTCAAAAACTCAAAGCATTTATTTCAAATAAACCAATTACAGGCACTTTTGAATTGTCAAGGGGCCGGTCAGTCAGAAAGATGAAGCTAGTTGCTCATTCCAAAGCGTAGATTCCTATGGAGAAGAACGGGCAAGAAACTCCACGGACACTCTTTTGAATCAGAATATTATTACAAATATAAAAAGAAAAGGAAAAAAAGAAAAGAAAAGAAAAATAGCGGCCTCCTCACTACAGCGTCTGTATGGTAGTGACTACAGCATTCTGAAAACGATCGCTGCCAGAGCAGACTGTCCCTTTCAAGGACAGTCATTCTTTCAAGGTCAGGTCATAAAGAATAAATAGTAAAAAGTTTATTTCGGAACTATAACACTAGACTAAGTACAACAAGTAAAACGATGATGTTGGCTGCAAAAGTATAAACTGTAGTGCAGCCAACAACGCCCTTCTCCAGTTACTGAATGGAATGATGTTCCATACAAAAGTTGCTGAATAGGAAATTAAGTTAGTTTAGATAATTTAGATTTAGTTATTTAGTAAATTTAGATTTAGTTAATTTAGTAAATTTAGATTTAGTTAATTTAGTAAATTTAGATTTAGTTAATTTAGTAAATTTAGATTTAGTTAATTTAGTAAATTTAGATTTAGTTAATTTAGTAAATTTAGATTTAGTTAATTAATAATAAAACCAATAAACAATAATATAATAAGTTATGAATAAAAATAATGACAAATAAATGATTTAGTAAAACCTAACAATAATTACCATTTTAGTTTAATTCAATTTTATAGCGCCTCTATTCCCTGAAGCCGTCTAGTGCGAATCTGCAAAGTTCACTTGGAACCTCATTCAAGCGAGTGCGGTAATTTCTCGTCTAGCGTGATTCTCAAAAAAACTGTTTAATTAATAAACTCCAGTTTTTTAACCGACTTCTTCAAAAAGGAGGAGGTTCTCAATTCGTCAATGTATTTTTTTTTTTTTGTGTTACTCTGTAACTCCGCTCGATGATGACGACATCTTATTTGACTCCGTCACTGTTATTTTCATAGCAGGTAGTGGTATTCGAATTTGTGTGGGGTAGGTACCAAAACTAAAAAGTGAAAAATAAAAACATTTTACAAAAAAAAAAAACAACCGACTTCCAAAAAAAAACACTAAAAAAGTGGAAAATAACTTTAATTTCGGAAGTCGGTGTCTTCGCTTTTCAATTTTCGTTTTTTGCCACCGACTTCCGAAATTAAAGTTATTTTTCACTTTTTTAGTGTATTTTTTGGAAGTCGGTTGTTTTTTTTTTGTAAAAAGTTTTTTAGAGTAAAACTTCGCGGATTCACAACGTTCGAATTTCGAAGTGAGATTTTAGTTTAGAGAGATTTAGAGAATCAATCAATCAACTCAGACTATCTCAGTGCTCTGCTGGACATAGGCCTCTCCTAGGCTAAGCCACAACAAGCTGTCCTCCGCCTTCCGGATCCAGTCTGTTCCAGCCACCTTTTTAAGGTCGTCGGTCGATATTGCTGGGTCCCACACTACGGTTGCCGATACGCGGTATCCACTCCAGACTCGTCTGCTCCACCGGCCATCGGACCTTCGACAAACATGGCCAGCCCACTGCCACTTCAGCTTGCTTACTCTGCAAGCTGTCTGTAACTCTGTTTCTTTTCCGGATAATTTAATTCTGATTTATTCCTTCAAAGAAACTCCGAGCATAGCCTGCTCCATAGTACGAAACCACACGGAACTCATTTGTTTTTAACGTTAATCATCGTGGATTCACAACGTTCGAATTTTGAAGTGACGTTTCAGTTTTGAGTGCTTATGGCCGATTCTGATATTGTAGCGAGGTCAATGTCCTAATAGATTAATTACATTTGTAATCATACTTATCATATTTTTTTGCATATACAATAACCTTGTGAGTAATGCAACTTGCAAAATTATATTCCAAAGAAAAACAATCACTTCTATAATTAGGGTTCCGTGTAAAAACTTCGAATTTTTAATCGACTTCAAAAAAGATTCTACATTCATCGTAATCACTTTAGTAATTCAAATTCAAATAATGCCTTTGTAACGTCTATGGACTTCGATCAATAATGCACTTATTGATCGAAACTTATTTATGGGCGTTTAGTTTACCAGAAAGTATTTTTTAGTAAAATTCGTATTGTTTATTTAGTCATTTTTCCGCATGCCTGACAAACTGTGGGCCCAAATAGCACAGAACTGTTGTGCTATTCTGTAAAAATCTCACCGTGAAAACGCAGGTGAAGTGAGCTTCGAGTGAACTGTCACTGCCTTAGTATCAGTAGGTATCGATGACAATGACAGCTCACTTCACCTAAGTTTTCACGCTGAGATGGTAACAGAATAGCAATGCTGGTGCCCTGAGACAGTGAGACGGGGTCGCGGCAGACCACGTAGGAGATGGCGGGACGAGCTGGATAGGTTCCATCAAAACCGGAAAGAGGACGCGCGGGCTCGCGACATATGGAAGGAGTGGAGGGAGGCCTTTGCCCAGGAGCGGGAAAGCGGAGGATAGGTTTTTATTTTTTTTTAAATATTTTTCCATCCGTCACATTCTGTATAGATTTAGCAAAAAATTTTTTTGAGACTAGCCTATTTCCCTATTTACAGCACCTTTTGAAATCAATGTGCGAGCAGAACTAACCGTGTCTTGTGTCAACTCGTCAAAATCTCTAATTCCACTGGAATGACAGCTCGCAGAGAGGTGAAATGATTCCGAATTGACATTATTCACAGCTGACTCCACCTATGTTTTCAAGGTGAGATTTTTACAGAATAGGGAGTTGTTTGATGGTCGTAAATGAGCGTACTTAATAAGTTAAAATATGCTGTCTCATAAAACCCAATACTTATTATAGCTTGAGTGTTGAGATCCATATGTTCTGAGTTGAACTGCTGGACAGGCCCACTCAATCTGTCTTTCCTCAAAGTATGTACCATTTCAGACACCAATCTACATTGTTTTCACATGATCTGACCAAGATTATATATTATATGGACTTTAAAAGAGACTGTGACCTCTGCGTACGTTTCGACCTTTCCTCTCAGAGTAAGTAGTCAGATAGGAAACGCCGACCTCATCTAGTTTTTAAAATATGATTGACGTGTAAAAATGTTTATACAAACCTACCGAAATAAAATCTTTTATCATTTAGCTGATTAAAATCTGACATTGAGTTTTCTACTTCGCTGCAGTGTTAAAAAAACCTAAAGTTCTTAGAAGTTGAAGTAGGTATTTATTTAATTAATATACGGAACCGTCTTACGTTTGTTAATGTTCGGTACCGGTTTGCTTCGACGGTAATTTCGAGAACGTGTGTCGGTCAAGAATGAAATAAAAGAATCATAACATAGTAATCATGCTTATTTTATCTGATATTTATTATTTACCATTTTTTTCTAATTTGCGTAATACACTTTCAATCACAGTCTGAATCATTTTGAAGGATATTGCTAATACATTGCTTCATTATATACGAAAAAGTCAGATCAACAACGTAAATAACGCAATGAATGTTGTTGAAAAGTCATAAAAAAAATTTACAAAAAAAAAAACAACCGACTTCCAAAAAAAACACAAAAAAATGAAAAATACTTAACTTTAATTTCGGAAGTCGGTGTCTTTGCTTGTCAATTTTCGTTTTTTATCACTGACTACTAGGTACCTGATGTAAATAACAGTGACGGAGTCACTTAAAACATCGTCTAGAAGACATATTAAGTGGGAAAAATACCTAATATTGAAGATAACTCAAAAACTACGCAAGCAAAGTTAATAAAATGTAAAATGGGACCACCTCTGAGGCATGACCTTCCAAACAAAAATCAAAATCGATTCATAATTGGCGGAGAAATCGCGTAATATACACACACAAAAAAAACATACAGACGAATTGAGAACCTCCTCCTTTTTGAAGAAATCGGTTAAAAATACTTTTTACAAAAAATTAAACCGACGAAAAAAGAACTGAAAAGCGAAAAATAAATAACTTTAATTACGGAAGTCGGTGGCAAAAAACGAAAATTGAAAAGCGAAGACACCGACTTCCGAAATTAAATTTATTTATTTTTCGCTTTTCAGTTCTTTTTTCGTCGGTTTAATTTTTTGTAATTTTTATTTTTATTTTTCGCTTTTGAGTTACCTTCCACTCCAGGGTACTCCAGGGGGTTACTCCAGGTTAAAGACCTGGAGTTGATGATGAGTGGTTGTGTCATCAGAACTATGTACGAGTATGTGTGCGAAATTTCAACAGAATCGGTTCATAGTTGAAAATTCAGTTGGTGAAAAATCAATCAACCCCATTTTTTCTACCTTTAGGGGTGGATTATAGTTTCCAATTTGAAATGGGACAAACTTCGAGGTATACCCTTCCCAATAAAAAAAGAATTTTTCAAATCGGACTACTCACTAAAAAGTTATGCGTGGTCATACATAAAAAAAAAACAAAAAACATACGTGTCGACTTGAGAACCTCCTCCTTTTTTTTTCGTCGGTTAAAAATGAAAGCCATTGCTACTTTGTAGGTAAAGTGTGTTATGCAGTTACCTCGCAGATACCGGACGTCAGACAGTTGCGCAATTTTCCTTGAAATTAGAATAAATTAAAATGTGTTTCTTTATTAATTTGGTCACCGAACCTTTGAATGAACCTCTAAGGGTCGTTCGTTAACAGTTAGAACAGTCCAAAGTGATTAAGTAAACTGTATATATATATATATATAAACATTTTACAAAAAAAAACAACCGGCTTCCAAAAAAAACACAAAAAAAGTGAAAAATTACTTTAATTTCGGAAGTCGGTGTCATTGCTTTTCAATTTTCATATTTTGCTATCGACTTCCGAAATTAAAGTTATTTTTCACTTATGTAGTGTTTTTTTTAGTAAGTCTGTTTTTTTTTGTGTGGTGCCTACACCACTCAAATTCAAATACCACTACCTGCTATGTAAATAACAGTGACGGAGTCAAATAAAATATCGTCTGACATAGACTAAGTGGGAAAAATACGTAATATTGAAGCTAACTCAAAAACTGCACAAGCAAACTTAATAAAATTAATATGGGACCACTTCTGAAGCATGACCTAGGTACCAAACAAAAAAAGAATCATCAAAATCGATTCATAATTGACGGATAAATAGCGTACAAACACAAAGAAAAAAGACGAGCATAGAACCTCTTCCTTTTTGGAAGTCGGTTTAAAATTCAAGGGTGACTGACTGATCTATCAACGCACAGCTCAAACCACTGAACGGATTGGGCTTCAACGCACAGCTCAAACCACTGAACGGATTGGGCTGTGGCACACAGATAGTTATTAGGACGTAGGCATCCACTAAGAAAGGGTTTTTGGAAATTCTTTTACCATAGTGGAATTACGGAGTGTCAAATTTTAACGCGCTGTCGGATTATCTCGAAACTCGGTACGGTACTAATACTTAAAACAAAAAATAAAGAAGTTCGTGTTACGGGGTTTTAAAAAAATCTGCTCCTAAAACTATCTTTCAAAGGGGGTGGAGGGGTTGTTGAAGTTTTTAGAGGAAAGTGCTGCTAGTTAATTATATTTTGTATGATATATTTTTTTATTACAGAGGATTTCTTTGCTTTTACAATCCGGCCGTCGTCGTCGAGAGAATCCGTTTCTGACACCTGTCAGTTAGACAATATCTAGTAGTAATTAAGATCAAATTCGCAAAGGACATATTCGTTTGTATGAAACTGACAGCTGTCAAGAACGCATTCTCTGTACGGCCGGACTATTGATACAAATTAGTTAAGTGAATTGATAAAAATAGTACTTATCGGATGTGCAAGATCATCATCGTCACAAAGCCCGCCGAGGTCACAATATTCATTGGCCACATCAATATGCATATAGAATTGACAGTTACTCAGCAGATACATTATAATTATCTAATATATCGCACCTTCGGTGCAACAAAGTCACAATTCAGGACACTTTTTTTTGTTATGTCTTTTATTAGGATTTTTTGATAATTCAATATAAGATTTTTAACGTAAAACTATAATAGCAAACAAAATCAACTATTATTTTATAAAGATTTCAAACCTACTATAAATAGTAATCTAGAAAGGAGGAAATAAATGCAAAAAAAATATTAAAAGTCCTCTCCTGTAAAATTAAAAAATGAGCTGTTGTGACTTTGTTGCACCGAAGGTGCGATATGGTGCCCGTAAAATGTCTTGTTAACAAATAAGTTTAGGTGCGAGAATAATTAGGAAATTCGTCTCCCGAAATCTCGGGAGCCATGGGACCGACTTACCTACCTTTCAATCTTTAAATCTAGTCCTGGGAATTTTTAAACTAAGTTTATAGTTATTTATGCAACTGTCATATAATAAGGGGTATTAAAATACGAATGTGGGTTTATAATAGTATCCATGAGTGTTTAAATACCTAATTATTTGCAGTTGCATACAAGTCTTTATCTACGAATCCTTTTTAAGGTTCTTTCTTTGCAATACTAATATCGAACAAAAATGGCGGGATACGACGTGAATTCGAATTCGAATAACCTACCTATAAGTTTTTATTTTTTATTTACCTCGCTTTGGTAGTGAAACGCGCGTGCATGACAATGTTCTTTTTTGAAATGAGTTGCAATTTCATTATGAAATTTAGTACTTACAACATTATAACACCCGTTTGGATGATAATATTGTTACTTACACTGGTTGTTATAATGTTGGCATTATACTAACTGTTTCAGAAACTTTTGTAGAGGATTTATAGCATGGGTGTAGATAAAATTAATTATGTAAGTACAGTCACGGACTTTAATTGATGAGCCACTTCCAAACTTTTCTATTTTGCTGTTTCATACATTCACGAGATTACACGATTAAATACGAACTCAAATCGCATGCTCGTAAACAAGATGACAAATTGCTAGTAATCGGAAATAGTCTTATCCATAGAGATTGACTAATAAGTTCTCAATGATAAATAAATACAATGTTTATCCAATCTATTTGATACTGACCTCATTTGAATCAGAGCTCAATAACTCGTTTGGACTCGCAACAGTGACAGTTGAAATGTCGATGTCAGAGACGTTATTTTCGAATTTGTCGAAATGAATAATTAAAATTTCCGTTTCCGTTTTTTCCGTACGCTAAAGTTACTATGGCTACGCTAAAACAATCGTCTCTAGGTAACGGTTGCTAGACCTGCAATTGGTTGACTTTGGGTAGTCACTCTGCTGTCAAGTTTTTAGTTCTGGCTCTCAGGTTAGCCAACCGGTAAAGATATTAAATATAAATTTCTTCTTCTTTAAGGTGGATGCGCCAGGGTAGCCCGCGAAATTCAAATTTTCTAACGTTTTTTGCAATTTGCAGGTCGGTGTTAGATTGCATGTTGATCTAAATATGATTTGCGCACGTAAAAAATATGAATTTACAGAATTAAAAACATTAGAATCAGCAATACAACTCTCTAAGTTCATGAAAGTCTCAAATGTCATGATTTCAGAAATCATGACATTGAGACTCAGATATTTAGATCGATCCAGTCTTACCAAGGAGTATCGTATTACCCAATTACTGGGTTGTAGAGGTCAGATAGGCAGTCGCTCCATGTAAAATACTGGTATTCAGCTGCATCTGGTTAAACTGGAAGCCGACCCCAATATAGTTGGGAAAAGGCTAGGCAGATTGATTGATGTATAGCCGTGTGTACTAAAAGCTTTTATACTAGAATCATGACCCACCACAACATTTATAATCAAGTTGAGTTCAAGGCCACAAAACCAATTCTATACGGTCATCAACTTCAATTTACAGCTGATTCCAATCTGACTGACCATTGTGTCATTATGACACCTTCCAATTACAAGCCTAGACGACACCGATTATCCTTATAAGCGAATCAATAAAGATTCATATTGTCCTGACCTCAATATCCTTTTAAATCGTATATTACGTCACTATTATGACGTATAACATCCCTGAATGGTTGAGCTGACGTAGGCAGTTTCTGACAAAGTTATATTTGCATATGGAAACTGTTTTTGAAGATATGCATCTTCCTTATGGCCTTGTATTAAGGAATTGATTTGAATTACGGATTGGTTTTAAATTTGTTTTTTTTTGGGTTCCGTGTAAGTCGCATTTTACCGAATTCGGGCGAATAGGTATGGCACAGCTCTTAAACTTGAATTCCTCGAACGCAGATATCGGAAAAAATCGCGAAAAAAAAAATGAGCTGTTCTTTACATTTATATTCGCATTGCTCGGCAGAATATAAGGAGTAGCTGATTTATTTTTCGCGATTTCTTGTTTAGTCCCATTGTAAAAGATGTTCATAATGATGAGTAAAGTCACTTGTTTAATTATCGATCATTACCAAGCACCTTATATTTATAGATAAAATCTGTGTGTCAAAACATTATTATAATACTGTTATTCCAAACATGGTAAAGAAACTAAATTCAGACATACGGAACACGAAATATTAGGCACGATTCTGTGTCTGCCATCTTTTTTAGTATGCAAAACATGATGGAACACTATTTATGTATTTGAAGCCATAGGACATTCATTGTCAAAGATCGTAACTAGGCTGAATGCAAAGCCTTTGTCAACGCATAGATTAAAAATAGAATAAGTTTGTCTATTGATTCCCGAAGATGGAACAAGGAAGCTTGGGGTTTTTGTTTATGGTTTTGGTTTTCGTTTATGGTCTGACAGGCGTTTAGTGCTTATTTTTATTACTTATTTATTTATTTAAGGATTACTAACGAGATACATTACAATTATCTAGATACATAACAATTATGTCTTTATTACCTACATTGTGTGAGCATTGTGTGTTCTTTTATGATTTATTCTTGTGACTGTGTCGTTGGTTTGTGGTCGCAACGCGACTGCTGACCATAACCGTGCGTTTGCACTGGCGAAACATTCAAGACAAAACATATTGAAATCTCTAGTTCCTGTCAAAAATTGTATGGAACATTGACAGAAAGTTGAAATTTCAGCATGTTTTTTCTTGAATGTTTCACCAGTGCAAACGCACGGTAAGGTTTTGAGTTTGATCCCCAGGTTAACGACCGGTGACTCGTTGTCAAACAAATTGTTATTGGGATATGCCATGATGAAACTCTTTAGCATCCTAGAATCTGGATTTGTGATTTGTGAATGTTTTTTTTTCAATCACAATCATAATGATTGGCAAATCCATTGCTTCATAATATGTCAGAAAAAAATGTCTGCTCATAAACTTAAATGACGCAATGAACGTCGTTGAACTGTCAAAATTAAATCCAATGCTACTGTGTGTTCAAAAAATCAAAATCAAAAGTCTTATATTTCAAACTAGGCTGAGAATCAGCACTTTTGGAACGTCTGAATTACATAAGACAGTCCCCCAAAAACGCCCACCCTTCACCACTTCCTAGTGCTTTAGCTGGGAAGATGAAGGGGCGCAACGAACTCCCCAGAAGCACGGCTTTCTGTTCAGTTAGAAGAAAAAAAATATTCTGTTACGCACAGTGAATTCTTCCGTGATTGAAACTTTTAGTAAAGGTGGTTAAAGTGAAAGTAAATGGTTATATTTTACCCAGCTAAACTGTACCTATCTAACAAAGCTAGCTTATTTAATTCCGATTCCAACTACATAATTATGTTTTGTAAACACCTCCGATACAAAACTTTAGACTTATCGTCGTTATAATCACAAGTGGTCCACTCGGTGTCAGGTTACGGACCACCCAGAAGTAGCTACCCAATTACGTTAGTCACGCGTCGAGGCGCGTTACCCCATGTGTTACAGAATTGCGATAAAAACTTCGCGCGATTTGTTATCGCAGTGCGGGCCAGGCCTAAGTCCCATGTGGCCCCATGTGGAGGCGAGAGCGGGGGTCGGTGGGGATGCTAAGATGTTACTAAAAATAATTAAGTAAATATTCTACTTACTGCAACAAATCCCTTTCTTTTTATTTCCCTCGCATTTCGTCTCGTCTATGCAGTTTTCTACACACGTCGTATTGTCTGTGGTCTTGAATAAACTATTTAACGAGTCTGTGGCACTCTCTGGCATAGAATCACTGTCTTCTGATCTTAGGGACCCTGATGAAGAACCGTTGTCATCGTGAAGCATCTTTTCGGCAGACATTTTGGATTCTGTAAAGAAGAAAATTGAGGGTTAAAAATATAGTGTTTTTTTTTTAAATAAAGTCGTTTCCAGATTTCGTGCAAAGGCTGGCGAGGTAGATAAGTTGGTTGAGTTTTTGTCTCGCGAACAGAAACGTGACGACCCTCAGGGTAAACGAGGCAGATGAGTGAAATATTATCGCCTTTATCGATTCTCGCTTAGGCGCCCGTCCTAGTTGGCTATAACTCGTGCGATGATACGTGGGTCCGATGACAAATGAAAATATATACTGGTATTACTGAATGTCGTAATTGAAGGACGCGCGATCATGCGATTTTTTCCTCCAAATTTCATCGCACGATGAAATTGCATTGCATTATCGCGTGAGGGATCGCCAATTTGGACGGGCGCCGGGCGGCGGCGCCATAATGGATGCCCCTGTAAAGCCTCGTTTATGTTTATAAAGTTCATACGTACACTTAAGATAAGTAGTTTTATTTTAACATAAAGCGATATCTACTTGAATTTAGTAGGTACCTACGTCTGACGCAGTCAGTCCCACTATCTACCTTTGCTTAATGCTGGGGCCACACCGACGGGAAACGCCGTTGATTATCGCTAATATGGACGTTAACCGTAGGTGTAGCCACAACTTGTCGCGAGAATTTGACAACAGCACTCACATTGGCGTTTGACGTTAGGCGATAACTCGGGTGGCGGCAAATGAGCATTGACGTTGACCGTTCAAGTGTGGCCACTCAATTTATCACTATAATTATCGGAATAATTACCATGTTGTTTAGGGCAATGATGGGTACTGACGTTGACCGTTAGTGTGGCCCCAGCATAACTAACTTTTTTACCGCGACGTATGTATGTGCTTATTCCCCGAAACGATAGAATTTTTAGAAGTTCGAAATTCGAACAGTGTCTCGTTGTCGCGCGATGAACTTTAAAAACAAATGAGTTCGCTTTCGAATTGTGTGCGCTCACTTGAGTGAGGTTCCAAGTGAACTTTACAGGATAGCACACACTACAGTTGCTATCCAGAACTGAACTGCCATGAACCTTATTGATTTAACCTCCATTTTGCAACCCCCATAGCTTTCTTGGCTTCGTTCCAGAGCCCGCGATGTTTGGAGGTATGGGTCATGTTCTAGTTCCGGTGTTAATCATTAAAATACGAACTGAATTTTATTTATTTACCATACCAACCCGCCTTGTTCCCCGAAGGATTTGGCAGAAGTGTACCTATAGTACAGAGGAGCTCGTGGCTAAGTAATAACAGCCACACCGGGTCGATCCATCAGGTTAAGCTATGCTTGCCGGGGTTGGTCGGTGGATGGGTGACCATCTTTACATACCAAGACTCTTCCGTGCCTCGGAAAGCACGTTAAGCCGTTGGTCCCGGCTGTCATTCGTGGATCTTTGACAGTCGTTACGGGTCGTCAGAAGCCCGAAAGTCTGACAACCAGTCTTGCCAAGGGGTATCGTATTACCCAGTTACTGGGTTGTGGAGGTCAGATAGGCAGTCGCTCCATGTAAAATACTGGTATTCAGCTGCATCCGGTTAGACTGGAAGCCGACCCCAATATAGTTGGGAAAAGGCTAGGCAGATTGATTGTACCTATAGTACACCCAAATATCGCCGGTTATGTATCGAGTTGGTACAAGACTGGGGTCTACGCCATTGCACGTTGCATTCCTGGTAGCCACGGTCATAAAACGCGGAAGTGAGATTCAGAAGGTAAGAGAGAGAGAAGAGAAGTGTGTGTCATGGTGTGTCACTCATCACATGATCACACACACACCGACCCACTCGTACATTTTATGACCACGACTACCACGAGTCTTGGCGTTCAACATTTTAATTTTAAATAATGTTCTAATCATTTCCCAAGGTTTCTCTACTATGATATGATCGGCTCCCAATCTAGCCAGCACCTCGATCGCGTAACACACGTTGCGCGACGATTTCTGCCACCGACTTCCGAAATTAACGTTATTTAAAAAAAAAAAATGTTTTTTTGGAAGTCAAGGAAAAGGAGGGGTTTTTCAATTCGTCTGTTTTTTTTTTTGTGTGTAGTTTGGTACGCGATTACTCCGCCAATTATGAATCGATTTTGATGATTCTTTTTTTGTTTGGTAGGTCATGCTTCAGAGGTGGTCCCATATAAATTTTATTAACTTTGCTTGCGTATTTTTTGAGTTAGGTTCATTAATTACGTATTTTTCCCACTTATGTAGGCGATATCTTATTTGACTCCGTCACTGTTATTTCCATAGCAGGTAGTGGTATTAGAATTTGTGTGGGGTTGGTACTCGTACCACAACAAAAAAGTGAAACAAATTTAATTTCGGAAGTCGGTGTCTTTGCTTTTCAATTTTCGTTTTTTGATACAGACTTCCGAAATTAAAGTAATTTTACACTTTTTAGTTGTGGTAACTACCCCACCCCCCCTGCTATGTAAACAACAGTGACGGAGTCAAATAAGATATCATCTATACATAGACTAAGTGGGAAAAAAAAAACGCAAGCAAAATAATAAATTTTATATGGGACCACCTCTGAAGCATGACCTACTAAACAAAAACAGAATCATCAAAATCGATTCATAATTGACGGAGCAATCGCATAAAATACACACAAAAAAAAAACATTCATACGAATTGAGAACCTTTTTGAAGAAATCCGCTAAAAATGCAAGCCATTGCTACTGTTAGTGTGTAGGTACGGAATTATCCCGCTAAAACGGGTGAATACCAGTATTTTACACAGACCATGTAGCGACTGCCTATACAAACAAATTATGTTGTACACTTAATATGTTGTTACAACACTGCAACACATCGACTGCTTCAATTGTACTCTGAGCGAATTCACACGTGCCACATTTTGTAAATTATCTCTGGGTTGTTCATAATCTATACATATTATAAATTAAGGTTGTTTTTCATGTTTTTCGTGTTTGTCTGCGTTGTTCTTCTGAACCACGCAACGGATTGTGATGAGGTTTTCACTATAGTTTAGAGAATTTATTACGGAAGGTTGATGTATATAATACGGTTGCATATGGCTAAGAAGTATCGATATTTAAAGTTGTAAAACCCGTGCGAAGTAGAATTAAATAATTGTAAGTTTAATCTTTAAATATAACTACACTATTGTATTAGGTAAGCCTGTGATGATAGTTGTATGTGTTTTAAATAAATAAATAAAAAATAAATGTTTTAAACTTTATGCATAAGTAAGTAAGATAGTTTCACACGTCTTCATATTTCCAGAAGTACCTGCCAACTTCACAATTATATTTCAATCAATCAATCTGTCTAGCTTTTTCCCAACTATGTTGGGGTCAGCTTCCAGTCTAACCGGATGCAGCTGAATACCAGTACTTTACATGGAGCGACTGCCTATCTGTCATCCGCAGTTTACAATCCAGTAACTGGGTAATACGATACCCCTTGGTAAGACCGGTAGTCAGATACTTTCGGACTTCTAACGACCCGTAACGACTGTCAAAGATCCACGAATGACAGCCGGGACCAACGGCTTAACGTGCTTTCCGAGCCACCGAGTAGTCTTGGTATGTAAAGATGGTCACCCATCCACGGAGCAACCCCGGCAAGCGTAGCTTAACCTGATGGATTGACCCGTGCGGCTGTTATTACTTAGCCACGAGCTTCTTCATAGTAACTTCACAATTAAAATTACGCATTTAAATAATTATGATTAATTAATTAACAACTCATTAGTCGATACTAATTTTAGTATTCCATTGCAGTGCAGTGAGCAATAAAATATACGCATAAACTTACATAAAATATTGTTTTAGTGATAACTGCGGACGACGCTGCCCATTTATCAATCAGGGGGCCAAGTCTACTAATTTACAAACGTGTCAATGGTCTCACAATGATGAGTTTTTGACAGATCTGCCATACATAATCTGTCAAAAACTCATTATTGTGAGACCACTGACACGTTTGTAAATTAATAGACTTGGCCCCCTGTAATAATAATTCATGTTGTCAACATCATAGTCTAACCGTGCGTTTGCACTAGCGAAACCTTTATGACAAAATATGTTGAAATTTTCTGTCAATGTTCCATACAATTTTTGACAGCAACTAGAGATTTAAACATGTTTTGTTGTAATGTTTCGCGAGTGCAAACGCACGGTAAGAATGCATTTGAATAATCTCTACGTGCTAAATTATACGGTATTTACTAATTCAACCTGACCCTGACCTGCAAATTGCAATAAAAAACTTTTTTACAAAAAATTAAACCGACGTAAAAATAACTGAAAAGCGAAAAATAAAAAATAAACCTTATAGTGTAACTAAGCTCCTAAACTAATTTAAGTAACTTTTGAGGCGGTGCCAAACAAACAAACAAATTAATTACATCATTCTAGCGTGTATTAGGCGCCGCCAAAAAAAAAAAATCTTTTTAATTCAGACATATTTGGTCCATAAAATTGTTAGTAGTATTGCCACTGTCGAAAGCTCTTTAATCGACTTCAAAAAGTGGGAGGTTCTCATTTCGACTTTAGGTTTTTTTTTGTTTGTATGTTTTTACGCGATTACTCCGCCAATTGTAAATTGATTTTGATGATTCTTTGTTTGGTAGGTCATGCTTCAAAAGTGGTCTCATATAAATCGTAATTAACTTTGCTTGCGTAGTTTTTGAGTTAGCTTCAATAATAGGTACCTACATATTTTTCTCACTTAGCCTATCTGGATGATTTTACATTATGATAAGCGCCCGTCACTGTTATTTACATAGCTGACAGTGGTATTCGAATTTGTGTGGGGTAGGTACCACAACCAAAAAGTGAAAATAAAACCTTTTTACAAAAAAAAACAAATGACTTCCAGAAAAAACACTGCAAATTGAAAATAACTTCAATTTCGGAAGTCGATGGGAAAAAACAAAAATTCAAAACCAAAGACACCGTCTTCCGAAATTGAAAGTAATATTTCACTTTACATGTCTTAATGTTTTTTTTTGGAAGTTGGTTGTATTGAGTTGAATTAAAATTATGACAAAATTATATACCAAACATTAAAGTAGGTAAGTAAGTGATTATTTTTCAATGCATTTCCTGATGTTTCGAATCGAACATTATTTTTTAGTAAGGTGCTAAGCAAACCGCTAGTATTTAGTAATTTAATTAATCAAATTAATCTAAATATCCGGAAATAATAAATGGACTGTACATCTATAATTTCCATAAGTATATGTCTGGACAGGACATACACCAGAAATTCTCATAAGCTTAATAATTTCCTGGTACTTATTTAAAATATTATTTAGAAGGTCGGGCTCCGGTGGCGATTATAGTTATTTATGCAACTGTTATATAATAAGGGGTATTAAAACACGAATGTGGTAAATAGTTACATGAGTGTTTTAATACCTAATTATGAACAGTTGCATATGAGACTTTATAACACCCATGATATGAATCCTCTATAAAAGGTTTGCAATACTAATATCGAACAAAAATGGAGGGACATGAATTCGAACTTTTCGAATTCGAATAAACAAAAAGTTTTTTTTTTAAATTACGTTGCTTTGTTAGTGAAACGCGCCTGCATGGCAATGTTCTTTTTTTGAAATGAGTTGTATTATGAAATTTAGTACAACATTATAACACCCGTTTGGATGATATTATGGTTACTATGACACTGGTTGTTTTGATGTTGGCAAGTTTCAGAAACTTTTATAGAGGTTTTATAGCATGGGTGTAGATAAACATAATATTAAGTTACGAGTGTTTTTGGTACATTTCGCCCCGTGTAACGAAAGGTGATTCTTATAGGTGACTAGCTGTTTCCCGCGACTTCATTTGCGATCCAGGATGCAAAGTAGCCTATGTCCTTCTCCAGGTCATGGTCTACCCCTGTGCCAAATTTCACACAAATCCGTTTAGCCGTTTTAGCGTGGAAGCGTAACAAACAAACTCACTTGCGCATTTATAATATTAACTAGCTGCACACCGCGGTTTCACCCGCGTAAGTCTCGATCCCGTGGGAATCCTACTAATATTATAAATGTGAAAGTTTGTGTGTTTGTGTGTTTGGACGTTTGTTACTCAATCACGCAAAAACGGCTGAATGGATTTGGATGAAATTTGGCAAACAGATAGTTTATAACCTGGATTAACACATAGGATACTTTTAATCCCGATATTCCCACGGGATCAAGACTTACGCGGGTGGAACCGCGGGGCGCAGCTAGTAATATTATAAATTCGAAAGTAACTCTGTCTGTCTGTATGTTACCTTTTCACGCCTATAACACTAAACAGATTTTGACGAAATTTGGCAAGGAGATAGATGGCATCCTGGGGAAGGACATAGGCTACTTTTTATCGACATAACAAGCGGGCGAAGCCGCGGGCGGAAGCTAGTTTAGGGATAAAAAGTATCCTATTTCCTATTCCAGGTCATGGTCTACCCATGGGTCAAATTTCATCCAAATCCGTTCAACCATTTAAGTGTGAAAGCATAACAAACAAACAATCAAACTCTCTTTCGCATTTTTAATGTTAGTTAAGACTAGTTATAGGATTTCAAACCGTGATGTTTTTTTTCTTTAGGTAAGTAGGTACCGCTATTAAAAAACCTCGTTAGTCTAGTGTAGCTTGCGCCACTGCTGAGGTCCTGGCTTCGATTCCCAGGTCGGAAAAAGTGTTATTGGGTTTTTCCGTCTAGAATTTCTCAGTAGCAGCCCGGAGTCTGAATTTGTGCCCGGTTGATGGCAATAGGCTCGCCCCCTATTACATGGGACTTAAGCATAACTGGCGAAATGTGGGTGTACCTACTATGGGTACACCTCTGCCTAGCCCTTGGGGAAGCAAGGTGTGATGTCATGTTATGTTATACTTAATAAATCGGTTTTGCAATACTCTATCGAATTCGAAATGAGTTGGCCTTGTAACGGGTGTGTTTGTACAACAAGGCAGGAATTTTATCAGAAGTTTTAGTCTCTTAGCTAGGCTTGCAGAAAAATATCGATATATCGATATTTTTTGTTCGATGTTTATTTTTAGGCGATATTTATTATATCGATGTCATTATCATCTGCCTAGCCTTTTCCCAGCAATGTTGGGGTCAGCTTCCAGTCTAACCGGATGAAGCTGAATACCAGTATTTTATATGGAGCGACATGGACTTATTACGTATCGATATAAAATATCAAGTATCGAAAATGTATCAAAATCAAATACGATATATTTCCAATAGCAACACCGTTGTCGCCACTGTCAAAAACCGCTGGAATTCAGAGCCGTGAAAAGTAGACTTTTTTTTTCTTAGTTTGGTATTTATATAAAAAAAAAACAAATATAATTGAATATTTTATTATTTTCAACCAAATTTTTTTTAATTTTACCGTTTTTTTTTTTTCGATGTTTCGAAATCGATATAGTTTTTTTTTTTATATGGGATCTATATATATCGATACTTTTTGCATCCCTATCAAAAGCCCAGTTATAGTAGTACACTTTAGACCTCTTTGTCAAGAAACTCGTCAGGGATAATGCTCTAACCATCATATTAGGCCGGCCGATAAGCCAGTGTACGCCGCAGCACTTAGATTATTATCAGAACATTGAACTACCGTCAATTGCGTAAACTTATCGTTTTTTTTTTTTTTCGATACGTTATCTCGAGGTTGATTTCTGAAATCCTGACTTCTTAACCGGACTTTCCTGTGGCTACCTTAAGCTTCTACACTCAGGGCCTCCAGCCAGGGGGTAAACTTATCGTTATATTTCTGTAGCTTATATTTGCGCGTGTTGGGCTGGCGCGTGGTGGGAGCAATAGCCAATTGTGTCATCATAGTGTCTTGTTTCCTTATTTTTTTTTAACCGACGAAAAAAAAAGGAGGAAGTTCTCAAGTCGACCCGCATATATATTTTTTTTTAAATGTTTTACCACGTATAACTTTTTAGTGAGTAGTCCGATTTGAAACATTCTTTTTTTATTGGGAAGGGTATACCTCGAACTTCGTCCCATTTAAAATTGGAAACTATAATCCACCCCTAAAGGTAGAAAAAATGGGGTTCATTGATTTTTCACCAACTGAATTTTCAACTGTGAACAGATTCTATTGAAATTTCGCACACATACATAGTTCTGATGACACAACCACTCATCATCAACTCCAGGTCTTTAACCTGGAGTAACCCCCTGGAGTACCCTAGAGTGGATGGTAACTCAAAAGCGAAAAATAAAAAAACTTTTTTCTTTTGAATATTGGCACCTTGTGGCTATTACTTAAATGTAATTAGTTATTATTTAACCATGCTTTTGTATGTTGTGTTATGTCTTCTTTGAGCACCAAATAAACGTTTTATCTATCTATCTTATCTATTTCTGCCGCCAAGCAGCGTTATTGGGTTCCGGTTTAAAGGGCCAACCCTAAGGCCGGTTGTACACGCCCGTTTTTTTCATCTGACAACGGACCGTTATTCTCATATTTGTATGAGTTGGAAATCGGTCCGGCGTCCGGTGCATGTACATCACATCATTATAAACCATACACCACCGTGAATCCGGGGAAAAAAACTGTCCGTTGTCCGGTGAAAAAAACGGGCGTGTACAACCGGCCTAACTCAAATTGCTTAGCATGATCCTTCGTCATGCCGAAAATGCTGCAGCATTGATTTTCAAATAAATGTGTGTTAAAGTTGAGGATTGATGCTAGGTCCTATGTTTGGCGAAAACACGATTACTTACATAAAATTTTCTCAATAGAAAAAAAAAACTAAAGTTACCTCTAAACCGAACTATAAAACGCTGGTAAGTAAATAATAAAAAAAACATTAAATTAGATCTAAAAAAAATTCACGGGGTAGGGAAAACAATTACCAAGTGGAGGCGCGATTGTCAAATTCGATTTTAGAAGTGTCAAAATAATTTTTAAATTTTGAGAATTTATTTGGCAGATAACTCCATGATTCTCATATCCAAATGTAAGGAATTTTAGTGCTAGTTTAGTTCGGTGTACAAAAGAATCGGCACCATTCATCACTTATACCATCAGAGGACCTATAAGTACAAATGACAATCGCTTTCAGAGCATTTGTATTTCTACAACACTCTTCAACAGGATTGATCCAAGCTTTTCGTTCTTCTTTTTCGTGTGGGTAGTGACTAACCTGGTGTCAGAATTTTTATGCCACCCATGGGTGACTTGACACCTCTGACTTGGCTTCAAATGCCGTCGAGAAATTCCTGGCCTGTGTCAAATGCGTTCTGCCATTTTAGCGTGAAAGCGTAACATATTAAAAATATAAAAAATCGAATCTTTTCTCTACAGTTGAGATAAATAAAAATGTTTTTAAATATATTTTTGACTTTTCCAAGAAGATACTTTTTGGAATGTCACGTTGTCAAGGCCCTGTGGGCAACCTGCTTGGTCCGAGGTTGACGTGTATATTATCTATAGTAAAACTACAAAATTACTGACACGTGAAGGTGTCATTGACCTACAGTTCATAGGAAACATGTATGTTTTCGCAACCGAATCATCTTAGCTAAAGCTTTGAGCAAGATCATATTATAAGGTGTTATTGGTAATGTCGTGAGGCAACGGTCATGTCCTAGAACCAAAAAATCTAAGATATATTGTGACCTCCACCAACCCGCACTGGGCCCGTGTGGTAGATCATAGCCCACTCCCTCTCACTGAGAGGAGGCTTATGTCACTGGCTGTGACTGGTGACTGCTGTGAGCCTGTGACTCAAAGCAGTGGGAACGGTGTAGACTGATTATGTATTAGGTAAGTGTTCTAAAGGTACGATAACGTTAAGGGTAAGGGTAGGCCAGGGTGAAAAAAAAAAATGGTTTTAGGGGGTTTCGGTGTAGTGATATGGCAAATGAAAAAAGTTCAAACATATTTCGGTAAAATAATACCTATGACACATGATACTTCGATGATCTAAAAATATGTCAAATAATGCATTATAGCCACGGCTGGTAATCTTAGAACAAAAAATCCTGGTATTAATAGACTTATTTGTCTATGGGTGAAACGTGTCGTAGTGACAGCTGCCCCTCGTCCCTTTCCCCTTTGCCGCCCGTGCAATCGACGCCATATTTGACTAACTAAGACTAACTAGTCTGTGCATATAGCAAAAAAGACATCCGACAATAGTTTTCGGTAAAATGAAATTCGAACAAAAAAAAATCGGTAAAGTGTTCGGTTCCCTATTCTAAAACTGGTGAAGGCTGCAGGAACCCGCTGGATGCGAGAAGTAGACCCAGTCGAAGTGACAGTGCTTGGAGACCTTTGAACAGCAGTGGACTTCTTTCGTCTGAAATGATGATGATGATTCAAAAACACTTGTAACAGGACCACACAGGCATTTAAAGGTAGCGAGGCTGACTGCCAATGGTGCGTTGCCGTCGTCGGTCTCAATCAGGCAAAAAGTATCGCCTGGAGACTGTTTTTGGCACTACTTAAACAATGGTTTAAATATTGTTCAAATTTTAATTAAAATACCTACCTCTTTCGATATAAAAATCGAGATTTCCTGTTTTTCCCGGGATTCATAATTTTGTTTAACGTTTTTCTAAAATGCAGAAATTACTGTCGTAGTTTGAAAGCCATGGAATAAGTCCTATTGAATTAAATCTGTGATCAAATGTCATGACAAGAGACACGATTAGTCCGAAAGGGATACCGGGACCTTGGCAACAGGCAACTGAACACGGGTGGGTTTTAGTCAGTAAAAGTCTGACACGCCATTCCGCTTCGCCCAGAGCGGGAGAAGTCATTGGATGATTTCCCACCCTCAAAAAAAAAAAGAGACACGATTGGCTGTTGTCATTTCAATCAACCAGTCACAGAGCATAAATCTGAAATCGCCAATCCGTCTTGAGTAAACGTGGTTATTGATCTCTCGTGCCTTCTTTTTATGAGAAGAGGCTTTTGCGCTGCAGTAGTACTGCACCACTTTGAACCTTAGTAGTTACGCCACTGCAGCTGTAGACGCAGTAGACAGTAGGTTGCCTTCTTCTTCAGCGTTCATCATTAAAGCAATGTCTTGACATATATGCATTCAGGCCAGTACATTCAGACGATTCGATTTTAATTTACCTGATTAATCACACATCACACAGCATGATGAGTTGTTATGAGATTTGAGAGCGTTTTCATTTCGGTGTTAATTAATAAATATACATTGAAAACCGGCAGTTAGACTACTGTTTCTAACTTGCTTAATAAAATGAACGATATGGACCGATCCGTTCACACCGGTTCAAGTAAAAACAATATCACAGCATTGACTTGTGAGCTTTATTGAATTAACTTTGAAATTATTCATGAATAATTTTTAAACAGCATTAAAACTAATAACTTGAACTATTTACACAATAACTGTTTTTGCGCTGTTGGGTAAAATCGTGATTTATAACTATTTTGGGGTATTATGCAAAAATGTTAGATTTTGCAGATGTTCAAATTTTAATTTTCGGGAGGCCGGTTGTCTCACAATATTTCGACAATATATATCCCTATTTTAGATATTACGACATTCGAGGCCAATTATATCTTTAAATACTTGTATTGATGATGCTGTGGCGGTACCTACATCGCCACATTCGAACTACGCATCAAAGACCTGACGTCACACAAAAATCCTGACGTCGCAAAAATCCTGCATCGCGCAATTAGAGTTTACCGTGCAGTGAACATATATACAAAAATCCAATATCAATCATTGGGCAGTTGCCCGCCAGACACAACACCCGTCTGGTCGGAGGGTCCTCCCTTTTCTATGGTGGATGAGTGAACTTTACACCCTGTTCCTCATACCCCTAAAATGCTAATAATTATAATTTAAACGGGAATTTTACCGGGTTATTACATGGAGCGTGGGCTGCCGTCTTATATCGGGTAGGTATCTAGAAGTCATAACATAAGACCTCTGTAGAAAATTGGCTAATTTATAATGAAATAGAGATAATTATGGTACTAAAAACGTGAATTTTAAATACTTAGTAGTAGTAATAAATAACGGTCTTATTTTTACAAAAAATAATTTTTAAATACTGCCAAAGGAAGGGTTATGTTATTCGCGCGTATCTTGTATGTACGTATGTTTGTTTGTTTGTAAATTTCTATATTACCTCGTATCTTCCAAACGGCTGGATGGATTTCGACAGTTTGTAGTAGGTACCTAATGTTATTGTGAAATCTAGGCGCCCCCTTTCCAATCGGACAGGGTTTTTGTTACGTGCTGTATAAGGCAAGGATAGCCCAAAAAATTAAAAACTTGTTAGTTTGGCAAGTTCTCGACTTCAAATTCTCAATTCCGAAACCGGCGGGGTAATTGCGTAAAGGCTCAAACAGGCGCGACTCGACTCTAGTAGAAAAATTTATATGAAAACTTCATGGAAATTTTTCTAACAGAATTGCGTCGCGTCGCACCGTCGCGTCGCGTCGCGCCTGTCTGCGGGAGCCTTAATATGCTCTCCATTCCAATGCTATTCATTTTGACACTTCAACAGTCGAAATTTTCAAATATCTGAAGCAATGGTTTAAGAATTCCTTCAAAATCTTTCGGATTGTGATTCAAAGTGTGATGAAATTCAGGTGCTTGTGTAGCCTGGTCCATCACACTAGACATTTTTTTTTATTTTTTTTTTATTCGTGACCATAGATACAAGTCTTTCAGTCGGATACATATGTACATATATGGTAGTAATTTTGATGTAATCATCTGTCTAGCCTTTTCCCAACTATGTTGGGGTCGGCTTCCAGTCTAACCGGATGCAGCTGAATACCAGTATTTTACATGGAGCGACTGCCTATCTGACCTCCACAACCCAGTAACTGGGTAATACGATACCCCTTGGCAAGACTGGTTGTCAGACTTTCGGGCTTCTGACGACCCGTAACGACTGTCAAAGATCCAAAAATGACAGCCGGGACCAACGGCTTAACGTGCTTTCCGAGGCACGGAGGAGTCTCGGTATGTAAAGATGGTCACCCATCCACGGACCAACCCCGGCAAGCGTAGCTTAACCTGATGGATCGACCCGTGCGGCTGTTATTACTTAGCCACGAGCTCCTAATATTACACTATAATAAACTACAATACAAATAACCACAATTTTACATCAATATTTTCCATTGCAATTGCATTACCCTCGCGATTGATGCAGTGGGGTGGCTCATTGCATCAATCTCGCACGAGCCAAGGAGCCATTACAAATAAACACAATTATAAGAAATGTGTACTTTATTTCAAAACAATCTTTGTTTGACACGTGCTAACAAGATACAATAATGTTTTATTTACATTTGACATAAGCAATAAGAGTAGAGTATTATTTTCTTATTTCATTCATTACAAGTTGATTTAATATTATAAATAACTGATATCTGTACTGTACCCAGAAGGCCACGATAGACACAAGGGACTCGTAGAGTATTTTTTAGGGTTCCGTACCCAAAGGGTAAAACGGGACCTTATTACTAAGGCTCCGCTGTCCGTCCGTCTGTCACCAGGCTGTATCTCATGAACTGTGATAGTTAGACAGTTGAAATTTTCACAGATGATGTATTTCTGTTGCCGCTATAACAACAACAAATACTAAAAAACAGAATAAAATAAATATTTAAGGGGGCTCCGATACAACAAACGTGATTTTTTTGCCGTTTTTTTTTATAGATTATGGTACGGAACACCAAGGGTTCCGTGCTAGTCCAACTTGCACTTGGCCGGTTTTTTTTGCATTCTATCTCTATTTACGTACTATTTACCTACTTAGCTTGCGCCTGCGACATCGCTCTCATTGATTTCAATAACGTCAAAACATTCGATAAATGGCGGATAAAAACATAAGGCTGCGTACTCATTTGTAACATTTCCTTTTCCAAGACCCTTCGTCCAAAAGGTCTGGTCAAATTGAGGTCAATCTCTGTGTTCTAAGGTGTTTAGACCAGTGCGAATAGACGCTTGACTTCTTAATTTTTTTTTTTTTTTTTTCAAAGTATCAACAAACAGCTACAATGTACAGTATAGAAAAAGATAAGAGAGAAAGAGAAGAAAAAGAAATACACATAACACTATTGTAGCCCACAACGCTGTTCACAAATTTACTGTGGAATATAACAAATTAATTAAACGCTAGGGTATAATAATACATAATAAAGTTCAGAACTAACCTTACTTAACTATCATGCTTATCTTTATTTTTATACATAAATCAAGAGAGTCCCTCAAGTATAAGACCCTTGAACCTACTGGGAGAACATGCAAAAATGTCAATATGATCAAAAGTCTTAATATAAGAACAATCGACCCGTATAGGATTCGCCTCAGTTTGAATAATCCTTCCTTGGCGTCCTTCGTCCGTAGCTAGTAAGGCTTTGCCACTGATTACAAATTTGTCGAACATTTTCTATTTTGTTAAGGTCGTTTGTTAATTTGTTGACAAGACTATCCTCCCACCCCATCACCGTAACTTGAAAACAATGTAAAAGCCATTTATTTCTAAAAGAAGTAACCTTGGAGTTTCTTGCCGGCTCTTCTCCATAGGAAACGACCAATTCGGACCGTGCATCAAGCTTCTGACGTTTCAAGAGCCCATGCAGTTTTGTGAAATAAAATATTTCAAATTTCGATTTTTTTCGATTGTCCTTTGGAATCGCAATGTCACAAATGTGAACGCAGCTTTTAATAACATAGCTATTACCTACATTGTACGATATTTACTTTCATCTTTTTAAGAGTAAGGGTCAAACTATAGTGATAAAAATGTATGTTAGAGAGAGCGATATCGCTGAACTATCTTTGACCTGTTCTTGACAAGATGGAATGATTTTAACTAAATTCACATATAATTATACAATTCATGTATACAAAATATTGTAAAACATTTTTTTAAAGAGTAACGGTGGAGTTTCTTTCCCATTCTTCTCCATACGAAAACTACCTTTTGGAATGGACAACTAAAATCAATTCTATTTCTTTGTTTTTCATTGACGTTTAAAAGTGCCTTTTATGTGCCTATTTGAAATAAATTATTTGACTTTGATTTTGACTTTGTTGTACGGTTGTAAATAACAAAAAAAAAATATGAAATAGGGTGGACTAGATACTAAGTGCAACACAGAAGGATTTTATCATTATTTCGCTGCTACTTCACTTCAATACTAGAAGGTACCTTACATGGAGCGACTGCCTATTATGACCTCCACAATCCAGTAAGTCGGTAATTAGATAGGTACCCAGTAAGTTGTCAGACTTTCGGGCTTCTGACGACCCGTAACGACTGTCAAAGATCCGACACGAAGGGCAATCGTGACCATCGGCTTTATGTGCTGTCCGAGGCACAGAGGATTTCGAGTCTCGTATATTTCCTGTGCGTGTCCGAAATAAGATATTTTTCTTTCTTTCTTTCTTAAAGATTCTCTCTTTATGTAAAGGGTCGACCCGTGCGGCTGTTATTACTTAGCCTCCAGCTTCTCCCACAAACTTTCATCAGAAAAGTACTTAGGTACTTAATCTGAAAAAAGTTATCAAAGGAAACTTCAAGAAGGGTAAGTAAATACATTTTTTTCCGAAAAAAAAACAACTTACTTCCAAAAAAAAAAACACAAAAATAGTGAAAAGTAACTTTAATTTCGGAAGTCGGTGTCTTTGCTTTTCAATTTTCGTTTTTTCCACCGACTTCCGAAATTAAAGTTCACTTTTTAATTTTGTTTTTTTTTTGGAAGTGTGTTGTTTTATTTTTCACTTTTCAGTTGTGGTAGGTACCTCGAGGAGCTCGTGGCTAAGTAATAACAGACGCACGAGTCGATCTGTCAGGTTAAGCTACGCTTGCCGGGGTTGGTCCGTGGATGGGTGACCATCTTTACATATCGAAACTCCTTCGTGCCTCTGAAAGCACGTTAAGCCGTTGGTCCCGGCTGTCATTCGTTGATCTTTGACAGTCGTTACGGGTCGTCAGAAGCCCGAAAGTCTGATAACCAGTCTTACCAAAGGGTATCGTATTACCCAGTTACTGGGTTGTGGAGGTCAGATAGGCAGTCGCTCCATGTAAAATACTAGTATTCAGCTGCATCCGGTTAGACTGGAAGCAGACCCCAATATAGTTGGGAAAAGGCTAGGCAGATTGAGTTGTGGTAGGTACCTACCCCAAAAAAATTCGAATACCACTATCTGCTATGTAAATAACAGTGACGGAGTCAAATAAGATGTCATCTACATAGACTAAGTGGGAAAAATACGTAATTATTGAAGGTAACTGAAAAACCACGCAAGCAAATTTAATCAAATTTATATAGAACCACCTCTGAAGCATGACCTACCAAACAAAAAAAGGATCATCAAAATCGATTCATAATTGGCGGAATAATCGCGAAACATACAAACAAAAAAAAACATACAGACGGATTGGAGCCTCCACCGTTTTGAAGAAGACGGTTAAAAAATCACAACTCAATGAAGGATGGACGTTTCCTTGTCATGCCCATCACACATCTACAGCAAATGAAAATAAAATCGCAATGCATCATTGACGATCATAAGGTTCTCATTACAAAACAACCATGGGAACCTATTAACTTTAAATTGTGCCAATTTAGTTGCACTTCGATTGCCGATACTTATTAGCTATTAGCGTGACCCGAATAAGAAATTGGCCCAAATTTTATGTGCAACATCTAATTCAGACAATTGTCTTTCAATTTATTATTGTTATGTCACTTGATGCAATGGCATTGTGTTTAAATAAGTAGCTGTGTTTTGGTTCTGGTATTCTTCATCTCTTGTTTTTAACCGACTTCAAAAACGAAGAGGTTCTCAATTCGTCTGTATGTTCAAACTCAAACTCAAAGCATTTATTTCAAATAAACCAATTACAGGCACTTTTGAATTGTCAAGGGGTCGGTCAGTCAGAAAGATGAAGCTAGTTGCCCATTCCAAAGCGTAGGTTCCTATGGAGAAGAACGGGCAAGAAGTTCTTTTTTAGGGTTCTGTACCCAAAGAGTAAAACGGGACCCTATTACTAAGACTCCGTCTGTCTGTCTGTTCCTCTGTTACCAGGCTGTTATCTCATGAACCGTGATAGTTAGACAGTTGTTTCACAGATGATGTATTTCTATTGCCGCTAAAAAACAGAATAAAATAAATATTTAAGGGGGCTCCCATACAACAACCGTGATTTTTTTGCTGTTTTTATAGATAATGGTAGATACGGAACCCTTCGTGCGCGAGTCCGACTCGCACCTTGACCGGTTTTTTATTATTTGTTTGTTTGTTTGTTCCGCGATTACTCCAGCAATTATGAATTGATGTTGATTATTCTTTTTTAAATTCCTTTCATATAAATTTTATTAATTTTACTTGCGTAGTTTTTGAGTTAGCTTCAAGTATTTTTCCCACTTAGTCTTTAGAGATTCCGTCACTGACAATTACATAGCAGGTAGTGGTATTGGAATTTATGTGGTGTAGGTACCACAACTAAAAAGTCAAAAATGAAAACTTTTTACAAAAAAAAAAAATAACCGACGCGACGGGCTATTATTTAGAAAGTTTTTTTTTTTTTCTCTTGCCTTTCTCCCAATTTATTTAAGGTCGGCGCAACATGCCCTTTTCTTCCATACTTCTCTATAAGCCGTCATCTCGGTAGTCTCCCCCTTTCTAGCCATATCATCTATCACACAGTCCATCCATCGTTTCTTTGGTTTTCCCCTACTTGAATAGCCATCCACATTCATACTCAAAACTTGGTTTGACTTGACCGATTTTTGAAGTGTTGTCACGTGAAGGCACTATTTCATCATCTGCCTAGCCTTTTCCCAATCATGTTGGGGTCGGCTTCCAGTCTCACCGGATGCAGCTGAATACCAGTATTTTACATGGAGCGACTGCCTATCTGACCTTCACAACCCAGTAACTGGGTAATATGATACCCCTTGGCAAGACTGGTTGTCAGACTTTCGGGCTTCTGACGACCCGTAACGACTGTCAAAGATCCACAAATGACAGCCGGGACCAACGGTTTAACGTGCTTTCCGAGGCACGGAGGAGTCTCGATATGTAAAGATGGTCACCCATCCACAGACCAACCCCGGCAAGCGTAGCTTAACCTGATGAATCGACCCGTGCGGCTGTTATTACTTAGCCACGAGCTCCTGAAGTGCACTATGTATGGTCATATTTAAGATCATTCCTTGTTCAGTGTTCGGACATAGTCGACACTTAAATTTTACCCCACATATTATGGGACTTTACTCCACATATGGGGTGTGGGCGGCCATCCGTTTACCGGTTGTCTACAAGTCATATAGGCTTGCAGAAAAAATATCGAATATTTTGTTCGCTATATTTGGGCAATATTTATTATTTCGATATAAGATATCAAGTATCGAAAATGTATCAAATACGATATATTTGCAATAGCAACACCGTTGTCGCCACTGACTAAAACCGCTTGGAATTTAGAGCCTTAATAAAAAGTAGACTTTTTTTCCTAATTTGGTATATAGAATATGAATAAACAACAAATATAATAAATGAACCAAACGGCTTGGTACGTGACGATGGGAAGAGACCAGATGGCATGACGTTGTTGCCTTGGAAGATGGGTAGGCCTCTGGTGTGGGACGCAACCTGTGTCGACACCCTTGCACCATCCCATGTTCCTAGCACGGCAGGCTGTGCTGGCGCCGCTGCTGCGGCTGCTGAGACCCTCAAGCGGCGCAAATACTGTAACCTTATGGGCAACTACAGTTTTGAGCCGTTTGGGGTCGAGACGCTCGGGTCATGGGGCCCGAGTGCGCGTCTTCTTTTTAAGGAAATTTCTCGCCGACTGGTCGACACTTCACGTGACCAGAGGGCTGGCTTGTTCTTTGGCCAAAGAATTAGCATTACCATTCAACGTGGCAATGCTGCCAGTCTTCTGGGCACGTTTCCGGATGACAGCGATGCGGACGAATACTTCGACGCCTAAGGGTCCCGCCCTCTGTTTTTATATTTATTGGTATAGTTAGTTAGTCCTTTTAGTTTTAGTTTTTTAGTTAATTTAGTAAGTTTAGTTTAATAAGTTAATTTAGGATTTATTTTGTTGCTTCTTTACCATTTTTAGTAATAAATTTCAAAGATAAATGAACTTCTCAAATAATTTGCAAATATTTATTATTAAAAAAAAAATTAAAATTTGACCCATATACCGTTATTTTTTTTCGATATATCGAAATCGATATTGTTTTTTTTTTTAAATATCGATACTTTCATACAGATGAATTATTTCGTAATATGAATTACACGCAGATCATAATTACGAATTGTCAGTTTGTGACATTTTACGATGATTCATTTCATAATATGATTCTGCTAAAGTGACCGTTTAAAGCCCCCTGTAGTGATGACTGTCGTGATTGTTCTGTCATCACTTTATCAGCTTTAGTCAAGCTTAGTCCAACTGTGAATAATTGAATTAGTAACTCAATATAGATCCGATAAAAACACAATTGGAGATTAATACTGGCTTATCTACCTAGTTGCTGATTCTCTTTGAATTCACTGTCAATCTTTCAGGGAATTATAATTGATAATAAAAAGAAGTTATTGCTATTTAAAATTCACATTTTGAGTACCAAAATTAGATTAGAAAACAGGGGTCATAATCATAAGTTATGAGTTTATGACATTTATGACATAGAAATGCAAGAATGCAAGAACTCATAACTTGACATGCAATGATGCAACGGTTACCTTAAAATATGATACCTTTTTATCTTAATTTTTTTAAACGTCTATTACAGGTCAGGTTAGGGTTGTCAATCCTAACTTAAAATTATAAATGCGAAAGTGAGTTTGTTTGTTTGTTACGCTTTCACGCCAAAACGGCTGAACGGATTTGGATGAAATTTGGCACAGGGGTAGACCATGACGTGGAGAAGGACATAGGTTACTTTTCATCCTGGATCATAGACGAAGTCTCGGGCAACAGTTAGCGTTTAATAATTGGTATTTCGCACGTCTCTGGAGTAACACATACGAATAATTCCTGTTCAGACACCTCGCCAACTATAATCCATTTGAAATAAGATAAGAATAAACAAACCTTTTTACAGTTCGTTCAACCGAATTTGACTTCTATGCCGTAGGCATAAGGATGGCATTAAAAGCAAAAAAGTGGTTACAATACCTACTATTTACTGCAGCTGCCATTTGTCATGCCACCAACGCAATAGAAGTCAAAATCGGTTGAACGGACTGTAAAAAAGTTTTTCTCAAATATGCTTGGAAATTCGAGCATTATTTTGACAATAAATTACTATGAAAACTCATATCTGTCGTGTTATTTAAAAATGGAACAAACTTTTTACTTCAGCACACGGCAACCAAGGAGGTAACTTATCAAAGATTTTATTTAAATTTCGAATTGGCTTGCAAATAGAATAAAGAAGAAACAAATGAACATATTGGCGCATGAAAAATTAGAGTTGTTCGTCATTGATTATGGAATTTTTATTTAATTTACTCAGTTTGAATTTCCGCGCATTATTTGAGAAAAGTACTATACAAGCCTTGGCCGCAATCAGGAATTGATGGACTCACGTATGTGTGCCTCGGCTTCGCCTCGGCCCACATTTTCACGATCGTCGATCAATGCCCTTATTGCAGGCCGCGACAGTAATGTACTATATTTAAATCTCTAATCTTATTTCAAATGGAGTGTAAGTACGCTAAATATGCTTGCAAATGTAGGACAGGATCCAATGGGGTAGCTCAGAACCTCGACCCGTCGCTCACCACTCATCCTGTTAACTAAAGTGCCAAGCTATTCCCGTTTTTAAGACCGGTTCGAAGTTCCCGCAGACAGGCGCGACGCGATGATGCGAAGCGATTCAGCAGGCGTAGCATGGCGCTTTCTATTTCTACGAAGAATAGACATAGCTTTTTCTATACAAAGTGACATTTCGTTTCTTAATTTTTGACATCGCACCGTAGAAATCCTTCTACAATCTGTCATTTTGTCTTTCATTTATATCGATCTTTGTCTAGGTCTTTTAATATGTAGACTATTTCGGAAGAAAGTTTTCTATCCTTACTGTCAAAATCACACTGACAACTGAAATTTGTCTAAGGAAGTGAAGACAATTTGAAACAAAACAAAGAATTCTGAGTGGAATTATGTAAAAGAGTGAATCTTTTTACTTAGCTGCCGTCGTACTGTCTACACGGAACGTCATTTTTGTCTACTCTTCCGTCGACAAAACGGTGCTAATGCTACGCCTGCTGGTGGAACAATTTTCATGAAGTTTTCATAGAAATTGCTCTACCAGAGTCGAGTCGCGCTGTCGCGTCGCGCCTGTGCCTTTATTGCCACATATTCCTTCTCCATTCGTCTTAAAAAATGGAAATCCAATGGTAATATCCGCTAGATGAGACTGGGGGTCAACGTCATAGTTGTGGTGATGCTTGGAGGGAGGCCTGTCGGCAGTGGAGTTGGACGTCTGTATAATAATGTTTTTTTTTTTCTTAGCCTATAGTGTGTCCCACTGCTGGGCAAAGGCCTCCTCTTTTTCCTTCCAAATCTCTCTATTTTGTGCGATTTCTGGCCATGTTGGCCCCGCAAACCTGATTAGATCGTCACACCACCTTCGCCGCGGTCTACCTCGACGGCGATGTCTTCCTTCAGGCGTCCAGTGAGTGACGATAATTGATTTAATAATGATGAATCATAAAAATATGCCTTGAAATATTACGGTTTCCAACTAATCTTACGGTTAATTTCAAGAAAGTAAGTAGGTAACAAAAATAAAAAAACAGCGTATAAAAAAACCCTGTCCGATCCGAAAGGGGCATATAGGTAGCGAAATAACATTACAAGATTATTTTTTTGTAAAGTATTGGAAAGAAAAAGTTATTGCAATTTGATATTCACGTTTTTAGTAGGTACGAAAAGTACCCCAATTTCATTATAACAAATTAGCAAATTTTCTACAGAGTTGTTACTTGTAGACACTCACTAAATGACGGCGGCCCGAACCCCAGTAAAATTTGCCATTGAAAAAAAATGCGGCGAATTTTTTTTTTCTTTTTTCCATAAAAAAAACCACTTAAATAGACTCTCAGTATGATTCTTTACAACACCTCACGGATCAGACAGGGTGTTTGTTTACAGCTGTATATTTCGATATTGACAACCCTACTTTTCAGACGAACGAAGGTGAAAACGTTATCTGGAGCAAGCAAGTATATAAAGTTGTTTTCAAAAGTCCGGTTTGCTCAAGTTATTTCAATGGCATATTATTATAAGTTCACGATGAACGCCACCTACCCACCTACTTTCGTTCTCTGCAATTGACCGAGTGAGCGGAGCGTCTCTGCTTCAAGTCTGGCAAAATTTGTTTTCCTCCGTCAGTTTGTTGGTACTTCTCTGCAGGTCGTATTTTACAACCGATCTGGACGAAACTTGGTATACAAGTTGTACGACTTTATAGATTTTTTTGTCGTCGGGGATTTTTGTTTATTATTGAAACATTGCACTGAGGCTTTATAAGAAGTGCTCTGGACCACATCTAACCCCTGATATTTTTTAGAAATAATCTCGATTTGTCTATACACTTTTAGATGCATACTAGCTGTGCCCCGCGGTTTCACCCGCGTAGGTCTCGACCCCGTGGGAATATAGGGATAAAACGTATCCTATGTCCTATTCCAGGTCATAGTCTACCCGTGTGCCGGCGTCGAACGGTTCGCGTATTGCATTTCGTGATAACTTCGAAATTAAATGTCCTATTCGAATAAATTAAAAAGTATTTTACTGCTACATAAATACCCTTGATGTTAAAACTATTTATTTGAATAAGAATTAATATTATGTTGATAAAACTACTTCGCAAATAATGCATTAATTTCGAACAAATTTGATTACCATAAAAAAGGTTATAGTGAGTCAATCTTAAAAGATAGACATATGCTGTCGTGGACTTTTTTTAGAACTTTTAAAGAAGAACAATTCCATCATACATGATATTTGCGTAACTTAAACCGTTTACGAAGCGCACGCAACGGAAGCTCTCAATAAAGGAATTATTTTTCCCGTTTTTGCCACATTTTTCATTTATGCTTCGCTCCTATTGGTCGTAGCGTGATGTTATATAGCCTATAACCATCCTCGTTAAATGGACTATCCAACACAAAAAGAATTTCCTGAGATTAGTGCATTCAAACAAACAAACAAACAAACTCTTCAGCGTTATAATATTAGTATAGAACAAGAAAATACATTCTAAAATACTTAAATATAAAAATTGTATGACATGGGAGCTAAATTTTGTTTGAATAAGGAGTTCGCCACGAATAAACGCTTTTTAATTTTTTTTTCATTTTTCATTTCATGTACGGCCCTCGTGGTTGTGGTTTTAAACCATTTTAAACAATTTTAAAACGGTTTTTAAACCACGGATTTTGTTTAAAACGGTTTACTTACAACTATACACGTCGGCGTCGATTTCATAGGCGATTCGCTCGAGTTTATAATGCAATTAGGTTGCAGTAGTGGTGTCGCGGCAAGTTGGCTACGGAATTGTACCTTTACGGAAATATTCCTCCCGTGATATATTTTCTGACATCCATGCGGCAGAAGCCGCGGGCAAAAGTTAGTATGCTTTATATTTTAATATATCATAGAACATCGTACAAATTTACAATCTATTGCCCAGTGACTGGTTGACCTCGACTGTTTGACTGCCTCTGTGGTTGTTCAACCAAACCTGGTAACCTCTGTGACTGCTACGGTTAAAGGTCACAAACCCTTCTTAATGTTTCATAACATTTTCATCATCCTTGTATTACTGAGGGCGTGGGCAGAGCCATAATAAGTCACTGAGCCGAGGATGGGCAAGTTGCCCGCGGAAAATTTTAATCGTATGGAAATCCCGGAATTTTGTCCGCGTGCGCGTTAGTTTACCATATGATTCCAAATCGTCCAGCGTCTGCTCAGCACCTCCTAGTACTAACTACATCCACATTTTGACAGTTATGATGTATAAGCGAGTCTATTGATATGAACCAGTCACAGATCCAGAATTCAGGCTGCTAATGAGAACTCCCTAATTGAAAACCCCAGAATTTTGAATTATTAGAGAATTATAGTCTGCCAAACATAGTCTAGTGAACTCTACTGACTGTTGAACGTGAGGTCCTGGGTTCCCGTCCTAAGTCAGACAGAGTGTTGTTGGATTTTTCCATCAAGAATTTCTCAGTAACAGCCCGGAATCTGGATTTGTGCACCGTTGGCAATTGGCTCGTCCTCCATTACATGGGAGTTAAACATTCACCACACGAAGTGTTGCCTCGTGATGCAACACATCGTGTTCTGGTTCGCGACTGGTCAATCGTCATCCTGAGGATGCTTCGTTGAGACGGAACACGTGTCGATTTCTTATAGGGATTTTTATGACTCTTGAGGAATAGTTAAGCGGAATAGGTTACTAAATATATCTACGTCTATTGTATTTTGTAACTAGCGAAATCTGCCTACCTCTCCGAAAAATACAGGCGTGATATTATGTTATGCAAATAATTTAGTGTCATTATGGTAGCCAGTCTATTAAGTCGGTATTTACCTTTAATCTTTCATTGTTACATCTACATCGCGGTCATTGCCACTCAAGATATGCATAATCTTATTTTATTTTAATCCTAAGTACTAGCGACTCGTGCTTTGCACACGGTTTTTACGATTTGACAAAGCATCGAGATTTCTTAGTTACATGTTACTTTAATATTAACGTATTATACACATAAATAAAACTTCCGGAATAAATTCAATAAACGATGGTAAAAACCTTATCAGGATCTGTTGCGTGGTTTAGGAGAACGTGGACATACAGACAAACACGAAAAGCGACTTTAATTTATAATTATGTATTTAGAGGTTGATAGAGATAAGTATAATCTTTTTCTAAGGCGATTCGCACACTGGCCCGCTGTACGCTGCGGGGTGCATGGCGACGAAGTCACAACACAGCGCGCGAATGCGTTTTCTGTGTGTTACACTACGCGTGTTTTCAATGCAAAGAGAGTTATTTTCAAGCAACGTAAGAAAGAACACGCGCTCCCGCGCTACGCTGCCTAATGCGGTGCAGTGTGCGAATCGCCTAATGCCGAGATCTGACGATCGGCGATTTTGCGGACGGACACCGACGAGCCCGGACGACGGACCGTGGGAAGGTATACGTGCGGGGTATCGCAGATATCGGAAGAGCCTCGGTGCGCGGTATGGGCGGTCTGTGGTCGTCTGCCGTGCGTGTCCGTCTGCAATATTGCCGACCGTGGGATTCCACCATAAGGCAACTCATAGTGAGTAGGTACAGTGAGCAAAAGAAGTTGGTAGTTTATGTGGAACCCCGGATGTCTGCGATACCCACACGTACACTTTCCCACGGTCACCGACACCGACACCGACACCGACGAGCCCGGCCGCCGGTCCGGGCTCGTCGACGCGTCGGTGTCCGTCCGCAAAATAGCGGATCGTGGGATTTCGGTATTAGGTGGTGCGACGAAGGGGTGCGTAGACAGGAAACCTCCCCGTGTGCCTGGAGGCTGGAGTTCCCTTACGGATGCGTCCGTGGGGAAGGCCAGTCTCCGGGACGGTGTACCCTGGGGTGCGGGTAATGTTTCCCCATTGGATGCTGTGTGTTAGGCACACGGTACCTAGTGGGGAGGCATTGCCCGCATGCCAATATCCTGTCAGCGGGACGCTCTAATGTGTACTCGGAGGAGCACATGTTTAGCAGCGTCTTGAGCGGGCCCGGCGTGCACTAACCCTGCCGCCGGGCAGGTAGGAGGAAGTCCTTCCTTCTGCCACCGTTGGTCTCGTAGCCCCGAAGAGTGTCTAGGTCATGTCTCTGGCATTTGACGGGGGTCGAGGGTCTTGGCTTAACCGCCCGGGCCGCGAGGAAGAAATCCTCTATAAAAAATTACCCCAAACCTCCAAGCGGCGGCGCACCGTGAGGGAGGTTGATAGCTTGGCTGATGGGTAGCTATGTAATCAGTCGTTAGTGCGAACCACTTTTTTTTTGAGCCAGTACAGAATGTTTTTTACTCGTGGGAACAAATATGGACACAAACAAAAAACAAAACGAAGATAGACAGGGAGAGGAAGGTGATGCGCGGTCGGAGTCCGACGCGGCATCGAGCTCTAGCTCGTGTACGAGCGTAGAGCGCGAAGTGGCGGTGGTGGGGCCTTCCGGGAGAAAGTTCTTCCGGAAGCGCCCCAATACGGGGTCGTCCTCAGACGACCGGAGCCGGAGGAAGATCCACTCCGGCCGGCGGGGTGGAGCCCGAGAGAAGGGTGTGGGTAGGGGGCTACACGCGAATGGGGCCTGTGAGTCTGGCCTGGTCAGCCCGGCCGAACCGGTCCAGCGGGCCGAGAGGCGGGAAACGGAGGGGCCCCACCCTAGCGGGGCCAGCCTCAGAGCGGCCCCGTCAGACGTGGCAAGTGGTGAGCCGGGCGCCACAAGCGGCCCCAATTCGCCGGGCGCGGCCAGTTTCGCAGAGATCGTGGTCTCTGCGATAAATAATGTGGCCTTGAAGAGGATTAAGTCCTCTAAAGACAAGGCCATAGCAGAGGCCACGGCCTCCATAATGGCGGCAGCGAAGGCCTCCCGCGGTGGGACTCCGTCTGACGGAGTGCCCGAGATGCGGGTGGACGTCGCAAGATTGAAGGCGGAAATGGAGCTTCTCCGAAAGGAGAACGCGGAGCTCCGAGCGGACCTGGCCTTGTTCCGAGGAGCCGGCCCCCAGGAGGTACCGCAGAGGGGGGTGCAGCACGGGCAGGGAGGGCCCGTGCCTGCTGCTGCCGAGGACCGGGTCTTAACCCTCGTGCGGCAGGAGATGGCCGAAATGCGGAGACGATTCTCCGCCCTGGAGGCCATCGTCCTGCGCCCCCCGTTAGCGGCAAGTCAGCCGGCCCCCGGCCAGCGGGCGTCATATGCCGCTGCCGCTGCATCTGCCTCGGCGGGGCAGAACAAGGGCGGGGCGGCAAAAAAGGGCGGGGCGGCTAAGCAGGTGGCTCGGGCCCCGGCCCCGGCCCCGGCTCGGGCCCCGGCTCCGGCCCCGGCTCGGGCCCCGGCCCCGGCCCCGGCCCGGCCTCACGCCCCGGCCCCGGCCCCGGCCCGGGCTCGGGCCCCAGTGGCTAAACGACCGCCCCCACCTCAGACCGCGCCCGCATCTCTTATATCTCCCCCGGCCCATGCTGAATGGCAAGTGGCCGGGGAGAAGAGGAGGGCGGGCAAGAAGGCAAGGGCGGCCAGAAAGAAAAAGGCCAGGCGGCAGCGGCACAAGGAGCGAAACGTCGCGGCTAGGCTCCACGCCCCGAAGTCCGCAGCTGTAGTGGTCACGCTACAGCCGGAAGCGGCAGAGAAGGGCGTGTCCTATAAGGACGTCTTTGCCAAAGTGGCGGAGGTGGTGGACCTAGGGGAGCTAGGCGCCGCCGGTGGCATCCGACTGAGGGTCGCTGCCACTGGGGCCCGGATGCTGGAGTTCCCAGGCCCGGCTGGTGGCTCGGCCGCTGACGCCCTGGCTGAAAAGCTCAGGGCGTCCTTGAACGCGGATGAGGCCCGAGTGTCCAGGCCCACTAAGTGCGCTGAAATGCGCATCCAGGGCCTGGACGACTCTGTGACGCAGGCACAGGTGGTGGCCGCCGTCGTCAGGACTGGGGGGTGCTCTGCCGAGCAGGTTAAGGCGGGCACCATCGGTCCCGACTCCAGGGGTATGCAAGCCGTTACGGTGAGCTGCCCCGTCGCGGCGGCCAAGAAAATAGCCGGGGAGGGCCAAAGGCTCTTGGTGGGCTGGGTTTCCGCGCAGGTCAAACTGCTGGAACCCAGACCTCGGAGGTGCTTCCGCTGCCATGTGGGTGACCACGTAGGAGCTAAATGCACCTCCGAGGTTGACCGCAGCGATGCCTGCTACCGCTGCGGTCAGCCCGGTCACAAGGCCGGCGAATGCAAGGCCACGCCGCACTGCGTCGCATGTGCGGCCGCGGGCAAGCCGGCCGACCACCGGATCGGGGGTAGGGCCTGCGTTCCCCCCGCTAAAGCCAGGGGCAGGGGAAAGCCCTCCGCCACCGTCACCGCCACCACCGTCGTCACCGCCGCAGTCGCCGCCACTGCCACCGCCGCTGCCGCTACCACCACCGGCGTCGTCACCGCCCCAGCTGCTGCTGCGGCAGGGCCCTCACATGGGTCTCGGGAGGGGGATGAAATGGAGTGCCAATAACGGCCCCATTTCGCCTCCTCCAGGCGAACATCAACCACTGCGCCGCCGCTCAGGATCTGTTGCTCCAGAGCATGGCGCAGTGGTCGATCAATATCGCCGTGGTCGCTGAGCCGTACTTTGTCCCGCCCAGGGATGACTGGGTGGAGGACCTGAGCGGCTCAGTGACCCTTATTTCGTCGGCTGCCGCCGGTACCCCGTCCCTCGAGGCTGTCAAAAGAGGACGGGGTTGCGTGGCAGCACGGTTCGGGGAGTTTGTCGTGGTAGGGGTGTACTTCTCCCCGAACCGAACTCTCGCCGAGTTCCACAACTCCCTTGCGGAGTTGAAAGTCGTCGTCGTCGGGTTCCGTTCCCTCCCCGTGCTCGTACTGGGGGACTTCAATGCCAAGAATGTGGCTTGGGGTTCCCGGCTTACGGACACACGGGGCAGGATGGTGGAGGACTGGGCTCTGGAGACAGGCCTGGTCGTCCTAAACCGGGGTTCCGTCCCCACGTGTGTGCGGATGCGGGGTGAATCAGTGGTGGACATCTCGTTCGCCAGCCCCGCTCTGTCGCCGCGTGTCATTGACTGGCGCGTCATGGAGGGGGTGGAGACGTATTCCGACCACCGGTATATCCGGTTCGACGTCTCCGCCCAGACCTCGAGCGCGCCGGTCCGACAGGCCCCGGGTGGTCCGCGTTGGGCGCTGAAGCAGCTGGACCGGGAGCTTCTCCTGGAAGCCTCGATCGTGCAGGCCTGGGTGTCATCACCGGACAGGCCTGCCGACATCAACGACGAGGCGGAGTGGTTCCGGGAGGCCATGTCCAATATTTGTGACGTGGCAATGCCCCGGGTCCAGCCAGGACGTGCTTCGCGCCAGGTGAGCTGGTGGTCGCAGGAGCTGACAGCGCTGCGCCAGGCGTGCGTTGCTGCGCGACGCCAGTACACCAGGCACCGCAGGCTCCGTATCCGCCCTCCGGATACGGAAGCCATTCAGGCGGAGCTGTACGAGGGGTACAGAGCGGCGAAGACCGCCCTCCAGGAGGAGATCCTGCGGGCCAGGGCACTGGCCCGGGAGGAGACGCTGGAGACTCTGAACAGAGACCCGTGGGGACGCCCATACAAAATGGTGCGGGAGAAACTCCGCCCATGGGCCCCCCCGCTGACGCAGAGTCTCCGGCCTCAGCTTGTGGAGGACGTGGTGAGCGCTCTGTTCCCTTCGAGAGGGGAACATACCTCCCCGCTCATGGCTCCGCCTAATGCGGTGCTCGATGCGGACCACACCGCCGACGACGACGACGACGATGCTCCGGAGGTGACCGAGGTAGAAATGAGAGTGGCGGTACGAAGGCTGAATGCCAAGAATACCGCCCCAGGACCCGACGGCCTTCCTGGGAAGGCCTGGGTCCTGGCCATGGAGGCTCTCGGGCCTCGACTAAGAGGTCTCCTATGCGCATGCATGGAGAGGGGCCAGTTCCCACTTCGTTGAAGGACGGGGAAACTGGTCCTCATTAAGAAGCCGGGGCGCCCTGCGGACTCTCCGTCCGCTTATCGGCCCATCGTGCTGCTCGACGAGGTGGGCAAGCTCTTTGAAAGAGTCATTGCAAACCGCCTCGTCGGGCGGCTGGTGCGGGTGGGGCCGGATTTGGCGGAGAGCCAGTTTGGTTTCCGCAGAGGGCGCTCTACGGTGGACGCCATCATGCGTGTACGGGCCCTCACGACGGGGGATGCTGTGGCCCGGGGCGGGGTCGTCTTGGCGGTGTCACTAGACATCGCCAACGCCTTCAACACCCTGCCCTGGAGTTGCATAAGGGAGGCACTCCGGTACCACCGGATGCCGACCTACCTCTGTCGTGTGGTCGAGGCCTATTTGACGGACAGGGCCGTCATCTACCCCGGTCACCAGGGAATGTGGAACCGGCGAGAGATGTCGTGCGGTGTCCCACAAGGATCGGTCCTGGGGCCGCATCTGTGGGACATCGGATACGACTGGGTGCTGCGCGCCGACCTCCCTAGCGACGTCAGCGTAGTTTGCTACGCTGACGACACGCTGGTCCTGGCGCAGGGGAGGTCGCACCAGGCGGCGGCCGATCTAGCGACACGCTGGGTTGCGACAATCGTCGATAGAATCCGGCAGTTGGGACTCGAGGTGGCCTTGCACAAGTCCGAGGTCATGTGTTTTCATGGCCCTCGGAACGCGCCACCGTCGGGTTCCCAAATTACGGTAGGAGGGGTTCACATCGGCGTCGAGTCGACGATGAAGTACCTGGGACTCGTCCTCGACAGCCGGTGGAACTTCGTGGAGCATTTCCGACGTTTGGCTCCAAGGCTGGACCGGGCTGGGGCCGCCTTGAGGCGGCTCCTGCCCAATCTAGGGGGTCCAAACGCCTCCTGCCGGAGGCTCTATGCGGGGGTCGTGCGGTCCATGGCCCTTTACGGGGCACCGGTGTGGGCGCGTTCCCTTAGGCTGCGGCCAGCACGCCGGTTGAACGCGTCCCAAAGGGTCATGGCCATTCGGCTGGCCCGGGGATACCGCACGGTCTCCCGTGAGGCGGCGAGCCTCCTTGCCGGATTACCGCCATGGGATCTGGAGGCGAAGGTCCTCGCGCACATCTGGGAGTGGCGCGAGGAGGTGAAGCGCCGGGGTGTAACTCCGCTGCCGCGAGAAATCGCGGCACAGCGGACAGAGCTCCGGCAAGATCTCATAGCGGCATGGAGAGTGCGATTGTCGCAACCCAGTGCTGGGCACGCCACAATAGCGGCGATAAGTCCCCTCTTTGAGGAGTGGATAGAGAGGCGCCACGGCGTCCTCACCTTCCGCCTGACACAGGTCCTCACCGGACATGGCAGCTTCGGGAGGTACCTGTGTAGGATTAGGCGGGAGGAAACGCCCGGGTGTCACCACTGTGTGGGTCGCCCGGAGGACACGGTGGAGCATACGGTTGAGGTGTGCCCTGCTTGGGCGGAGCACCGCCGTGTCCTCGCGGAGGCGATTGGCGGCAGTGACCTCTCGCGTCCGGCCCTGGTTCAGGCCATGGTACGGAGCGAGAGGGCATGGGAAGCCGTCACCTCCTTCTGCGAAGCAGTAATGCTCGCGAAGGAGGAGGCGGAACGCGTGAGGGAAAGGCAAAGTTTGCGCCCTCACGCCCCTAACCGCCGCCGTTGGAGACGCCCTGGGCGTCGGGAATCCCAGGCGGATTTCCGGCCACCATAGGCGCGGGCTTGCGGACGGCGAGCAACGGGCAGCTCGCCGTCCGATAAGGACCAGGCCCGGGTCGATGGCGCGTCGTGTTCCACGCGCGCCTCAAAGAGATGTCAGCAAAATTGACGGGGTCCGGTAGGACCGATGCCTGCCAGGGTTGCGGGAAAGTCCGAAAGGGATACCGGGACCTTGGCAACAGGCAAATGAAGGAACACGGGTGGGTTTTAGTCAGTAAAAGTCTGACACGCCCTTCCGCTCCGCCCAGAGCGGGAGAAGTCATTGGATGATTTCCCACCCTCAAAAAAAAAAAAAAAAAAAAAGGTGGTGCGACGAAACTGCAAACGTGATGGGGATCGACATTTTTAAACATATTCAAACAAAAAATAAATCCATTTGATGAGTTCTTTTGGAGTCATCAAACGCAGGTAATGTAGGAACATGAAATATCAGTTTAATATTTTTTTTTTTGTTAACTTCGCAGAATTCGACGCTTTATCAAAGATTTTATTGGATTTTTTTGTTGATAAATTATTCTAAATTTATTATGCCTATTATGAATTAAAGTTTAGACAAAGTTTAGAAATTATCATAGAATACTTTAAAACAGCGATAAATAATTGTGTTTCTTATCACAAATTTTAGTCATTAATTTTCAAAAAAAATACGAAACAAGAAAAAAAACTTTATAAAATGGATGAGATTTTTTTGTTAATTTTAGAATAATACCTACTATCAACAAAAAAATCTGTGTGAATTCAATTGAATAGATAGAATATTTTATTTATCAATATTGTCATCAGTGATAAATTGTGTTTCTCATGGTAATTAATTTTCAAATTCCAAAATACCATTTCGTTTGTCTGTTTTTTTTTAACCACAGCGGGGAACCGCTCGGCCTGCATTTCACCTGATGATAGATGATCATGCCTAAGGTGGAAATGTATGTATGTATGTATGTTCATCTGTTCCCTCCTATCTTCTAAAAAACTCATCACAATTTGACAAATGAGGTATCGTTGGAAGCATCTTGATCGTCCGCTGGTTATAGGCTATGTGACGTCACATTAAATTGAAAACGATGACATCTAGGTCATGAACTAAAAAAAAAACCACTATGGGTATCAAATGAAGTGGTCAAATTAGCGCATTTCAAAAATATGTATATTAGAATCCGAAAAATAATTAAATAAAAATAAAAGTTATAAAACTAAAACCCAACCACGACAAAAAAAAACAATCAACCAAAAAGGTATAAACAAGACATCACAGACAGACAAATAAAAAATCCGGAGACACACGTGTTCCATAAATCGAACAGATTAAGTGCGACTCCGGATTTTTAATTTGTTGAGTTGATTGACTTTTTTATCGTAGTTGGGTTAAAGTTTCATAACTTTTATTTTTATTTAATTATTTTTCGGATTCTAATATACATATTTTTGAAATGCGCTAATTTAAAGCGGGGAAACTCTAGGCCTGCATCTCACCTGATGGTATATGATCAGGCCGAAGGTGGAAGCGAGCTTCACCCGGAATCCTCAACCACAGAAATGTATGTATGTATGTATGTTCCCTCCTATCTTCTAAACCACTCATCAAAATTTGACAAATGAGGTATCGTTGGAAGCTTCTTGATCGTCCGCTGGTTATAGGCTACGTCACATAGAGGACAAAATTAATAAAAAAAAAATTTTTTTTTATTGATATAGGGCTTGATTAGCACATTTCAAAAATATGTAAGTATTAAAACCCCATTTAAAAAAATATAAAAGTTATAAAACTAAAACCCAACTACGACACATAGTCAACTAAAAAGATGTAGTTAAACAAGACATCACAAACAGACAAATGAAAAATCCGGAGTCACACGTAATCTGTTCGATTTATGCCCTAACAAGTGTGACTCCGGATTTTAATTTGTCTATCTGTGATGTCTTGTTTACATCTTTTTAATTGACTTTGTGTCGTAGTTGGGTTTTAGTTTCATAACTTTACAACTTTTGTATTATTTTGAGTGTTTCTTTGTTTGGTTTCAAGGCAATTCGTTTGACCGCTTATGAACTAGACAAGGCACTTGTGTTTTGTTGTTGAATCTGTGATAATCTTTAATCACTGTTTGTAAACTAATCGTTTGATGATAGATCCAGTGGCGGAGTTATTCGGCGTAGGGGCCCTAGGCCCTATCTAGGGTTGCCAGGCAAAAATTGAAAAGCCGGACACAGATTCTTATTTAGCCGGATATTTTGCCCTGAAAGCCTGATACACTGGTTTTTAAAAGAAAAAAAGAATTGATACTTTTGTTTGTGTATTTATTTATTATATATATGCATTTGATACTTACTTTTCTCTTAATTATAGGTTATACCAGCAGATTTTCGCGCTTTCGCCCGCTTGACAAATTATATACTAAAAACCTTCCTCGAGAACGATCTCTATTCATTGGTGAAAACAGCATGAAAATCGGTGCAGTCGTTTTTGAGTTTATCGCGAACAGACAGACAGACTGACGCGGTGGAGGACTTTTTTTATAATATGTAGTGATATGAATCACATTTTGCTGTCCGCGTGAGTCGCTCGTGCGCTTTCGTTCGGGATCTTTTGGCCGGACTTGTTTAATGGCTGGACACGATTGTAAAAGCCGGACACCTGGCAAGCCTACCTATATAAAAATAAGTTGGGGGCCATTTTTACTGGACTGCTGCGAAGTTCAAAAGTAGGACATTGTTTTTTAAATAAATAAAATAAGCATCCTATCTCGGATAGGTTAGATTTTCTGCTTGTTTGTAATATAGGCATTAATTAAAGGCTTTTAATGAATGCAAGAGCTTGAGAATAATACCACACTTGTAGCTTGACCTTTGCAAGCCATTAACAAATTAAGATAATTTTCATTGGATATTCATTATCAATAAGAATGGGAAATAATAATTTGAGGTTATGCATAATATTTAAAAAAATTGCCATGGGGGCCCCCGTAGATTAAGGCCCCTGTATTATAGATAAGGCGGTAGCTACGCCCCTGGATAGATAATTATATAATGTAAATATTATAGTTTGTAGTTCAATGTCTAAAAATTATAGATACCGATAGCCAATTGAATGGGGAAGGCTAAATAACTATCAAAACAAACTTAGAGACGCCGACGATCAATCTATGATCACCTCTTTTATTTTAAATTAATAATGTTCAATGAATATGGTTACTGATCTTGTAACGGTTATAAAAAGACGCTTAACGAAGCCGAAAGGCACGTGTTAAGGCTCTTACATACTGGGGTGGTTCGTGGCGCGACGCGAATTTTAACAAAACAATTTCTCACGGCGAACAATGCGGCGGCAAATTAAAATATTTTAGTACAAAAGGATTAAATATTTAAATTAAATTTATATTTTTGAATTTTATTAAAATTATTTATAAATTTAATAAGTAAATAAATAATATATATATATATATATATAGGCGTCGCGTCGCGCGACGAATCGCCCCAGTATGTAAGAGCCTTTATTCCCGTCACTGTGATCATATTTTTGGACCATAACTGGGGGGAACCTTCTGGTTACGGAGATATTGAAGTTCAAACTTTTTCAGACGTTTTTTAATGAAAGCCAGTTTTAAATGGTGTAATTTAATTTTATATGTTGTATTTATATAGGTATATATATAGATTTATTGATACCCCCCACAAACCCTGAACCGTTGCATGCACCCAAAAACACGATGTTTTGCATGCGTTTGCGCACTACCGCAAACAGCGATTTTTCACACCAAAAATAAAAGTCGTTTCCCAGCAATTATTTTTATGCAATGTTACTTACTTAATTTGATGTAGGTGCAGAGTGCGTTGTTTATTGCTATGCTATGTGGTCCTGCCAGGGTTGCGGGAAAGTCCGAAAGGGATACCGGGACCTTGGCAACAGGCAAATGAAGGAACACGGGTGGGTTTTAGTCAGTAAAAGTCTGACACGCCCTTCCGCTCCGCCCAGAGCGGGAGAAGTCATTGGATGATTTCCCACCCTCAAAAAAAAAAAATGCTATGTGATGGGTCTTTTTACACCCTGTATAATATACGGCTACCAGGGAATCGTGTTAGGGTGTGGATAAGTTTAAAAAGCAAAGTTAAAGTACTAGACACGGAAAAAAACGTCTGGCTAGCTCAAATATAACAAATATGGATTTACAGAATTATAAACATTAGAATCAGCAATACAACTCACTAAGTTCATGTAAGTGCTTTGAATGCCTATTTCATGAAATCATAACATTTGACACTTTCATGAACTTAGAGAGTTGTATTGCTGATTCTAATGTTTATAATTCTGTAAATCCATATTTGTTACGGCCGCTAATAATGTTTAGATCAACATACAACCTGATACTGACCTGCAAATTACAAAAAATGTAAGAAATTTGAATTTCGCTTGCTATCTTGGCGCATCCACCTTAAGACCCTGTGGCAGGTAGAAACATAACCCGGGTTGCATTGCAATCGAAAACTCAAGTGAATTTGCTTTAAAACTAAAATATTAAGTTTTATTTTGAAAAACAAACCAAGAATGATCCTGTTAGGCGCGTAGATGTGAATATTATATTGAAATAATACAATATTTGCTTGAAATAAACGAAAATTATAACAATAATAACCGGTTTACATTTTCAGAGATATTGTCAGAATAAACCATTAAGTCTAGTGTTCGCAAGCACCAGGTTGCAAGGTCCTGGGTTCGATTCGTAGACGAGCAAAGTGTTATTGGGATTTTTCCATTAGGAATCACTCAGTAGCAGCCCAGAGTCTAGATTTGTGCTCGGTTGGTGGCAATAGGTTCGCCCCCTATTAATTATCTGGTGAAACGTGGTTGCACTATAGAAACTTCTCCATAACCCGGCACAGCATAAATAAATAGCAGTATTATATCTCGGCAGAGACCTTGCAATAATTACCTACTGCCGCTCGGTAGATAAACCTTTCGCGTCCAAGCGATGTCTGCCTCACCTGCCCTACCCTGCAAAGTCTGTCTTACTGTGGCTGTGCTGCGTTACCAGCGTCTCAGCCTTTCAGCATATGCTTAGCCCGAATACTCGTTACTGTTATAGATTGAGATTTCGAAGCGCCTCGTTTCGGCCGTTTTCTGTGAAGGTAGAATACTGCACTTATTTATACTGTGGTTTCGGAGAAAACAGGCGAGAAGTTATGATATGTATCAATGGTACTGTTAATTGATCTTATCTTTTGAATAGTAGCTTTATGTCTATGATAAATGAATCAATGATACTATTATTTTTGTCAAGCGCACATTAATGCGTCATTTCCTGATGATTACGGTTCCATGTTTCAATTGATTGATTTAAATACTACTGTAGGTATTATTATGAAATAGGACAATTGATATATCGCACACCTAGATCTAAACAGAGACAACTCAAAAATCGTTAATTTTGAGTTATGTTTGTATTCGAATGCTCGGTGATCATACGCAGGATTGAATTTTAGCGCCAGTTTATATACAGTGACATTTTACAAGCTATTTATTATCTAGAATCAAATTAAATTGTATAACTTCCCAAACAAAAAAGGCAGATATACGTTTTTATCGTCTCTTGAAAAATAACCTATTTTGAGTTGTCTCAGTTTAGATCTAGGAGTGCGATATACAAGTAGGTCCTCATGTCCCTAGCCTTTTCCCAACTATGTTGGGGTCAGCTTCCAGTCTAACCGGATGCAGCTGAATACCAGTATTTTACATGGAGCGATTGCCTATCTGACCTCCACAACGCAGTGACTGGGTGATACGATACCCCTTGATAAAACTGGTTGTCAGATTTTCGGGCTTCTGACGACCCGTTACGACTGTCAAAGATCCACGAATGACAGCCGGGACCAACGGCTTAACGTGCTTTGCGAGGCACGGAAGAGTCTCGATATGTAAAGATGGTCACCCATCCACGGACAAACCCCGGCAAGTGTAGCTTAACCTGATGAATCGACCCGTGCGGCTGTTGTTACTTAGCCACGAGCTCAGAACAACAGTAAATGCCAATTTCAATAACGAGTGCTGAGATAATCATAGTCTCAGAAACGTTGCAAAATTTTGTTAAAGCCGTACCCTACCTTAGATTTTATTTCGCTCGCACCATATTACTCGCGGCTTGAGTGAGAGCGAGACGTAGTGGGATGCTGGCGGCTCTCAAGCCTCGAATAGTTTAGGCAATTGCTTTTTACGGTGAAAATAATGGTAATTTAAAACAAATAAAAATCATAAGATGCTTTATAGTTAGTTCAGTCATTATGCAAAGTTTTATGATATAATTTGAAGTATTTTTTTAATACCAGCGGTTTATAGTTCGGTTTAGAGGTAACATTGGATTTTTTTTTCATCGAGAAAATTTTATGTAATTGTGTTTCCGGCAAACAGGAACTAACATCAATCCCCAACTTTAACATATATTTATTTCAAAATGAATGCTGTAGTATTTTCGGCATAACGGAGGATCATGCTAAGCAATTTGGTAGGGTAAGGCCATAATAACAGATGGTATTTAATCAATATTACACAAATCAAACAAGCTCTGCTCTGCTTGTACTAAACAATCACTTGTATTCCAATGTTCGGCTTAATTATGACACTATTATCATAATAGATCGCTTCAAAATCATAATAGTATTATGTTTGATGCGATCGTATCGCATGATTTGTCGTCAGAGAAGAAAATGCCTTCAAATCAAACAAACTGGCAATGAAAAGCGTATTTTGCTAGGTACCTTCCACCAAGGTAAGCTATTGTATATACACTATACCAGTATCCTTATTATAAAACTAAATCCTCCGCCGCGTCTGTCTGTCTGTCGTCCTGTACGCTATAAACTCAAAAACTACGGCACCGATTTTCATGCTCTTTTCACCAATTGATAGAGTGGTTCTCGAATAAGGTTTTAGTATATTATAACCGACATCCACGCGGGCGAAGTCGCGGCATCAGCTGGTTTTTAATATATCTAACAGAGAATCATGCTAAGCAATTTGTGATATTGTAGACTCATATGTCCCATGTAATTGGGGGCGAGTCTATTTCCATCAAACGGCACTCTAATTGCGTAATGTACAATCGATCAGAATTGGAATCGGTTTGAAACAAATGTCTAATCCATTAAATCATAAGTTCGAAAAAAAAATCTGCTCAAAAACGTAACTTACGGACTTATGAAGCAATGGATTAGACATTTGTTTCGAACGGATTCCAATTCTGTTATAGATGCAAAACGTATTTTAAACGTGTTAAACCATTTGGTTTTAAACCATCTTTTTGGTTTAAAACGTTTTAAACCACACATAGGGGTAAAATGTTTTTTTTTTAAATAGAATTCACTGAGGCTTCCCACGAAGTGATCTGGGCCACATCTACTCCCTGATATTTTTTAGAAATAATCTCGATTTGTCTATACATATTTACAAGAAAATACCTACATTCTAAAAATATGCAGTAGCTGAGTAAATACCTAATCAGACTATTTTTTTATTGATACTTAGCTAAAACTTATTTTTTATTTATGTATCTAAGTATATTTTAATAAATAAGCGTATCAAGTCTGTCTAATCTTAAAAAAAAATTAAATGTCTCACATAAATTAATAAAAATGGTGAAAGATTTCAATTAGCCTTCATAACTTAATTTTTAATGTAATCTGTATCAATGTACAGCCCACGTGGTCGTGGCTTTAAACCGTTTTAAATAAATTTAAAACGGTTTTTAAACCACAGATTTTGGTTTATTTACAACTATATTTATAATTCTGCTGATCGTACATTACTCAATAAGGGTGCGGGCAAAAATCCAGAGCCCCAGTAGCTTGTGATCAATGAGTCAGTAATTCCATTCGTTTTCTCTAAAAATGACTTTACATTTTCAAAAATGCACAAAAAAGATGAAATCGAAAAGTTTCAGAGTAAACAAAAAAAAAAATTATACAGGCATATCCATTGATTGTCCATTGCCCAAAATTAATACCGAAGTACTTAAAAGGCAGTGGAACAACCTCGCTTTTCAAAACAAGTTTTATTCAGAAAGTAAAAGACCAGTAATGGGCTGGACCCATCATTTTTGGCGTGTTATTAAGTGTTACCCGATTACCATCGAGGTGAAAAGCGGAGTTATGTATTTGTCATAATAATTAAAAACTTGAAGTTCGCTCTCTAATCCCGTAGACTAAATTGCAAACTCCAAATTGAATACCAAACAACAATCATTAGAAATGTCAAATTACTCCACGGGATTTAAAAAAAACCGGCCAAGTGGGAGTCAGACTCGCGCACGAAGGATTCCGTAACATTATCTATAAAAACGGCAAAAAAATCACGTTTGTTGTCTCAGACCAACTATAAAAGCAAGACGGAGCGCTGCGAACAATACAGTGAAGCTTGCTAAAACTACACCAAAGCTCTGTGCATACACGCACAGATCTGTATTTTTATAGGTGTACATAATAAAGAGTATTCTATTTTATTCTATACACGCTCACACACACACATTTACAACTATTTACAATGACACTACAATCAAACTACACCAAACTAAGTGCACACATGTTTACGAAACCGGCCTCACATCACTGTTGACAGCGCTCTGTCTTGGTTTTTTATTTGGTCAGAGTTTGTTATATGGGAGCCCCCTTAAATATTTATTTTATTCTGTTTTATTTATTTATTTAATACTTTAAGCACACAAATGTACAGAGGCGGACTTAATGTTTTTTTAGTATTTGTTGTTATAGCGGTAACACAAATACATCATCTGTGAAAATTTCAACTGTCTAACTATCACGGTTCATGAGATACAGCCTGGTGACAGACAGACGAACAGACAGGCAGACGGTCAGCGGAGTCTTAGTAATAGGGTCCCGTTTTATCCTTTGCGTACGGAAACCTAAAAAGAACATTGTCATGCAAGCGCGATCAACTACCAAAGCGCCGTAATTTAAAAAAAAAACTTTTAGCTTAGGTTATTCAAATTAAAAAAATTCGAATTCACGTCGTAAACATCCCGCCATTTGTGTTCGATATTAGTATTGGTATTAAAATACTTATGTAATACTATTATCACATTCGGCTTCGTGGGGCGAAGCCAAATGTGATAATAGTATTAAATTAGATAATAGTATTAATTAATATGATAAACCCACATTCGTATTTTAATTATACAGGGTTACTGGTAACTCAACGTATTCCTTGCAGGACGTCATAGTAGGGTTAAAATGCAACAAATTAAGCCACCAAATGTTCTACCGAAATTCAGTAGTTTTTGAATTAGTTAAGAGTTTTAGAGCTAAAAATTACAAAAAATTAAATGTTTTGTTAGTGATATTTGCCAAAGTTTTAGGCATTATTGAACTTTTAATTATTAACAAAGGTCTGCTACGGCGTCAACTATGATAATAACTTAAATTTCAGTACAGTCGCGCCGTAAATCATTTTTAAATTGGTTTCAAATGGTTTAATCGGGGATTTTTCATTAAAAAACTAAAACTTAACTAATTAAAAAACTACTGAATTTCGGTAGAACATTTGGTGGCTTAATTTGTTGCATTTTAACCCTACTATGACGTCCTGCAAGGAATACGTCGAGTTACCAGTAACCCTGTATAACAGTTACATAAATAAATATTATCGCAGAAATGTCAAATAGGTCATTACCTATTTTAAATTATTTAAAAAAAATGGTGTCGTTTTTTTTTTTTTGTGAACAATTTATTATGATTTGGTTTGTTATAACTACGCACACACAGCGAGCACGTTGATCAAGCGCCTCGCAGATAACTCGCTGGCAAATCGCCAGTGCCCTTAGGTTTTTTATTAACCCACTTCTTCAAAAAGGAGATGGTTCTATGTTCGTCTGTATGTATGTTCATCGATATTTTGGCCAATTGTGAACCGATTTACAAATTTATTTTTTGTTCGAAAGGGTATACTGGTGGTCCCAAATAAATTTTATGAACTTTGCTTGAGTAGTTTTCGAGTTAGCTTCAATAATTACGTATTTTTTCCCACTATGTAGACGACATTATATTTGAGTCCGTCACTGTTATTTACATAGCAGGTAGTGGTATTCGAATTTGTGTGGGGTAGGTACCACAATTAAAAAGTGAGTTTTCCTGTTATCTTTGGGTAATCCTTCCACAAAGTCGGTTTGTGATTATGAAACTTCATTATCACATACCGACTTCGTAAAACCGTATCAAATCGTGATGATTACTTCGAAGATAACATGAGTGTAACATCAGCATGAGTAAACGAGGTACTTACCTAAAAAATATGTCATCATTCTTTCTGTTTTTGCAAAAGGCAACCTTTGCTACATACATAATATATTTAAAGGCAATACGTCCGCGTCGGTCGTCTTTATCAGAAGAGGTCTTATTGTCTCATATGCGTGGGTTTGCGGGCTAGGAGATGTAATTAAATGGGAATGAATAATAATGTAAACGACGTTCCACCGAGTACGTGAGGCGCGAGCGCAGATCAATCAATTCACTGCCCTGCCAGGGTAGTCACCATTATCACCAATACCATAGTCGCCATTGATCCTTGCCGGTTTCCCGGTTTCGATCCATCTCCGCGAGCTTCCATTATTTTGGCGGGAGGCCGCCTCCTCTGTACTCGGGGTTACGTCAAGTTGACAGTTGTCACAATCGTTCGAAAATCAACTACGTAAGTTTAGCGTCGTAAAACCTTTAGACGCGCCGACATGTTTTTTGTGCCTTAATATATTAAGGCATCAAATACACCCCTTTGCAAAAAAAACGAGCACCTTAACAGTCATTGGCTTTTCTATGGATAATATTAATATTTTTACTAAGTATGTCATTAGCATAAATTACTAGTAATTTCTTATTATCAATAAGAATATCGTTTTTTGGCTACATCCTTCTTCCAACAGCGCTACAATTTTACTAGCTCTTATTGCTTTTTCTGCTATTACAATCGACACAAAGATATCTGTTGTAAGTCACAATAAAGACGCTGGCTGTGTGTTCATAAATAATAAAATAAATAAAGGCTGGATTATGCGACAAACATAAGTTATTGGTTCTACTAAAAATAACGTGAAGTTAGTTTTAGTTGCCAGGATAACCTTTTAACCGCAAACCCGCAAAAAGTTAGTAAAAGTCACAAACTGAAAAAGGGATTATTATTATTTTAAACAAAAGTTTCGAATTTGAAATTAACTTTTTTTCATACCCAGACTCTTTATTAAGTGCCAGTAACATAACTTGGCTATTAAAACCTCTTTACAACTAAATGATTACCAATAATATAAAAAAATCAAAACCGCCCGTTTTTTTTGCAAAGTGGTGTATATTAAGGCTTCTTCGAGTGGCGATAGGTACTTTAAAGTCAACAATAACTACAAGGTCATATTAAAATAGTTAGCAAAACTCCGCAAACGTGATGGGTATCGATATCAAACATGATAAAACTAAATAAAAAACAAAAAACCCGACTGCAAAAACCTATAGGTACCTAACCGAAAAGAGAAAAACAAACATTGTAGGTACTTTGTGGTTTGTTTTGGTATTACACGTCAAACAAAAGTTACACCATATATTTTTCAGGCTATTGGTTTGTCCCCGCCTGACATACACAAAAAACAAAGTTCAATGCTTGTTTTCCTCTTTTCGGTTATAGGTTTATGCAGTTAGGTTTTTTTTTTTTTAAATAATTTGTTTTATTTCAAGCATTTTAGTTTTATCAAGCTTTTATTTGATCCAATATTGCTGTAATTTAATTTTAAAGAAACCTTCCCCTCCATTTTATTTGTATTTGCAGATGTATTTATATTTTAAAAAGTATAGCCAATGTGTCTCCCACAATTAAGACGAACCTAACGACACCTCGAATGTTAAAATCCATCAAGCCGTTTAGGCTACAGAGCGTGCCAAAGAAATAGACATACATACATGCAAACATACTTGCGAAAAACATTAACCTCCTTCTGGGGCAGTCGGGTAAAAAAATAATTTAATTTTGATTTTTTGTTCTCATACCTATTTGTATGTCGATTCGATTTCGTCTGTGAATTTTACATAAAGAGCTGATTTTTATATTGAAATTTAAAGTAACTAAATTCACATAAAGACAGACGTACGGAAGATGCTGTTGACACAAAAAAAAAACTTACTTAAGTAGGTTTTTTTTTTTTGGTTTTTCTACTTTTTATGTCACGTAAATTTTTCCAGAATAATGTTTTTGACAGTACCGATGCTTGTAGGAAAAATCATCCAGAGAAAACTTTTTATGTCTGGAATCAGTAACATGAGTAAACGTATTAAAGATTAGTAATCGAAGCTCGTTTCTTCTCGGTGATAGGGAATAATATTTGATTTTTGACTACAATGAAAAGATTTACGTAGGTATTTAAAAAAAAAAATTAAAACCGGCCGCGAAGTATTCCACACACCGTCCAATATATAGCAAAAAAAAAAAAAACTCATTCCTTTTATGGGGAAAAAAAAAACACGTTTAATTTTATTATTTGTAGTAATAGCAGGAATAGAAATACACAATCTGTGATTTCAACTGTCTAACTACTACGGTTCATGAGATACAGCCCGCTGACAGACAGACGAACAACGATGGCTTAGTAATTGGGTTTCGATTGGCACCTTTCGGGGACGGAACCCTAAAAATAAGACCATTATCAGTGATTGTCGTTACGCCATGCTGTGACTGAATTATTGACAATCTTCTCTTTGCAGAACCCAAAACAAATATTAGTATGCCCTACAGACAGCCGTTCCGGATCAGGATATTTGAGAATTCAAGGAGAAACCCAGTGTGGGATTAAGAAATTATTCATAACATCACGCCTGTAGGGTTAGGGTTAGGCAGAAGTGTCCTATAATACTTTAGGGGTATGAGGAACAGGGTGTAAAGTTCACTCATCCACCATAGAAAAGGGAGGATCCTCCAACCAGACGGGTGTTGTGTCTGGCGGGCAACTGCCCAATGATTGATATTGGATTTTTGTATATATGTTCACTGCACGGTAAACTCTAATTGCGCGATGCAGGATTTTTGTGACGTCAGGATTTTTGTGTGACGTCAGGTTTTTGATGCGTAGTTCGAATGTGGCGATGTAGGTACCGCCACAATACACCCACATTTCGCCAGTTATGTTAAAGTCCCATGTAATAGAGGGCGAGCCTATTGCCATCAACCGGGCACAAATCCAGCATCCGAGCTACCACTGAGCAATTCCCTGATGGAAAAACCCAATAACACTTTGCCCGACCCGAGAATCCGACCCAGGACCTCAAGCTCAGCAGTATCGCTTGTAACCACTAGACTATCGAGGTAGTGAACGACGAGTGAGAAATTCTTTTATGGGCCTTCCCAACCTCAATCTTTATCTCGCTTGCACCATACTACTCGCGGCCTGAGTGAGAGCGAGACGGAGTGGGGTGCTGGCGGCTCTCAAGTCTCGAATAGTTTAGGTATTTGCTTTTTACGGTGAAAATAATGGTAAGTGACACGGAGTGGGGTGCTGGCGGCTCTCAAGCCTCGAATAGTTTAGGTAATTGCTTTTTACGGTGAAAATAATGGTGATTTTTTTATTTTTTTAATAATCAATCGGCCTACCCTTTTCACAACTATTTTGGAGTCAGCTTCCAGTCTAACCGGATGCAGCTGAATACCAGTATTTAACATGGAGCGACTGCCTATCTGACCTCCACAACCCAGTAACTGGGTAATATGATACCCCTTGGCAAGACTGGTTGTCAGACTTTCGGGCTTCTGACGACCCGTATCGACTGTCAAATATCCACAAATGACCGCCGGGACCAACGGTTTAACGTGCTTTCCGAGGCACGGAGGAGTCTCGGTACCTATGTAAAGATGGTCACCCATCCACGAACCAACCCCGGTAAGCGTAGCTTAACTTGATGGATCGGATTGTAATACATACAATTTTTTAATGTAATTGCTCCTTATTTCTTATTTCTCATAATATTATCCTTACTCATATTAAAAATTGCGAAAGTAACTCTTGTCTGTCTGTCTGTCGCGTTTTCACGCCAAAACTACTAAACCGATTTAAATGAAATTTGGTACACAGATAGTCTAGAGCCTGAGAAAGGACATAGGCTACTTTTTATCGACATACCACGCGGGCGAAGCCGCGGGCAGAAGCTAGTTATTATATAATTATTTCATAACATTATTATTAAGTAAGTACTGTATCTTTTTGTATGCACGTGTTTCTGTGACAAATAAACCTATTTTTCTTTCATGCTTTCTTTCTTTCAAAGAAGAACGAGTTGGAGGAAAATATGCGTCACACTCACATCCACATAAAACGGCCATAGAGACTGGTCTAATTTTTTTGGGAAGTAGGTAGTGTGACCAATAGCTTTATGATTTAGAAATTTGTATAGAGATACCATATCTCTACCATTGCGCAAGAGGGCATCACAGTCTGACCCATGGCATATTAGAAAAATACACTTTTATAAATTATGAAGAGGATTTACAAGGGCACATATTACGCACATGTCGCTAATTTACCTCCTTTAAAAGAAAACTAAAAACAGTTAATTTGCTGTTGACTGTAATTTCATTTTGCTATCAAAAAGCATTAAAAACACACTCACTAACACTTTTAACACTCATTTATTTCAGTTACAATGGTTAAAATACACTTTAAAATATTTTTTCTTCTAGATAAAAGTTTCGATCGTGGCTTTACTCTTCAATATGAATAACTTTTATTAGGGGACCAGACCTGCGATAAAAACTATCTGCTGTTCCATTTTATGTTCGCATTACTCGTCAAAATGTAGGAAACAGCTGATTTTTTTTATTTGAAAGTGTTTACTTTCTAGGTGGATTAACTTTGCTTGGGTCGTTTTTGAGTTAGCTTCAATAAGTAATACGTATTTTTAGTCTATGTGGATAATGTTATAATAACTGGTTGTCACTGTTATTTACATAGCAGGTAGTGGTAACTGGTATTAAATGGGGTAGGTAGTGTAAGTACTTACCACAACTAAAAAGTGAAAAATAAAGCCTATTTCCAAAAAAAAAACACTTAAAAGTGAAAAATAACTTCAATTTCGGAAGTTGGCAGCAAAAAACGAAAACACAAAACCAAAGATACCAACTTCCGAAAGTAAAGTCAATTTTCACATCGCAGTGTTTTTTTTTTGGAAGTCGATTTTTATTTTACATTTCAAACTAAGAAAGGAAGTAGTTAGTATTTCGTTATTTTCCCTTATATAACTGTATTAAATCGATAATTTTATGGTTTATTTTGACAATAAAACCTACTATTGAACATAATATTTTACTACTGCGTTCATAATCCCAGACGATTGTGATGTGATGTGAACGTGCTTAAGTTTAGTAATAGTAGGTATACCTACCTACCTATTTGAACACTGTGGGTAGAAGTTTTTTTATTTGTTTTTTTTGTTTTGTTTTTTTTATAGTGATAAGGTAGTATTGTTTGTACTTTTTAGTCTTTTGTTCTCAATTCGAAACTACAAATATCTGTAACTAATGAAGATTAGACCGTTTTGTGCGTTTTGAGCAGTGGTGGCCCAGAGGTAACGGCCCCGACTTACGAGTTGTATAATATAGGTCGTGAGTTCAAACCTTTCAGCCGTTTTGCGATGTGTAAATCTAAATTGAATAAGAAGGATGTTTACTGCTCCCCTATGTTTTTCTTTTTTCAATAATAGTTGTCAAAATTTGTACAATAGGCCTCTGATGACAGCGGTCTAAACAGGCAATTTTGAGCATTTTCTGAGGGTTCTAGTGCTTCTACAGATAATGTATCACCAAAACATAAAACCATAGATATTTATTTTACTGTAAAAAATCATTGCTCTAATGTCATAAATCAGACAGAAAACAGGCGAGAGCGTTTGTATGGAGAGGGGACCGACCCTATATCCTCTTAACTGGTAGCATGTACCACCCCACTGCTGATGCTGGGCAAAGGGCTCTCACCATGAATTCCAGTAGTTACTTTCGATCCAAAGCCAATGTGGACCACTGGTCGTTTGTTTTATCTAGCTCGTCTTCCCATCTTGTAAGGGGTCTGCCGCGTCATTTTATAGCTGTCTCAGGGCTCCACATAGTGACTATTTCGGCCCATAGCCTATTGGGATTGCTTTGAGTTAAATGATGATCATTTTAGGTCGATATCGATAGACGCCTAATTTTAAAATCTTCTTTTTATGTTATAAAATAATTATGTCAAATGTTGTTTCCTTCTTAATTTTTTGGTGTGATAGGTAAGTTTTTTTTTTATTCTTATCTAAGTACCTACATTTTAATTATTTGATGTTTCAGCATTGTTTTGTTTCAGTTTTTAATTTAAGTTGGTCTATTTATTTATTTAAACTTTTCGCACTCAAAAAAGAGGTACAAAGGCGGACTTAATGCCTTAGGCATTCTCTACCAGTCAACCAAGGGTGGTCTATGAAATTTCAATGAAAATGAGAGCTATGATAATAATTTTTTAATGTAAGATAATAATTAATCAGTCGTGTAATCTCAATATTAAATAACTGCTAATTGGTTTTGAAGTATTGACGAAAGATTTTTAAAGAAAAATATATTTTTTTGCCTAGGATATGCTTGCTTTTTAACAGTATAAAAATAAATTATAAAATTTAAAAAAACTAACCTTACGAAATAATTCACCAACAAAAAAACACCAAACTCACAAAACAGTCATAATAAAAACTAAAAGTCCATGCACAAAACAAAAATAAAACGAACACAAAAACAAAATTAAAATCGTATTAACGATTAAAGTTTAAATTTAATTTTCGAATTCGCGCGCGCACTCGGCCTGCCTCGCCGTGGTCTATTGCGAAATGCTGCGTTTAACCTTAGCTCGTACCATTCATCTGTACATACGGCCTCTACTTATAATTTTAATCCACGAATCGCTACTTAGTTTATTCTTCGGTTAAGGACGTGAATTTGAATGTCGAAGGGCTGAGAAAAAAATTATGTTCGGCTTTATGGAATTGTTTTTTTAATTTTCACGTTAACACTGGTCGAATTGAGGATGTAATTTAGTGTTTGCCTTGATACATTTTTTTTATGATGATGTTTTTATTGATGTAACATGAATTAAAGAGTTTTCGGTTTTTTTTTTGCATTTACCCACCTGTATTTTAATAATTTTACAAAAATAATCTGGTGTTTATTTATTTTTATAAATTTCTCACACACAATAAGGTACAAAGACGGACCTAATGCCTTAGGCATTACCAATCAACCAAGGGAGGAGAAAGGGGGAAAATAATAATAATATTTATAATATTAAAACGATTACGTAATTGAATCCATACTAATATTATAAATTCGATAGTAACTCTGTCTGTCTGTTACCTTTTTGCGCCTAAACCACTGAACGGATTCCGACAAAATTTGGCAAGGAGATAGATGGCACCCTGGGGAAGTTAGGCTACTCTTTGTTTCAAAAATTATCCTATAGGGGGTGATCTAGGGGATGAAAGTTTATATGAAACCTAGCATTTCTTAAGTATCTCGGTAGGACGTTCCCGTGAGACCATATCCAACATCCACGCGGGCGAAAGTAAATAAAACAGATTGGTACACAAGTACATAAATAGGTTATAGATAAACTTATACTAAAATACACAGTATTTAGAATATTTCCTACTGTATTTTTTAATTATTTATTTTAATTTAAAAGTAAAGTAAAATATGTATTTTGTACCTGAGTGCTGTGTGTAATGTGTATGAAGGCACCTCAATATTGCATCAAAGTTTAAAATCAACTTGAACTCGCGTCCTTCTGACATCAGTGTTGAAGTATTATCCTTTCATCTTGTCATGTACCTATTTTACGTGTATTTATTATCTACTACATTGTGTAGTGTTTACCTTGCTAAGTGGGATCTCTAGGATTATTAGGAATTTTTTAAGAAAGAATAATTCCTATTTATATATTGGACACAGTTCGTGAAACACAAAATACAAATAAAAAATAAAGATATGAAAATAAAAAAGGTTTCTCATTTTCCAGTTTCTCAATAACTTTTTTTTTTTTTTTTTTTGAGGGTGGGAAATCATCCAATGACTTCTCCCGCTCTGGGCGGAGCGGAAGGGCGTGTCAGACTTTTACTGACTAAAACCCACCCGTGTTCCTTCATTTGCCTGTTGCCAAGGTCCCGGTATCCCTTTCGGACTTTCCCGCAACCCTGGCAGGAGTTTCTCAATACCTGAGCTCAAATTCACTTTAACTCGCTCGCACACGACTGCTCGCAGACAGAGTGGGAGCGAGACTGAGCGGCATGGGCAGGGAGAAGTCTCCAAGGCGCCGATAGTTTAGATAATATCTTTTTACGGCTAAAATAAAGTTAATAAAAAAAACAAAGTATCTGCGTATTAATTAGTTTAGTTATTTATATTATGCAATAAAGTTTCAGTATTATCTAATTTGATTTTTTTTTAATATTAGCGGTTTATTGTTCAGTTTAGAGATACTTAAGTGTACCTACTCAGTGCTGTGCTTTTTTTTTTTTTTTGTGGGTGGGAAATCATCCAATGACTTCTCCCGCTCTGGGCGGAGCGGAAGGGCGTGTCAGACTTTTACTGACTAAAACCCACCCGTGTTCCTTCATTTGCCTGTTGCCAAGGTCCCGGTATCCCTTTCGGACTTTCCCGCAACTCTGGCAGGGCTCAGTGCTGTGCTGCCCGTGCGAAGCCGGGGCGGACAGCTAGTAAGTAATTAAAAACAAACTTTAATTAATAAACGCGCTGTCTTGTTGTGTGATCTCAAAATTAATGCCAAGGTTTACTCTTACAAGGATGTAACATTAGAATGGGAATTATCGTATGTATACCCGTTCGTCCCATTGCCGTCGTCCCACTCTGGTTCCGAACGGGATAATTACTGTTACGTGGGATGACCGGTTTTTAATAACACAATATTTTGGCTAATAAATCTTGAGAACGAATCTTGTAATCAAATGAGTAATTAACATGTTTACCTTGTCATTATAATTTATACAAATAAATTAAATTGTAGTGTCTGTTTGTAATGTCAAAACAGCATTTTACTAAATGCATATGAAAGTATAATAGATATATACTTCCTTATATAAAAAAAACGATTTTAAATTTTTGTCTATTTGTTCCGGCTAATCTGCCAAAACGGCTGAACCGATTTTGACGGGACTTTCACTGGCAGATAAGGAGTAATTTGGGCTACTTTTATTTTAGAAAAAGAATTAAGGTCTACACTGGTCTACATATTTTTTCACCTTCAGTGAATGTACCGTGTTTGGTTTAATTTTCATGTTTTTTAATTAAAGATTTTATTTTTATTTTTTATTATCTGTATTCCAATAAACTGTCCAATACAATCATCGCATTTTTTGACAGCCCTTTTATTTATGACAGCCGCGGACTAATATTTGTTCGTAAGTAAAGCTCCACTGTAACTAATTTCTTACCTGTAATTAAGTACCTTCTCCAAATTATTGGATAAATTAACTTTATTTTTAAGTAAGTAGGTACTTAGGTATTTTTTTCAAGAACAATTTTTTTTTCTTTAAAATTTAATATTATTATTTTTTAATTCATTTGTTTGTAAAAAGACCTGTTACTTTGGTTCAGGTTTCATGAATTTTACTGTAAAGTTTTGTAGGTAAAAAATCTAACAATCACAATCCAAGTGTTATTTATGAAGGATATCGCCAATCCATAGCTTCATAATTTTGAAAAAATTGTCTGCTCAACAACCCAAATTAAAATAAAAACTTTTTACAAAAACAAAACAACCGACTTCCAAAACAAAGCACTAAATCTTTAATTTCGGAAGTCGGTGGCAAAAAATTAAAATTAAAATCAAATCCAAAGACACCGACTTCCGAAATTAAAGTTATTTCTAATCACTTTGTAGTGATTTTTCGACGAGTGCGACAATACTTCATATCACTCGGATTGTGATTGTATATTACACAACTAGTTTGCAGCAATGGACGTTTACGGAAATCTAAAAAAAAACACCAAATATTCTGTAAGTAGGTAATCATATTATTATCTACCTGACCTTTTTTCCTAGGTTAAGGTCGGCTTCCAGTCTAACCGGATGCAAATGAATACCAGTATTTTATATGGAGCGACTGTATATCTGATCTACACAACCCTCTCACTCACTGGATAACACGATACACGTTGGTAAGACCGAAAAAAAAAACATTTAAAAAATCAACCTGAACCTACCGAATCACGCGATCGATCTGCTTCACAGTAAGGTGATATTGAAAATAACGAAACATTACGGTCTTCACGTGCGCAGTCAGGTAATCAGGTTTCTCGTGAGCCTGACCTTAAACGCTCCAAATACGTGGTCATTAATGGTCATCTAAAAAATAAAAACGGAAAACTGGAGCGATGTCGCGAAGACGCGTTTATATGGAGAGAGTCTCTCGCCGGTCGAGGGGCGAGATTGTCTGATGTGAGTCGAGAATTCGAGACTAAAAAAAAAACAATAAAGAAATAATTCATTGCAGTCGCAGTCGGTACCTATTGTTTACGGGTTTCATAGTACCTTTAGAGTATCAGGAAAATGGTTTAAAGTTCACTCATCCTATATAGAAAAGGGAGGATCCTCCGACAAGACGGCTGTTGTGTCTTGTCTATCGCGCGGTAAACTCTAATTGCGCGATGCAGGATTTATGTGTCGTCAGGATTTTTGTGTGACGTCAGGAGGGCTTAAAACGGTCACTTTAGCAGAATCATAATATGAAAATATTATAAATCATCGTAAAATGTCACAAACTGACAATTCATATTACAAAATAATTCATCTGTTTGACAGTTTTCTATGGAGATTTGTAAAATGTTCCACATAATTATTTATGAATTACTTTTTGGTCAAATTAGAGGAATTGCTTATGACAGCTGGGATTCAGGAAATGAACTGCTTTTAGAGGAATTGCTAATGTGGCCGGTTTAGGCCCCCAGATGGCTGTTGTGTCTTGTCCATCGCGCGGTAAACTCTAATTGCGCGATGCAGGATTTATGTGACGTCAGGATTTTTTTGTGACGTCAGGTCTTTGATGTTTAGTTCGCATGTGGCGATCTTGATGCCACCACATACCTATACTTACAAGTCATCATCCTAGCACCCTATTCCCGACTATATTGTGGTCGGCTTCCAGCCTTCCGACTTCCAGTTAAAATATTGGTATTCAGCTGCATCCGGCTGAATGCACCTGAATTCCAGTATTTTACATGGAGCGACTGCCTATCTTACCTCCACAACCAATTTACTGGGTAACACGATACACCTTGGTAAGACTGGTTGTCAGACTTTTGGGCTTCTGGCTAGCCGTAACGACTACAGAGGGGTCCCGATATGTAATGGTCACCCATCACCAAACCGACTGCGGGAAGCGTAGCTTAACCTTCGATCGGTACGTGAGGTTGTTATATCTATACACAGGTACATACTTATAGACTTACAAGTATGAAGTAATGTCTTCACTTACACATGTCTCTTTCTGCTTTCTTCTCTAATCTGTCAAGAATGAATCCAAATAGTCGTCTGAGCGCGCTTCCATCACCTGTCAATATTATACTGTGGTGTATGTTAACGTATGTATGTAGGTATGTATGTTGTGGAAATGGGTTGCGATTTTGCGAAGCATATTTGGTGTGACTATAAATGATAGGCTGAGGAATGATGTGATAAGACAACGGTGTATTGACAAAAAATAAAAGTTAAAGAACTCAAACCCAACTACGGCAAAAAAGTCAACTAAAAAGGTATATCACCGTGGCGAAACATTTACGACAAAACATGTTGAAATCAATGTTTCATACAATTTTTGACAGGAACTAGAGATTTCAACATGTTTTGTCTTGAATGTTTCGCCAGTGCAAACGGACGGTAAACAAGACATCACAGACAAACAAATTCAAAATCCAGAGACACACGTGTTGTTTTTGTCGTAATTGGGTTTTAGTTTTATTAATCACAGTTTTTCTTTTGCTCGTATTCTTCCGATTTTCATGCTAGTGTCGTACGTACTGTTTACACGCGACAAATATCGACTTTCGATTAGTTTCGATAGCACACACGAGGCGAGAGAGCCTCCTCCTGTAAAAGAGCTCTTACGTATTTTGGTTCCGAAAATAAAGATTTTTAAAAGGAGGAAGTCACAATAAGCTGTCACTTTTTTAAATCTAGAATGCCATGGCCGATTTAATAAATAAAAGTAAAAAAATGAAATTAAAAAATATTTTTATTTTTAAAGAATTTTGTGAAACTGTTTCGGAAGTCGTTTTAATGAACTTTGTAGGGTCGGCTGATAATTTTTTTGCAGTTACGATGTTGGCCCCTTGGAGAAAGTTGTTCAGATCGATGCCGCGATGGTTTGTACCTACCACACCCTTGAATATGACTACACACACGCACTACATACACGCTGTATTTAATTTGAATTATTTCCGTGTTGAACGACGAAAAAATGATTGCATTCTTCAAGAGACATTTGCTGTTGTGCTATTCCGTAAAAATCTCACTGTGAAAACTTAGGTGAAGTGAGCTTGGAGTGAACTGTCACTGTCTTAGCATCAGTAGGTATCGATGACAATGACAGCTCACTTCACGCTCACTTCACCTAAGTTTTCACGGTGAGATGGTTACAGAATAGCAATGCTGTTATCCATAAATAATTGTATGTAGTAAGCCCGATCCTGGGATTTAGTAAAACCCTTAAAAATTTCACCATCTGCCTAGCCTTTTCCCAACTACGTTGGGGTCGGCTTCCAGTCAACCGGATGCAGCTGAATACCAGTATTTTACATGAAGCGACTGCCTATCTGACCTCCACAATCCAGTAACTGGGTATTACGATACCCCTTGGTAAGACTGGTTGTCAGACTTTCGGGCTTCTGACGACCCGTAAGGACTGTCAAAGATTCACAAATGACAGCCGGGACCAACGGTTTAACATGCTTTCCGAGGCACGGAGGAGTCTCGGTATGTAAAGATGGTCACCCATCCACGGACCAACCCCGGCAAGCGTAGCTTAACCTGAGGGATCGACCCGTGCGGCTGTTATTACGTATCTACGAGCCCCTCCCCTAAAACCCTTAAAAAATTGCAGGACGATTAAGGCGGCTCCTCAATTCAGACTTCTGAATTGAGGAGCCACCTTAAAACTCGAAAACTAGCAGAGGAATGGTTTTGAAAATTTGGTAAAAATTAGTATTTATGCGTAATCTGTACATAAATAATAATAAACCGGCCAAGTGCGTGTCGAACCATGCACAATAACGGCTCCGTAGTTGGGATGAATTTATCCCAAGAACAAACTTAACATTGTAGTTGAAAAACTTGTTCTTGCAACAACATGTTTTTGAAACTGCAAATGTAAGTTGGTCAATTATTACTCTGTAACTTGTAGAGCCTACTTAGCTGTGATAGTTTTCCTTTTAATTTCGTTATATACACTACTGCCGGGATTTTTTACTTATACAAAACCACCCAACCATTTAGCTGGTAGGGGGACACTTGACTCTAACAAAAATTAGCACTTTAAAGCTTAATATTTTGAAAACGGATCCCTGAATCCAAAAATGGTTATCACAAACTCAAAATATTTTTAAACGACCTTTCCAACGACACCGCACACAAAGGGATTGACGAGAAAAAAAAAACATCAATATCGCGTAGGGGAGGTACACAAAAAAAACGTGATTTTATTTTATCACTTTATCGGCGTGATTTGTATGTATACCCGTACCAAATTTCAACTTTCTGGTACTAAGAGTCTCTGAGCTAAGCCGCGGATAATCAGACGGACATGGCGAAACTATAAGACTACACTTGATGGAAATTCCGACAAGTGTGGCTTAAGCCTTTGTTGACTACGGAACCCTAAAACTACGTTTTTTAAGGCTGAATTTGCCTACCTAGCTTGTTCAGTCTGAAATGACGATAAAAAGCTAATAACCTAATATGAATAGCGAAATCAATTGCGCAAGGCGTGGGTATTTTTTGAAGTGAAAACTTCTTTAGGCGCGTTGAGCACTTTTTGGGTGAACAAAAATCATGGAACTCGCGTCATCGTCATGCTTGAAGAAATAAATGAATGTTTTTGGGTGAAAAAAAATCATGGAACTCGCGTCATCGTCACGTTGAGCAATTTTTGGGTTAACAAAAATCATGGAACTCGCGTCATCGTCACGCTTGAAGAAATGACTGAATGTTACTTAGTTTTCACTTCTATCGGCAGTCCCCAAAGACTACCCGCGTGTTTTTTTTTTAAAGATAATTCTGTAATTTTTAACACAGTACCACTATCAGTTGACCTAAATGTTGTTTACATGTAATATTTAACTTAAATTTTCATTCATTAGAGTTTTAGACAAAACAAAAAATAACAATTGATGTTTTTTCCGGGTCAAACCGATAGAGGAACTGAGGCCCTAGTGTGAGTTTCTTTTAACCATCTCGACTTTACGCATCAACCGCGTTCTTCGCTCGGATTGGCGCTTCACTGACCTTCACTGGTGAAGGGCCAATCAGAGAGCCGAACGCGTTCGATGCGTAAAGTCGAGATGGTTATAAGAAACTCACACTAGGGCCTCAGTTCCTCTGGGCAACAGGCTCCACACGGTGGGTGCCTGAGGATGGACGGCGCCGCCGAGGCCGGCCCAGGAAGATGTGGCGAGACGATCTAGACGCGTACCGCAAGGGTTGGATCGAGGTGGCCCTGAAAAAGGATGTTTGGAAAGATTTGGGGGAGGCCTTTGCTCAGCAGTGGGACAGTGTAGGCTAACATAATAAGTAAAAATTTATTGCTATTTAAAATTCACATTTTTAGTACCAAAATTACCCCAATACCATTAAAAATTAGCAAATTTTTTAGAGGGATCAGGAGTCACCCGCTAAGCGACAACCGTCCGCGTCTCATGTAATACCTAACCCGGTAAAATTACCCATTGAAAAAAAAAACACGGCAATTTTTTTTTTCTCTTTTTTCTTTAACTTATCTCATAAATACACTCTCTGTACGATACTTAACAACTCCCAAGAATCGGACTGGTTTTTTTTATATTGTTGTGTAACACTGACTAAAATAACACTGAGAACAAAATAACTCCTAGAATAGGTATATTTAATTCAAATCAAAAATATTTTTTATTCAAATTTAGCTGAAAATCAGCACTTTATAACGTCAAAATAACAAAAGACAGTATTCTTTATAAAGGACATTGTTCGGCGTCCATACATCAATCGTCTAAGAACCAACAAAGACGTAAATTTCCTTTCTGTGTTCTAAATAATGCATAGCTATATTTGATTGAAATCTCCAGCCGGTTGTTTAGAGATTAAAATCACGGACACTACCTACTGAGAACTGTAAAAAATCTAAAATCCGAAAGTAATTTTGGGGTTTTAATTAGACTGATAGAAACATTTTAATCTTCAAACGTTAAATTATATTTATGTACTATTAGATAGTCAGAACCATTCTTTCTTATTTTTGTAGTTAACAAATTTTATTATACTCTGAATGACAAAATATTGACACTGTCATTAGGTATCAAATGACAGTGTCTTATCATCTGTCAATTCATCGATTGTCAGTGTCGATGTTGCTCGTTTCACACAGCGCTTTCAATCGCTTTATTCTGTTTGTAACTTAAAACCATAATCATAGATCAAGCGCTGAGAGAGTCAATTCGAAACGTCGATTCTCCAGACAGGTGCAGCTGAATACCAGTATTTTACATAGAGCGACTGCCTATTTGACTTACATTTTCAATTTCCTGGGTAAGATACCCCTTGACCTCTGAGTTTGTTTCGGCCTTTCTTCTCAGAGTAGTCAGATAGGAAACGGTCAAAGGGCGACTTGTAAAAGTGTTTGTACAACAAACCTACTTAGGCGAGGGACATACAAAACAGGCGAGGGGCGCGGGCGATGCGATGATTGTCGCTCCTATTCATTTTGTTTGAAATATGAAAGGAGCGGCGCAACGCCCGCACCGCACCGAGGCGACCGACCCTCGCCTCTTGTGTATGTCCCGCGCCTTACAGAAATAATATCCTTTATCATTTATGCCCATGGTAAGGCTGGTCTTTTTGGCCATCTATGCTGAAGATGTTAAAGTCCACAATATAGTACCTACAGGGGTATCACACCGCCAACCTCCAAACTCCGGCCTGTCAGTGAGAAATTCGTAATTAGGTCTTACATTGTACACATGTATATTATTAATTTATTTATTATTCTATTACTGTACATATGTATAAATATAAAAATAAAAATTCTTCTACAATTTTTAACACAACTAATTTGATTTTGGCATATTATACTTATAAATTTTTGAGAAGGACCCTTTGGCCATCTACGCTGAAGACATTATAGTGCACATGTGTGTGCGAAGTCGTTACGGGTCGTCAAAAGCCCGAAAGTCTGACAACCAGGCTTACCAAGGGGTATCGTATTACCCAGTTACTGGGTTGTCGAGGTCAGATATGCAGTCACTCCATGTAAAATACTAGTATTCAGCTGCATCCGGTTAGACTGGAAGCCGACCCCAACATAGTTGGGAAAAGGCTATGCAGATTGATTGATACTTTATATGGTTGATAAATAACAACAGAAGAAATTAAAAAAAACTAATATTTTATATAATTAATAAAAATATTTATTCATTCTAATAAAACAGCAATGTAAAATAATTATTAATGAATGTTAGTGTCGTTTCTGTAAATCATTCTATGTTAGAAGGCAATACAGTAATGCCGTATACAATTAGCATAATATTTAATTACGTAAAACTAAATTAATAAAAACAAACTTATGATTCAAGGTTGTTCTAACGGGGATAGTAGTATGCATGTAGGACAATAAACTTATGTAGTCAAGGTCAGTTTTATTTTTTTATTTTATTTTATTTATTGACTAGCTGTGCCCCGCGGTTTCACCCACGTAGGTCTCGATCCCGTGGGATAAAACGTATCCTATGTCCTATTCCAGGTCATGGTCTACACATGTGCCCATCCTATCCTCTCTAGAGTAGGGAACGTCGCGGCGCGGCGCGGCGGGCGGCGCGGCGCGGGCGTCGAACGGTTCGCGTATTGCATTTCGTGATAGCTTCGAAATTAAATGTCCGATTCGAATGAATTAAAAAGTATTTTACTGCTACATAAATACCCTTGTAAAAATTATTTATTTGAATAAGAATTAATATTGTGTTGATAAAACTTTTCGAACAAATTTGATTACCATAAAAAAAAGGTTATAGTGAGTCAATCTTAAAAGATAGACATATGCTGTCGTGGACTTTTTTTTAGAACTTTTAAAGAGGAACAATTCCATCATACATGATATTTGCGTATCTTAAACCGTTTACGCAGCGCACGCAACGGAAGCTCTCAAAAAGGAATATGTTTTCCCGTTTTTGCAACATTTTTCATTTATGCTCCGCTCCTATTGGTCGTAGCGTGATGTCATATAGCCTATAACCTTCCTCGATAAATGGACTATCCAACACAAAAATATTTTTTCAATTCCAACCAGTAGTTCCTGAGATTAGCGCGTTCAAACAAAGAAACAAACAAACTCTTCAGCTTTATAATATTAGTATAGATTAATAAACTTGTGGTTGTGGCCCAGTGTTAGCTGCCGCGACTTACGAGTTGTACGTCGTAGGTTCGAACCCCGTCAGGCGCTTTACTTTGTGTAAATTATTTCATCACCACTGCTCTCAAAACGGTGAAGGAAAACATCGGAAAGAAACCGGCATGTCCTAGAACCAAAAATTCGAAGACATGTGACATCTACCTACCCGCACTGGGCCCGCGTGGTGGATTACGGCCCACTCCCACTCACAGAGAGGATGCCTGTGTCCCAGCAGTGGGCACGTTATAGGCTGATTATGTAAACTTATAGGTTGTAAGTGAATATTGGATATATGTATGTATAAGGTGTTAAAACCGTCGAACTGAATAACTTTTACTAAGGGACAGAAAGAAAGAAAGAAATCATTTATTTGCTGATAATGTAGGTATACATATAAGTTGGAATATTTATTAAGTGTCCCAATATATTTTACCTTACGGCATGCAAAATTAGGTTTGAATTAAATAGTAATATAGATATAGCTATTACGATCATTATTAGCCGTAGTCGAATTTAATAGGTTGATTACAGATCAGACAACAAAAGAAACAAAATAATTAGTGAATTACATATAAATCTCTCGCAAATCATACAATGAAGAATATAAATGTCGAAATGTGTAATGTCAAAAAGCTTAATGTCAAAATATTCTAAAACATTAACAACAATCACAATTATTATTACATAAAGAATTTAGATAATCTGGTAATGTCAAGATCTGTTATATCAAATTACAATATAACAATTTTAAAAATAAAAAATAAACTGACCAACTTTGTAATCGCGAAAAAATCTGCTGTTCCTTAGTAAAGTTGAAAACTGTATGGGACAGCTGTAGTATTTTATTTCGCGAGTAAAATTTATTCAGTTCAATGGTCAAAAGCACCTTTTAAAGTTTGTTAAGTTATTTTTTTAATACCATATAGCACGTACTTATAGTATAAAGCCGCCTAACCTTTTCCCATGTTTGGGTCGGCTTCCAGTCTAACCGGAGACAGCTGAATACCAGTATTTTACATGGAGCGACTGCCTATCTGGCCTCCACAACCCGAGCTACTGAGAAATTCATTAAAAGAAAAAAAAATCTAAAAAAGAAATTACAGAAATAACTTTAATTTCGGAAGTCGGTGGCAATAAACGAAATTTGAAAACCAAAGTTATTTTTCACTTTTTTTTTTTTTCTTGGAATGCTGTTGCTTTTTTTGTGTAAAAAGTTTTTATTACTTACACGTTCCTACCTTGGGTCTATGAGGCTGGTCATAGTGGTAATATTGTCTACCCAAACGCTGGCCTACTTTACGTTATAATCTTTAGTCATTAGTCATTAGTCATTACCTACTTCATTAGTCATGAACAAAGTACCTTGTATCTGAATTTACACAATCACATTAATAAATATAAATATTTTACAATTATTAAATTACATAAACAATTTATAAATTACAATAACAATTCGATAACATACATTATAATAACAATTCGATAACATAAATTACAATAACAATTCGATAAAATTACAGTTCTTCTACAGCATATAGACACTTATTCAATAAGTATTTTTTTAGTTAATCATTTTCTTTGCTCATCAATGTAACATAAGCCGCGCATTGTTTCCTGTTTTTATCAGATTTCAAAAAGGAGAAGGTGCTCAATTCGTATGCTCTTTTTTTTTTTAAAGTTTATTTTTATTGTTCCTACCCCACAAATATTCGAATAAGTACCACTACCTGCTATGTAAATAATAGTTGACGGAGAAACGTAAACAAACAACAAAAAAAAACGTAAATACAGATGAGAACCTCCTCCTTTGTGAAGTCGGTTAACAACGGATAAGTAGTAATATTTAGGAATTGGGTTTAGGCCATTAGGTGGCTGACCGCTACAACGCTTTTATGATAGAAGTATTACTTAACTTTAGCTAAACCTTGCACTGAGCGCGTTAGGTCCTAAAAATAGAGTCCATCAAGGACGTAGACTAGACTTTCTAAATCTAGCTTCAACAAGCTCACACGTCTCAGTATTATGTTTCTTAAGAACGTATCATTCACGTAAAATAAACAATGTTTTAATAAATAAATAAATTATGTCACTATTTGTTCGGAATACCGGAAAGTGCCCTCTATGGGCGCGACCTCGCGTTCAGGTTCCCCGAACAGAAAATGACAGAAGATGGCAATGATCCCATAATCGCACGCACGACGAATTTAAATAGGACGCGGTCTTAGCGCGATTATCATGACAAAAGTCTGTTTTTTAATCTCACTAATTTGACATTTCAAGTGATTGCTGTTTGGTTTTTCAATCTGAGGGGCAATTCCCGTAATTTTTAAGAACGTTCACATTCGCATCTCATTCGCAATCTGTCAAAATAACCATCAATTTACCAACATTTTTGACAAGTTTGACAGATTGCGACTTGAATGTGAATGTTTTTTAAGTACGAGAATTGGCCCTCTGGAGTTTGACATTCGCACCTGTCAAATGAGTCTATGAGATTAAAAACAGACTTTAGTAAGCATGAACGTATGAAGATGCAAAAACCTACAAATTTATAGTCGACCTGTATGACCGCGCGCGGACCAAAAACCATTGTAGTTAATTAGAAAGTCCTTGAAGAATTATGATAACAACTTTTTAAGTATATAATTTCCTAAATCTTAGGTAACATACACGTGCGGCCAACAACAATAAATGAGGCACAAAGGTTTTATGGACAATAATTATGACAACAGCAAGCTAATAAAATGACATAACTGTTTATATTATGAAATGACCATGAGTTGATGACCGTTATTTTAATAGAATAACATGTTATATATGAGTTCATGGCGGCATCTACATCACCACATGCGAACTACGCATCACACTGACGTCACGCAAAATCCTGCATCGCGCAAGCAGTGTTTTTGTTGATAGTAACTCAGACCAGACAGAGGCTGCGAACAATACAGTGAAGCATGCCAAAACCACACCTCCGCTCTGTGCATTCAAGCTCACCGTACACATTTACAATCAAACTACACCTCAATAAGTGCACAACAAGATAGAGCGCTATCAACGCGCTCTGTCTTGGTTTTTTATTTGGACTGAGCTGGTTTGGTTTATTTGGTTTGGTTTGGTTTGAGCGCTAAAAGTGTATTGTGTTACCCAGCAACTGTAACTGGGTTGTGGAGGTCACATAGGCAGTCTTCCATGTAAAATACTGGTATCCAGCTGCATCCGATTAGACTGGAAGCTGACCCCAACATTGTTAGTAAGAAGCATACCTAGATATTATTTAGGTATTTATAAGTTAGTAATTTTTGTAGTCAAATGAATGACCACACAAACTTTCAAGGCATCAAACACTACATAGGACATAGCCCAGGAAAATTATGGTTTTAATTGTCATAAACAGCCTTTATGAGTCGGTAGTGTCGATACCATAGATATATTACATACTAGTTGTGCCCCGCGGTTTCACCCGCGTAGGTCTCGATCCCGCAGGAATATAAGGATAAAACTTATTTTATGTCATATTCCAGGTCATGGTCTACTCGTGTGCCAATCCTCTCCTCTCTAGAGTAGGGAACGTCGCGGCGCGCGGCGGCGCGGCGCGGCGCTGGCGTTAAACGATTCGCATATTGCATTTCGTGATAACTTCGAAACAAAATGTCCGATTCGAATGAATTAAAAATTATTATACTGCTACATAAATACCCTTGATGTTAAAACTATTTATTTGAATAAGAATTAATATTATGTTGATAAAACTCCTTCGCAAATAATGCATTAATTTCGAACATTTTATTACCATAAAAAAAGGTTATAGTGAGTCAATCTTAAAAGATAGACATATGCTGTCGCGGATTTTTTTTTTGAACTTTTGAAGAGGAAATTCCATCATACATAATATTTACGTAACTTAAACCGTTTACGCAGCGCACGTAACGGAAGCTCTCAAAAAGGTATATTTGTCCCGTTTTTGCAACACTTTTCATTTATGCTCCGCTCCTATTAGTCGTAGCGTGATGTTATATAGAATCACCTTCCTCGATAAATGGACTATCCCACACAAAAAGATTTTTCAATTCCAACCGGTAGATCCTGAGATTAGTGCGTTCAAACAAACAAACAAACTAACTCTTCAGCTTTATAATATTAGTATAGATGTAGGTATAATATGGTATAGTATGGCTATGGTCGGTACTTCTGTCGGTCAATGACAGCTGCATAGTAATGTACATTTTGAGCTGAAGCCCTAACACGAACGCACGACGTAGACGAAAAAATTCGAACGATCTTTAACTCTTAATCAGCTTTTGGACATCACGCTCCCACATCGTTTTTGTTCAATTTTTACCAGGTTCCAATTTAAAAAAAACTCACAAGCTAGTAAAATTTCATCCCAAATATATTATGGCAACGAAAGTGAACGAACATGCGTCAGAACGTAAATGTCACAGTGACAGCCATTTGGATTCGTAAAGTCGTTGGATGTGTGGATTTTTGACCCAGTTTAGAGGTTTTTGTAAATAATATCGAAATCACGAAAGGTAGGTGAGTCATGCAATTTTTTTATTTGTGGTAGATGAAGAGTTTTTATTGTGGTGTTGTCATTGATTTAAAATATATTTATGTCAATGGGTGTTGTCATAATTCTAGTGACAACCTAATTGAGGTTCAAATATAATGTAGTCGCAGTAAATTCTCCATTCCCTTACCAGGCAAAGGGAATATGTTTTCCCACATCATTTTCTTTACTTTTCCATACATTTTTCCAAGTTTTACTGACTACACGTCATACAAGACTCAAATAGTAACTTTTAAATCTACAGAAACCACTTGTCCAGCTTTAGCAGTTTTCTTAGGCTTGGTTAAGAGTAAATAAAAAATAAAAATAAAGTAATTAAAAAACAATACAGTATTTTAGTTAAATTGCGACAAGCACTATTTAGTATCACCCATATATAAAGATATGAATCTGAGTTATTATTTATGTGTCAAAGGAGTATTTTCAATTTCAAAATCTTTCAAAATTCACGTGGGTCCACACTCCTCAGCCACGACGACAGGCGCGACACGACAGGGCGACGCGACAGGGTAACGCGACAAGGCGACGCGACAGTGCGACGCGACTCTAGTAGAACAATTTCTCTATAACAACTTTATAGAAATTGTTCTACTAGAATCGCATAGCACCTTCGCGTCGCGTCGCGCCCGTCTTTGTGAATTTTAACGATTAGATTATGGGGGTATGAGGAATAGGGTGTAAAGTTCACTCATCCACCATAGAAAAGGGTCCTAGGATCCTCCGACTAGACGGGTGTTGTGTCTGGCGGGCAACTGCCCGACGATTGATATTGGATTCTTGTATATTTAATATGTTCATCGCGCGGTAAACTCTAATTGCGCGATGCAGGATTTATGTGACGTCAGGATTTTTGTGTGACGTCAGGTCTTTGATTTGCAGTTCGCATGTGTCGATGTAGATGCCGCCACAAGATTATGGAGCCTTTACGTTTACTCCGCGCACGCGTACTAGGCCCACTGATCGACGCTAACCAAACTGGTTAGGTTAGCTTTGACCCACCATAGCTAAGCTATACTTAAGTGTTATATAATCTATTCTACGATACTCTGGTAATTTTAATAAAGTGTTTATATTTACCAACGTGGGTAAGTATCTTACTGATTGATGATTGCTAATGATAATATTTTCTTGACCGAATTACGGTCACGGCGGCTAAACATCAACGTAAGTAAACTAACCTGCGCTGTGCGAAGTGTCAAATTCAAATTTAAAATGTTTATTGCTCAACACAGTACATGATCATACATTTCTAGATGTTAAGTGAATGCGCCGTCCACTGTGTTGCACAAACACAGATGCACCGCCTCTTCCCTCAATCTGTCATGCTACCAGCCATCCCACGAAGGTCGTGGCTCCAACAAGCATGACTCACAAAAAAAAATTAAGTTAGTTTATTAAGATAGATGGCATCCCCGGGAAGGACATAAGCTACTTTTTATCGAAACACCACGTGGGCGAAGCCGCGGGCGGAAGCTAATGTTTTATAAGTCGAATGTAAATGAAAGTAAAGAAAACTATTGTTTTAAACATCAATAGGAACTATGTCGTATTGTTCTGTGACCCGTCAATGATAACAGGGGTGACTGATAAATAACGGAACAGTGCAGTCCAATGTGACAAATAGATTGTTAGAAAGTAACTTATCATAGTTATCATACATAGGCATAAGTTGTGTTTATTTATGTTAGAACACATCGTTATGGATTATCAATATTTTATTATTACCTACCGTCATAATAAAATGGCATACTTACGTCATTATTTGACGTAAATAGAGCAGATGATTGCATATAAACAAGAAGAACAAGCAGTGACATAGCTTGACCGAGACCGCTGTACCGACGCCTTAGAAATGCATGGCGAGGGTGGGGGGCAGCGTTGACGAGCGGCGAGACCGCCGCGCGCCGTGAGCGTTGACGAATGAGCGGTCTGCACTGCGCACAAACCTAAGGCGCGGTATAGCGGTATCGTTCAAACGAAGAATAAGAATAATCTTTATTATGAAACACACAAGATTCATGATACACAAGAGCAGATGTACAAAATGACATAGTACATCTACATAAATCTACACAGATCATGTAACCCTGTCTCCTAAACTAGGTAGTCCTGTATCTTAGGAGACACTTTTAGGCCATACAGGGCGGTTAGTCATGTAGGTACAACTAAAATAACATCGCTTGTATTTTTCGGCGAAGAATACAATTGATTACAGTATGCGGGGTATCTATTATAGTATCTACACCCACATTACTCCAGTATGTAGGTCCTGCGCCTGATCTCTCTCCAGTCATGTCGGATTGCCGGCCCACTCCCATCGGACTATGAGAGTGAGGGAAGAGAGAGTACACCTGTGTCTGCGCACACACGCCTGCACTATAATATCTCCCGCGCCGAAAGCTAGTCTCCGTTGAGATTGGCCGCCGTGGCCGAAATGCGGTCTAAAGGACTTTATACGACACTTCTTCATCTATTTGGTGGAGTAGGTACTTACTATGGTGACTCAGGCATCTCTAAACCTTGGGCAAATCCATGCCTTTATCTTCCAAGTATTAGATAATACTTCAACAACATATTAGTGCACCAGCACGGAGTCGAATTGTAAAGGTCACCGCTGCACATGTCGGCACATTAATTCATATTTCTCTTGATTGTTTAAGGACCTTCATTATGCCATGTAGGTATCATCTTCTCTGCAGATTGATTAAACTCGTGACGGTTTTAATTAACGTGAAAAATGATATGTTATGATGTTATAACATTAATTTCTGCAACTAATTAAGCTTATTCCTCTATTCCCCCCAGAGAGAATCCCCATCAGGGGGAAAACTGGACCCTAATGTAAAGAATCCAGAATTACCATTTTGGATTATTCCACTTTCCCCCATACAGATTCTGGGAAATGTGACCAACCACGCGCGAGCCGAAATTGTCGCAGCAACTAAGCCAGGGCACTCCGACCACATGGGCTAGGTTAGGTTAGAACTGTGACCAACCGCGCGCGAGCCGAACGAGGGTAGCCAGCAGTACCGCGACAGCAGCGCTAGTTCCAAGTTAGATTTCTTACCGACTAATTCGGATTTGGTAACTGAACGGACTGATTTGGTAATTGTGGTACAGTAATCTTATTGTAGGGGCATCGCCTTCACATATAATTATATAATTCATGTATACAAAATATTTTAAAACATTTTTTTTTAAAGAGTAACGTTGGAGTTTCGTCTCCATACGAAAGCTACCTTTTGGAAGGGGCAACTAAAATCAATTCTATTTCTTTGTTTTTCATTGACGTTCAAAAGTGCCTTATAGGTGCCTATTTGAAATAAATTATTTGACTTTGACTTTGACCGGTAAGTCATTACTGCCCAATTATTTATTTAATTTACCCATTTACCCACACATTTAAATATTTGTTAGGACTCAGTTTTATTTAGTACACTACCCTTTTTTAGGGTTCCGTACCCAAAGGGTAAAACGGGATCCTATTACTAAGGCTCCGCTGTCTGTCTGTTTGTCTGTCCGTCAGTCACCAGGCTGTATCTCATAAACCATGATAGTTAGACAGTTGAAATTTTCACAGATGATGTATTTCTATTGCCGCTATAACAACAAATACAAAAAAAAAACAGAATAAAATAAATATTTAAGGGTTTTTGCTCGATATTGATAACGGCAACAGGTAGACGCTTAAATATCCACAGAATATTTAGTTATATATTCACTTTAAAAATGAATAATTAAATTAAAATAAAACAATTATTTAAGGGTGCCTCCCATACAACAAACGTGTTTTTTTTGCCGTTTTTATTGATAACGGTACGGAACTCTTCATACGCGAGTCCGAGTCGCACATGGCCGGTTTTTTACTCCCGAGCTTGATAAAAAATAATTTTGTAATTTTGTATTTACCAAAACTACAATAAACGACTGCCGCTTTAAATCAATGCCATAAATAAACAACAACAATATGTCTGTCTAGTTAGTGGTCAAGGTACGCTAATCTACCATCGAAGAAGTTCATATCTATGCACCGTAAGGACTATTTCTGCTTGCAGCGCTCGGCCGTTATAGAACCGGAGCGGTAACAGATGTGGTCATCGTGTTCACGGAATTTTGTTTTGAAACTGCTAAGATATGAAGTTCTTCGATAGTACCTAAGTACCTGGTATCGTAATTTTTGGTCTGCGGATGTGCCACCCGGCCGCTAAGAGGTTTTAAACTCAATTAACATAAAACATACAATTACCTGAGGGGGGATTTCTGGACATTATTTCTTCTCGATTCCAATTTTCAAGGGATTATTATCAGGGGGAATTCTAGACATTATTTTGTAAATTCCAATTGTGCCCCATAGGGGACTTTCAGGGGGGATTTGTGGAATAAGCCACTAATTACCGCATCCCATAGAAGATGCTATTTCTTGGTTTTTTATTTGGTCTGAGAGCTACCATCCTATGAGATAACATAATCGTATCGAACGTATAATTAAACGTTCGATACGATGATATTATAATAGGTTCCTGACACTGTTATTAAAGTACATAGCAGGTAGTGGAATTCGAATTTGTGTGAGGTAAATACCACAGTCAAAAAATTTAAAATGTTTACAAAAAATAAAAAAACGGCTTCCAAAAAAAAAACACTACGAGTTGAAAAATAATTTTAATTTCGGAAATCGATGACAAAAACGAATATTGATAACCAAAGACACCGACTTCCGAAAAAGTTAATTTCCACTTCGTTGTTTTTTTTTGGAAGTCGGTTGTTTTTTTTTTTTTCATCAGAAAGAAATGAAATTGTTTATTCTGTAAATAGGATATTGGAATCACTTTTACACGTCATATTATAAAATATTTAAAATAAGCTAGATGAGGTCGGCGTTTCCTATCTGACTACTCTGAGAAGAAAGGCCGAAACAAACTCAGAGGTCGCAGTCTCTTTTAAAGTCCAGACATAATCTTGGTCAGACCATATGAGGACCATGTAGATTGGCGTCTGAAATGGTATTTTGAGGAAAGAACCACAACGATTTGAGTGGACCTGTCCAGTCAGTGCAAGCATTTGTCAGTAATAGTGGAGCTCAACTCAGAACTTAAGGAGCTCAACGACTCGGCGAACAATACCAAAGAAAGGACATTTGGGTAGGTCGCATAAAATACTCAAATTGCCAGACCATCGTTAAAACTAACTGAGAACGAAAAAAGAAATCAAAACAAAATTCCACATAGTCCTCACATTTACAATAATTAAAATAATACAATACTTTAAAAGTAATCATGTCATTTTGTTGTAATATTCAATAATGTCAATTTATATATAAAACTGGTGATGATTTTCCATAATATTCAAAATGTTACAAAGCTTAGCAGAGCGAGCAGTTCAATCCCATGCTTTTTTGTCTTCTAAATAATCTGAAATTTTATAGTACCCTTTTTTACAAAGTTTGGTTTTAATACAGCTTTTGAATCGTATAATGGGTAAGTTTCGAATGTCAATGGGAAGTTTGTTATAAAAGCGTATACATTGACCCATGAACGAGTTGCCTACTCTGTGGAGACGAGTGCGATGTACAGCAAGATTGTGTTTATTCCTGGTATTTAAACTATGAATATCGGACATTTTCTTAAAATTTGATATATTTTTGTGTACATACAATAAGTTTTCAAATATATATTGTGAGGCTACAGTCAGAATATCTATCTCTTTGAATTTTTCTCGAAGGGAATCTCTTGGACCAAGGTTGTAAATGGCTCGAACAGCCCTTTTCTGTAAAACAAAGATAGCATTAACGTCCGCACCGGTTCCCCAGAGAAGAATCCCATATGACAGAAGACTATGAAAATAACTAAAATAAACAATTCTGGCTGTATCTATGTTAGTTATCTGTCTAATTTTTTTAACGGCATAGGCGGCCGAGCTTAGCCTTCCTGACAATTTTTCTATGTGTGGGCCCCATTGTAATTTACTATCAATAGTTATTCCAAGAAAAACTGTCGACTCAACGGGGTCCAATTCTATTCCATTAACTTGAACATGGGTAGATAGCTGCCTGACATTTGGTGTTGAAAATTTAATGAGTTTAGTTTTTTTTTCATTTAGGACAAGATTATTTACATTAAACCAATGCACAACTTTAGAGAGTGCATCGTTAACTTGTTCAAAGTTGACTAGCTGACGTTTAATTTTAAAAATAAGGGAAGTGTCATCCGCGAATAATACGATCTTGTGATTATCCCTTATGTGGTAAGGCAAGTCATTTATATAAATGAGAAATAAGAAAGGACCTAGAATTGAACCCTGCGGAACGCCCATGGTGACCGAAGATCCTGCAGATCTCTTGCCATTAACATCGACCCTCTGAATTCTGTTGTTCAGATAAGAAGTCATAAAGTCGAGAGCCTCGTCCCTCATACCATAGTGGTACAATTTCCTGATGAGTGTATCATGATGTACGCAATCGAAGGCCTTGGACAAGTCGCAGAAAATGCCAAGAGCATCTTGCGACTCCTCCCAGGCCTCGAATATGCTCTTCAGTAATTCCACACCCGCGTCTGTAGTTGAACGGCCCTTTGTAAAACCAAACTGTTTCAGATGAAGTAAATTATGTGCATTGAAATGCCCTAACATTTGTTTTAAAATTAATTTTTCAAAGATTTTGCTCAACGTGGGTAATATTGAAATAGGCCGAAAATTCGTGGGATCTGTTGTACTGCCAGACTTGAACAGTGGAATCACTTTACTAAGTTTCATCAGGTCAGGAAATACACCAGATGCAATACAAGAGTTAAAAACAATTGCCAAAAAGGGTGAAATAACATCAATTATTGAAGACATGATATGTACTGATAATCCCCAAAGATCAGCAGTTTTTTTTACATCGAGATCTTTAAATATTTCTATAATGTCTTTAGCAGTAGCAATTGTAAATTCAAAAAGTTTGTCACATTCTGGTATACATTCTTTTAGTATTGAGTAAGCAGAAGTGGGAGACGACGATGACAGAGTTTTGGTTGTTAAAATGGGAATATTAGTGAAGAAATTTTCAAACTCAGTTGCCACCTCCACGTCTGCCTTAATATCTACATCATTGATTTTTAGATGGAAGTCACGGTTCCGTACTGTCGTTCTTCCCGTTTCAGAATTAATAATATTCCAAGTTGTTTTAATTTTATTTCCAGAAGATTTTATTTTATTTTTAATGTAAATTGCTTTAGCAGAGGAACAGGCTCTTTTAAAAGTTTTTGAATATTCTTTAACAAATTCTTTAAAAGTTTCATCATGATTATATGTTTTTTCATGATACAATTCAAATAACCTCTGCCTACTTTTGTAAATACCTGGTGTTGCCCAATCACTAAATATAACCCGGTCACAAACAGGCAATATTTTTGAGGTGAAAACCTTCCTAAACTCACAATTGATGAGGTTAAATAGTGAAGTATAATCTTGATCCGGGTTGTTGTGATAAGGCAAATCAGGCAGTTTTTCCATTAAATTATTTTTAAATGTTTCTAAGCGATTTTTATTTACAGGAACAAAACTCACAAGTTTTCTTTGAGCTCTGACTATTTTCTGAGGGAAAGTGACTAACTGGCCACAGTGATCAGAATCCAACTCATTTATAATTAAATGGCTAGAAGGTCTTAAGTTTGTAAAAATATTGTCAATACAGGTAGCACTAGTGGCTAGTAGTTCTAGTCGGCTCAAAGAATGTATTATACAAGTTATACGACTTTAATAGAGATTTAAATTTATTTACTATAGCAGATTTTTCTAGTATATTGATGTTGAAGTCTCCACAGACAACAACTGTTTTATTACTATTACAAGTCTTTAATAATACTTCTTCCATAGATTTCTCAAAAATATCATATGAAGCACATGGGGGCCTGTATACGCTCATTACAATGAACTGCTCAAGCTCAATGCAAGCTATTTCAATAACTCTTTCAACAGAGAGGCTCACAATGTCAATTCGTTCTTTAAACTTGATATTGTTACATACAATTATTAGAGAGCCACCACGTATCATATTAACTCTGCTGAATGAGCTGGCAACCTGGTGGTTGTTGAAGCTGAACATGAACTGATGTGCCTTTAACCAATGTTCAGTTACACATAAGATATCTATATAGCTACAGTTCATGAACAACTCCAATTCTAATTCCTTACCTATCACACCCTGTATATTTTGATGAACTATTTTTAGAGTCTTATTATTACATTTATTTTGATTATTACTAGAATTTGATGGGTGAGATATCAAAGAAGGACTTTTTGTAACATTTTGATGATTGAGAACCATGACCATAGTCTTTACATCTATACATGCATACCCTATTCAAAACAATAATGTCTAACAGCTACACTACTGCATTTAAAAGCATAGTAGCTAGGTTTTGAAAGAATTCCTCTATTTTGATTTAAAGATGAGGTTTTTGTATATTTCAGAACTATAGATAGTGCTGTGCACTTCTGTAAGTGACGAATTCACAATACCTAAAACTATAAGTGATTTTTATTTGTGTATGTTTTAGTGCGTTAGTGGTTGAAGTCCCATATCAACAAATAAATAAATAATATGGTGGCCTCCATGGTTATCTCCTGTACCTCAAAAATAAGGTATACTCCTACCACTAATCTGATCACATTGACTGAATGAACGAAATGAACTGTAATCTTTCATTTATCGTCACCATTAAATCGAAAATGTAACCGGAACTACAAATAATATTTATTTTTATTCAATTTTTTACATAGCCTTTCATTGGCTCTAGACTATTATCTTAAATCTAGTTTGAATAAATTAAGGATACTTAATAAAGAAAATTATTTAAAAAACAAAAACCCGCCTGTAAAAACGCATAACTTATAAAAGGGAAAAACAAGCATTATAATCTGTAGAATTTTGGTATTACAGGCGGGGAACAAACAACAGTTACACCGTATTTCAGGTTATTGGTATACATTACATACATACTCTCGAAAAACATTACCCTCCGTCTGGGGCAGTCGGATAAAAATATGAATTGGCTGGACATGATTAAGGCGTTGTCATTTTTACCGACTTCAAAAAAGGAGGAGGTACTATGTTCGGATGATTGTTTTTTTTTTTTTTTTTTTTTTTTTTATGTTTGTTCACCGATTATTTAGTTGCAGACCGGAGTCTGGATTTGTGCCCTGAATATTATATTGACCTTCTCTCGCATACTTAGGTCTTAAACATAAAGCTGGTGGAACGTGTCTGTTTAATATTCTAATTGCATTTTATGCGAGATCTTCCTCGGTATCAATCATGGTGTGTAACTAATACTAAAGTTAGGGGTTTCGTCTGTTGCGTAAATAAAGCTGTTCTTTGAATACTTATGTAAATACTGTGTTTCGGTTGCTGATTTATACAGTACAGCGTGTAAAAAAAACCGTTCGTACCTAAAACATAAAACACAAACAAGTAAAAAAAAAAAATTGTAAACCAAATTCAAAATAAATAGATTTTAGCATTAAAATTAGGTACTAAAAAACTAAGATTTATTATGAACAGTAAGACGCGAAAATGAATTTACAAAAAAAAAAAAAAATGCCTATTTATCCACTCCCTTACCTCAAAGACTTCCAAACTTGTTAAGAGCATACCCCAACCTCAAATTGCTTACCATGATCCTCCGTTATCCCGAAAATACTCCTAACCCTAACTAATATTATAAATGCAAAAACAGCGAAAGTGAGTTTGTTTGTGTGTTTGTTACGCTTCCACGCAAAAACGGCTTAACGGATTCGGATGAAATTTGGCACAGGGGTAGACCAAGACCTGGAAAAGGACATAGGATACTTTTTATCCCGATATCCCCGGGATCGAGACTTACGCGGGTGAAACAGCGAGGTGCAGCTAGTTTTGAAATAAATATAATGTTAAAGTTGAGGATTAATGCTAGGTCCTATGTTTGATGTAAACAGGATTACATAAAATTTCTCGATAGAAAATTCCAAAGTTACCTCTAAACTGAACTATAAACCGCTGGTATTAAAAAAGTACTTCAAATTAGATCATGAAACTTTGAATAATAACTGAACCAACTGTAAAGCAGGTCTCATGTTTTTTTTTTTTTATTACCATAATTTCACCGTAAAAAGCAATTGCCTAAACTATTCGAGGCTGGAGAGACCCCAGCACCCAACTCCGTCTCGCTCTCACTCAGGCCGCGAGTAGTATGGTGCGAGCGAGATAATAAGTAAATTTGAGCTGTGGTAGTTTATACCCTTAAGAGATACTAAACATGTTAAAACAAAAAATAAATTAATTTGTTGAGTTTTTTTGAGGTTGAAATATCAATTCAATAAATCAGCTTTTTGTTGAGCCTTCAGTGACGTCATGGGTCTCGAAAAAACAAAAAAAAACAGACGTCCTCAACTCATAGTTCAAATGAAACCACTACCAACACTACCATCAGTCGTTGACCCAAAAATAAAAGTCATCAAATCTACACGACTGCCCAAAAAGTAGTGTTTTCAAGGTCCATGTATGTATGTTTCTTTATTCCACCATAACTTTAAAATGCCTGAACGGATTTGGATGTATGGGGTATCGTTAGAATTCTTACGTCACACCGAGAGACAAAGGCTATGTTTAAAAAAAATGGCGGCGGTATGGCTCCTTACCTCTCGGACCTCTTAACAGAACGGTCCCCCGACTGCAGTGACAATTTTATCAATTTGTTTTTTTTTTACTTTTTAGTTCGTTTTTTAGCATTCGTGATTTTTTATTTTTTTACTAGCTTCCGCCCGCTGCTCCGCCCGCGTGGTATGTCGATAAAAAGTAGCCTATGTCCTTTCTCAGGCTCTCGACTATCTGTGTACCAAATTTCATTTAAATCGGTTCAGTAGTTTTGGCGTGAAAGCGCGATAGACAGACAAACAGAGTTACTTTCGCATTTATAATATTACTAGCTGCGCCCCGCGGTTTCACCCGCGTAAGTCTCGATCCCGTGAGATTATCGGGATAAAAAGTATCCTATGTGTTAATCCAGGTTATAAACTATCTGTTTGCCAAATATCATCCAAATCCATTTAGCCGTTTTTGCGTGATTGAGTAACAAACATCCAAACACACAAACACACAAACTTTCACATTTATAATATTAGTAGGATTAGTTAGGAATAAAGTTAACATTGAGGACAAAAAGGCTTGGGATTGAGCTGCTCCAATTTTTTAAATTTATTTACTAATTGAATTTTGTGACATGAATATTTACTTTGTGAAGTAAGTATAATATTATTGTTATTTTAATTTTTTTGAGTTCGAGAACCTTGGGCCAATGTGGATCATATTTTTTATTTTATTTATGTTCTTCGATATTTTCGGCAATTGTGAACCGATTTACAAATTTCTTTTTTGATTGAAAGGGCATGCTCCCCAGGTGGTCCCATATAAATTTTATTAATTTTACTTGCGCAGTTTTTGAGTTAGCTTCAATAATTACGTATTTTTCCCACTTAGTCTATGTAGACGACATCTTATTTGACTCCATCACTGTTTACACACTATTCACATCGCAGGGGAATCCCAGGCGGATTCCCGGCCACCATAGGCGCGGGCTTGCGGACGGCGAGCAATGGGTAGCTCGCCGTCCGATAAGGATCAGGCCCGGGTCGAAGGCGCGTCGTGTTCCACGCGCGCCTCAAAGAGAGGTCAGCACAATTGACGGGGTCCGGTAGGACCGATGCCTGCCAGGGTTGAGGGAAAGTCCGAAAGGGATACCGGGACCTTGCCAACAGGCAACTGAAGGAACACGGGTTGATTTTAAAAACACAAAAATAGTGAAAAATGACTTCAATTTCGGAAGTCGGTGGCAAAAAACGAAATTGAAAAGCAAAGACACCGACTTCCGTAATTAAAGTTATTTTTCACTATTTTAGTGTGTCGGTTGTTTTAAAAAATGTGATTGACGTGTAAAAGTGTTTGTACAAACCCACTTACAGAAATAAATCATTTATCATAAAGATCCACGAATGACATCCGGGACCAACGTGCTTTCCAAGGCACGGAAGGGTCTCGATATGTAATAGATGGTCACCCATCCACAAACCGACCGCGGCTTGCGTAGCTTGGCTGTTATTATTTTTAATCTTTCTGCCCTACAAAATATAAGGCACAGAGCAGTGTACCCAGTGCGCATCCTTCGTTTAGAATTAGACACGCGTTCAGCGCGCGCGCCGAATTACAACATGTGCCATCAATCATTCGGACAGGTGACACCTAACGTTTGGAGTTAAACTAAGATTAGTTTGACTGCTTGTTTATTTGTTTTGTTTAAATAACAATGGCATGCTTCATGCTTTGATAGAGCAGTTGACATTGATCGTTGAGAAGAAGACATTATTAAGTACTAGTTTCGCCCCGCGGTTTCACCCACGTAAGTCTCGATCCCGTGGGAATATCGGGATAAAAAGTATCCTATATGTTAATCCAGGTTATAAACTATCTGTTTGCCAAATTTCATCCAAATCCATTTAGCCGTTTTTGCGTGATTGAGTAACAAACATCCAAACACACAAACACACAAACTTTCACATTTATAATATTAGTAGGATAGTAGGATTAAAAAACCGGCCAAGTGCGTGTCGAACCACGCACAATGAAGGTTTCCGTAGTTAGGATCCAAGAACAAACTTAACAGTGTAGTTGAGAAACATGTTCTCCCATATATTCCAATTGCAAATGTAAGTTTGTACGAACAAAAAAAAGAGATTTGCCATATTATATTAAATCCATACTTATAATTATATTTTCCTGTACCTACCTAATCTATAAGTATAGAATAGTTTCCATATTTTTTTTTTATTTAGTGTCCCCTGTTTCTGAGATAAGGGAGGGAATGGTAAATTTTCATCTATTTTCATATATAACTCTAAAACCTATTAATTTAAATAAAAAAAAAAAATTGCTATGTTACAATTATTGCTCATGCAGTAGTATAGGATTTATGAAATCCATATTTCAGCATAACTAACACTTGCTCAAGATGTTAAGCATTTTTCGTACGAACGAAATCAGTATGCTTTCAATGCAATACACGTACTTATGACAGATTAAGTTGCTTAACTTACATTCACTTAATTACCCGACTGCCCCAGAAGGAGGGTAATGTTTTTCGAGAGTATGTATGTATGTATGTATGTTTGTTTGTATGTATGTATGTTTGTATGATTTGACATTATATACCTACTATTTAATTTCAACTCTATAGTAGTGGCTTTTGCGGACATGTTAAATTATTTAGATTTGTTACAGTTGTAATGGCAATCATGTCATTTGGTTTAAATAGGTTTTTATCTGTAGTATCTTATTTATCGTATATAGATTCCTTTCTATCTTGTGAATGTGAGAACGTCGTAGGCTTAGTGAACTGTAGACTTTTATTTTTAATTTTAATTTATTTATTTTTTTATGAACTTTATCTGAATTTTTTTTGAAAGGCCTACACTGTCCTCCCATATCTATTAACACTGTAATTCGAAAATATTGTAAAAGCCAATTATCTTTTAAAAGAGTAACCATGGAGTTTCTTGCCGGCTCTTCTCCATAGGAAACGACCAATTGGAACCGCGCACCTAGCTTCTGACGTTACATAAGTGCCCATGTAGGCTTATGTGAAATAAAATATTTTGATTTTGATTTGATTTTATGAATGTATGTTTGTATGTATGTTTCTGTGTATGTAAGTTTGTATGTATGTATGTCTATTTCTTTGGCACGCTCTGTAGCCTAAACGGCTTGATGGAATTTAAACTACTAGGTGTCGTTAGGTTCGTCTTAATTGTGGGAGTGACATAGGCTATAAAAAATGTATATATTTCATCCGCAAATACAAAAGAAAGGGAGGGGAAGGTTTTTTTTTAAATTAAAACACTATTAGTGTCAAATAAAAGCTAGTAATGAGTATATTAAAAATACGTAGATTAATAAAACTAAAATGCTTGAAATAAAACAAATTATTTAAAAAACAAGAAACTCGACTGCAAAATGGTTTACTTAACTGAAAAGAGAAAAAACAAGCATTGAACTTTGTTTTATGTAAAGTACCTATTGCAGGCGGGGACAACTGGAGACTGGAGGAGCTCGTGGCTAAGTAATAACAGCCGCACGGGTCGATTCATCAGGTTAAGCTACGCTTGCCGGGGTTGGTCTGTGGATGGGTGACCATCTTTACATATCGAGACTCCTCCGTGCCTTGGAAAGCACGTTAAACCGTTGGTTGGTCCCGGCTGTCATTTGTGGATCTTTAACAGTCGTTACGGGTCGTCAGAAGCCCGAAAGTCTGACAACCAGTCTTGCCAAGGGGTATCGTATTACCCAGTTACTGGGTTGTGGAGGTCAGATAGGCAGTCGCTCCATGTAAAATACTGGTATTCAGCTGCATCCGGTTAGACTGGAAGCCGACCCCAACATGATTGGGAAAATGCTAGGCAGATGATTGCAGGCGGGGACAAACCAATAACCTGAAATATGTTGTAACTTTTGACAAAATTCAATGCTTGTACATTTTGCAGTCGCGTTTTAGTTTTTAAAATAATTTGTTTTATTGCGTTAGGGTCAAGTGACATTAAGATATCATTAAGTCGACAATCTACTGCTAGAGCTGTGATGACTTAGTGGAATCAGCCGCACGACTTATGAGCTATAGAACCTATGCATGGAACTTCATCATTAAAGAAATGACGTTGGTATAGTAATACCTACATTATCTTTTCGGGAACTCATCATCTGCCTAGCCTTTTCCCAACTATGTTGGGGTCGGCTTCCAGTCTAACCGGATGCAGCTGAATACCAGTATTTTACATGGAGCGACTGCCTATCTGTCCTCCACAACCCAGTAACTGGGTAATACGATACCCCTTGGCAAGACTGGTTGTCAGACTTTCGGGCTTCTGACGACCCGTAACGACTGTCAAAGATCCACAAATGACAGCCGGGACCAACGGTTTAACGTGCTTTCCGAGGCACGGAGGAATCTCGATATGTAAAGATGGTCACCCATCCACGGACCAACCCCAGCAAGCGTAGCTTAACCTGATGTATCAACCCGTGCGGCTGTTATTACTTAGCCACGAGCTCCTCTCACACATTACATCATCTACATTATCTCTGCGGGAACTATTTACATACATATGTATAGCTTGAGCATAACATTAACAGCCTATAATGTTCCCACTGCTGGGACACAGGCCTCCTCTCGGTGAGAAGGAGTGGGCCTCAACCCACCACGCGGGTCCAGTGCGGACTGATAGATGTCACATGTCTTCAAATTTTTGGTTCTAGTTCATGCCGGTTTCCTCAGGATGTTAAACTTTTCTTTCATCATTTTGAGAGCAGTGGTGATGAAATAATTTACACAAAGTAAAGTGCCTGACGGGGTTCGAACCACGACCTGGAACTCGGTAAGTCGCGGCCGTTACCATTGAGCCACCACTGCAGCTCTCGTTACAAGTAAGTATAGTAATATAGTTTGACTAGCTGATACCCGCAGCTTCGCCCGCGTGGATGTCGGTTATTATATACTAAAACCTTCCTCGAGAACCACTCTATCCATTGGTGAAAATAGTATGAAAATCGGTGTTGTGGTTTTTGAGGATTATATATATATAATAATATATATATATATATATAGAATATATATATAGCCTGCATCTCAAAATGCTTTCTAAGGGGATGCCTACGTCATAGTAGCTTTAAGCATGCAAATTCTCAGCCCGATCGGTTTAAAATTGACAAAGTTTCATACAAACTTTCATCCCCTATTTTATCCCCTTGGGAGTAGAATTAATCAAAATCCTTTCTTAGCGGATGCCTACGTCATAACATCTAGCTGCATGCCAAATTTCAGCCCGATCCGTCCAGAGGTTTGGGCTGTGCGTTGATAGATCACTATGTCAGTCAGTCAGTAGTCACCTTTGAGTTATATATATTTAGATTCAAACCTAAAGGCAGCTCGGAGCATGAGGCGAGTCGCTGCGTAGTAACAATTTCATGTGTCAGCGGGAGTGAGAGGTGGGGTACTGCACAGCGAGTAACTAACTTCCGAGCCGCCATTAAGTTTTGAATCGATCTGTAAGTCTGTTTGCGGTAAATATCATTTTAATCCACTTCTACTTCACTAATTCTTTACTAATCAACTTCTAGCACGGTGCCACTGACCGACATAACGAACTATGCAACAGTTTAAAACTTTAGTACCTAGTCGCACGCGCAGAAGGTCACGGTGTGCGTGACACGCGAGTTGACGCACAGTATATTAAAATATGGTGGTTGACGCGACCTGCTGACTAATTATAGGTAGTTGGTTTGTATTTAGTTAAGATTATATCATAACCGGCATGCCGTGACGAGGTTGGCAGAAGTGTGTTATGGAGGACCGACAAGTTGATAATGAAGGCCCTAGTTTTAAATCCATGGACTGAAACAATTTTAGCATACATCGCGGCAGTGGTGTATCGAGAGCAGTAGCCCTTTTTTTTTTTGAGGGTGGGAAATCATCCAATGACTTCTCCCGCTCTGGGCGGAGCGGAAGGGCGTGTCAGACTTTTACTGACTAAAACCCACCCGTGTTCCTTCATTTGCCTGTTGCCAAGGTCCCGGTATCCCTTTCGGACTTTCCCGCAACCCTGGCAGGCATCGGTCCTATTGGACCCCGTCATTTTTGCTGACATCTCTTTGAGGCGCGCGTGGAACACGACGCGCCATCGACCCGGGCCTGGTCCTTATCGGACGGCGAGCTGCCCGTTGCTCGCCGTCCGCAAGCCCGCGCCTATGGTGGCCGGAAATCCGCCTGGGATTCCCGACGCCCAGGGCGTCTCCAACGGCGGCGGTTAGGGGCGTGAGGGCGCAAACTTTGCCTTTCCCTCACGCGTTCCGCCTCCTCCTTCGCGAGCATTACTGCTTCGCAGAAGGAGGTGACGGCTTCCCATGCCCTCTCGCTCCGTACCATGGCCTGAACCAGGGCCGGACGCGAGAGGTCACCGCCGCCAATCGCCTCCGCGAGGACACGGCGGTGCTCCGCCCAAGCAGGGCACACCTCAACCGTATGCTCCACCGTGTCCTCCGGGCGATCCACACAGTGGTGACACCCGGGCGTTTCCTCCCGCCTAATCCTACACAGGTACCTCCCGAAGCTGCCATGTCCGGTGAGGACCTGTGTCAGGCGGAAGGTGAGGACGCCGTGGCGCCTCTCTATCCACTCCTCAAAGAGGGGACTTATCGCCGCTATTGTGGCGTGCCCAGCACTGGGTTGCGACAATCGCACTCTCCATGCCGCCATGAGATCTTGCCGGAGCTCTGTCCGCTGTGCCGCGATTTCTCGCGGCAGCGGAGTTACACCCCGGCGCTTCACCTCCTCGCGCCACTCCCAGATGTGCGCGAGGACCTTCGCCTCCAGATCCCATGGCGGTAATCCGGCAAGGAGGCTCGCCGCCTCACGGGAGACCGTGCGGTATCCCCGGGCCAGCCGAATGGCCATGACCCTTTGGGACGCGTTCAACCGGCGTGCTGGCCGCAGCCTAAGGGAACGCGCCCACACCGGTGCCCCGTAAAGGGCCATGGACCGCACGACCCCCGCATAGAGCCTCCGGCAGGAGGCGTTTGGACCCCCTAGATTGGGCAGGAGCCGCCTCAAGGCGGCCCCAGCCCGGTCCAGCCTTGGAGCCAAACGTCGGAAATGCTCCACGAAGTTCCACCGGCTGTCGAGGACGAGTCCCAGGTACTTCATCGTCGACTCGACGCCGATGTGAACCCCTCCTACCGTAATTTGGGAACCCGACGGTGGCGCGTTCCGAGGGCCATGAAAACACATGACCTCGGACTTGTGCAAGGCCACCTCGAGTCCCAACTGCCGGATTCTATCTACGATTGTCGCAACCCAGCGTGTCGCTAGATCGGCCGCCGCCTGGTGCGACCTCCCCTGCGCCAGGACCAGCGTGTCGTCAGCGTAGCAAACTACGCTGACGTCGCTAGGGAGGTCGGCGCGCAGCACCCAGTCGTATCCGATGTCCCACAGATGCGGCCCCAGGACCGATCCCTGTGGGACACCGCACGACATCTCTCGCCGGTTCCACATTCCTTGGTGACCGGGGTAGATGACGGCCCTGTCCGTCAAATAGGCCTCGACCACACGACAGAGGTAGGTCGGCATCCGGTGGTACCGGAGTGCCTCCCTTATGCAACTCCAGGGCAGGGTGTTGAAGGCGTTGGCGATGTCTAGTGACACCGCCAAGACGACCCCGCCCCGGGCCACAGCATCCCCCGTCGTGAGGGCCCGTACACGCATGATGGCGTCCACCGTAGAGCGCCCTCTGCGGAAACCAAACTGGCTCTCCGCCAAATCCGGCCCCACCCGCACCAGCCGCCCGACGAGGCGGTTTGCAATGACTCTTTCAAAGAGCTTGCCCACCTCGTCGAGCAGCACGATGGGCCGATAAGCGGACGGAGAGTCCGCAGGGCGCCCCGGCTTCTTAATGAGGACCAGTTTCCCCGTCTTCCAACGAAGTGGGAACTGGCCCCTCTCCATGCATGCGCATAGGAGACCTCTTAGTCGAGGCCCGAGAGCCTCCATGGCCAGGACCCAGGCCTTCCCAGGAAGGCCGTCGGGTCCTGGGGCGGTATTCTTGGCATTCAGCCTTCGTACCGCCACTCTCATTTCTACCTCGGAGAGCAGTAGCCCTGACTTACAAATTGTAGGTTCGGGCCTCAGAACAATTATAAAACCAAGACATAGCGCTGGAAACAATACAGTGAAGCATGCCAAAACTGCTCTGTGCATACACGCTCACACGCACACATTTACAATCAAACTACACCTCACTAAGTGCACGCATGTTTACGAAACCGGCCTCACGTCAATGTTGATAGCGCTCTGTCTTGTTCCGAGTTGAGCTCATCGGTTACTGACAAATGCTTGCACTGACTGGACAGGTCCACTCAAATCTGTGTGGTTCTTTCCTCAAAAGACCATTTCAGACATTAATCTACGTGGTCCACAACCTGATCAAGATTATGTCTGGACTTTAAAAGAGACTGCGAACTCTGAGTTTGTTTCGGCCTTTCTTCTCAGAGTAGTCAGATAGGAAACACCGACCTGATCTAGCATTTTTTTTTTTTAATACGGCCCTTCCCTTATCCTATTTACAGAATAAACAATTTCATTTATATGACGTGTAAAAGTGATTCCGATATCCCATTTACAGAATAAAGAATTTCATTTCATTTCATTTCTTGGTTTTTTTTTCCTTCTGAGGTTTGGGCGCCCATTGACAAAATTAGCAGACTGAGTTAGCTTGGTCTTTGTGTACCTCCCCCGTCTCACCGCTTGAATACCCCAAGCGGTGACTAGCAGTCGCGCGCAGACAGATAGCCCCCATTCGTGGACGTTTCGCTTGGCTTACCATCGTACCCAGCACCAGACGCACCGCAGCGTGTCACACGATATACTGGTTATTTAATAACTGAGATAACACTAACTAATTAACATTTACCTAAGTTAATAATGAGATGAGAGGTAGCCTAGGTCAGGAATAATTGTCGCTGTGTTGCATAGGAAAAAATTGTGAATTAGTGATTCGGCCCCATTGAACGTAAAGGCTCCCACAAAGAGGCGCGATATCGCGGGCGCGACAGGCCACGCAACCCTTGTAGCGCCCGCGATATCGCGCCAGTTTGCACGAGCCTTTAAGCGACGCCACGCGCGCCAGGCGCGCTATCTAATTTTTTGTAACCGATTATGACTAATTTGTTTCATTTTGACAGTTCAACAACATTAATTGCTTTATGTTGTTGAGTAGTTTTTTTTTTTCGAATTTATGATGCAATGGATTAATTAGGCTTTAATTCCTCTTAGTCTGATGTCGGTCGTGTTTGAAACCATCCGAACCGTTTGAAGCGTCGGTCCCGTTGGCACCCATTGGAAACGGAACCCTAAAATGGAGAGGAAAGCCTTTGACTTTTGGTGAGACATACAAACATAAGTGGGCAGGGCATTGCTCTCAGAAGAGATGGCCGATGGGGCCGAAAGGTTCTGGAGTGGCGACCGCGTACAGGAAGACGTAGCGTTGGACGGACTCCCACACGATTGACCATGACAGTGAATCCCGCAGGCATCCGCTGGATGCGAGAAGCACAGAACCGGTCGAAGTGGCGGTGCTTGGGGGAGGCCTATGTCCAGCAGTGGACGTCTTTCGACTGAAATGATGATGAGACAGCTAGATAAATACCGACTTATTAAAACAAACTTTGTAAGTCAAATCTTAAATCAATAGCAATGTTTAACAGAGCAATGATAACATTTCATTCTGAACATCACCCGAATTAGCACATACCAGCTGTTGCTTCCAAATTGCTTAGCAATATATCATTCGAAGAACGTAGCAAAAGGAAAATCAAGAAGGATATTTGTCTAATACACGTCTCTTAAAGGAATCGTGACCAGCTTCTGAAGTCAATACTGACAATGATTTAGTTCTATTTCATTAGTCCACGTTTGGTTAGGTAACTGCAGTAGTCTACTTCGCAAAGTAATTGACTTATGTACCTAAGTACAATACAAGTTGCCTTTTTGGGCTTACCACGGGGTATCTTGATACTAGGGCTTGGAAGTGTCGACAGTCTCCAAGTCTCGGGACACGAGACCACCCACGATCAAAGTCCCGTGACGTCCCCACACTTCGAAACTTCTTAGAATAAAATTAGAATCGAGTTAATTTTCGGCCAGATACATCAATTAAAAAAAAACAACCATCTTCCAAAAAAATAAGAAGTTGGTTGTTTTTTTTTTTCCCTTTTCGTTCTGGTACCTACCCCACACAAATTTGAATACCACTGTTACGTAAATAACAGTGACTGGAACTTTAAAACATCATCCTTACCGTGCGTTTGCACTGGCGAAACATTACAACAAAACATGTTTAAATCTCTAGTTCCTGTCAAAAATTGTATGGAACATTGACAGAAAATAGAGATTTCAACATGTTTTATCGTAAATGTTTCGCCAGTGCAAACGCACGGTTACATGCTAAGTGGGAAAAATACGTAAGTATTAAATTGCAATTAAATATTTATTCAAACAGGTAACGTAACAATTTATTTAACATTTTAAGTGTTTACACTCAATTAATCTAAAATAAATAAATAAAATAATAGCCACTTACACAATCATTGTCCGCTATGTTTATTGTTTGTTTATTGACTATCAATTTGTTTGATGTCTTTGACAGTCTTTATTACCTACTATACACACGGCTACACATCAAGCTATACATTTCCAGTTTATGTTGATCTCGCATGGTATTCCAGGATTTCCGTACAATGCGAGGTCAACTTATACTGGAAATGTATAGCTTGATGTGTAGCCGTGTGTACATAATGTAAATGTTTTGCATTGGTACGGTACAAGATCTTCAAGTTATTAGCTACTAAGTAGTTAAATGCTTCCTTGTTCCTTTGAAGCGGGATTATAACATAACAAACATAAATACTTAAGAGAGTACCTAGTATGGCCCAGGTATATCGACCACGACTCAAGGCCCCCACAAACTAGCTAGCAGGTGGCTGTACATGTCGCGCCCGCAATATCGGGCCAGTTTGCACGAGCCTTTACGGGTCGTGAGTTCGAAGTTCGAACCCTAACAAGCTCGTGCTTTGTGTAATTAATTTCATCACCACTGCTCTCAAAACGGTGAAGGAAAACATCTTGAAGAAACCTAGAACTAAAAATTCACGTAGGCATGTCCTAGAACTAAAAATTCGAAGTCATGTGACACCCACTAACCCGCACCACCCCGCATATGAGCCCGCGTAATGGAATACGGCCCACTCCCTGATCTCACAGAGACGTCTCAAATAGCAATAGGCTCGCCCCATATTACATAGGACTGGCGAAATGTGAGTGTACTTACTATAGGTACACCTCTGCCTAACCCTTTGGGGAAATACAGGCGTATTTTGTTTTGTTTATAGCCTCAATAGCTAATTAGGTACACGTTGTTTTTCTTCAATATTCAATTCTAGGAAAGCTACCATTACTTACTTCTGGTTACAAGAGTCTATCCAGTTATAAGGCTTCCTCAGGCAGGTGCGAAGCGACGGCGCGACGCGACACCGGTAGAACAAATTCCGTGAAGTTTTCCTAGAAATTGTTCTACCAGAGTCGCGTCGCGCCTGTCTGTCTGCGGGAGCCATAAAGCAGGTCTATCAGTGTGCTAAAATGTATGCATAACAAACATGATCATCTTTACACACTATAACGACCAGTGCATCTTGGGTAGTCATTACCCTATACATAATTGTAATTTTAAGTTTAAATAAGTCCCGTATGTTCATATAGTAGCCAAATGTCATGATTTCATGAAATAGTCATTCATGCACTTAAATGAACCTAGACAGTTGTATTGCTGATTCTAACCGTGCGTTTGCACTGGCGAAACATTCAAGGCAAAACATGTTGAAATCTCAACTTTCTGTCAATGTTCCATACAATTTTTGACAGGAACTAGAGATTTCAACATGTTTTGTATTAAATGTTTCGCCAGTGCAAACGCACGGTAATGTTTATAATACTGTAAATCCATATTTGTTACGGCCGCAAATCATATTTAGATCGACATACAACCTGATACTGACCTGCAAATTGCAAAAAACGTAAGAACAGAAATTCGCGTGCTAGCTTAGCGCACCCCCTTAAAATAATAACTTTTAACTTTTTTTTTAGCCAAATCATCTATCACACAATGATTAATCCTTTTCTTATTTTTTTTCATTTTGTATCATACTATGTCCACATCACTAACCTGCGTATCCGAACATAAAATAAAATCGCATCAATCTTAAACAAACGTCAAACGTTCAAGCTTCAAACTGTCACTGTCAAATCCCCACCCATCAGGGCGCATTGGGAATCGGGAAATGAAAATCATTAGACCGAAAAATGTTATTTATTCAATAAATTGCAAAATCTAAAACAATAAGTCCAACGTAACAAAATCTACAATAATTATGTAAATATGGCAGACAAACTCAGACAAATAGCGCAAAACCTGAAAGACAAAGTGCATTTACCTAATTTTCTAAATGGCCGTGACAAAGTCGATCAAATTATTACCAGATATGTACCAGCCACAAAAGTATCCGACATAGCAGAAAGGCTCAAACACGCGACTGTGACGAAAAGAGTACGGGATATGGTTAACAGATATGAGAAATTCACAGGTGTCGAAGAGATTATGGCTCTGCAAAATACTGTCGTTGATGCACAGGTTAGAGACTCCACATCAATTTTTTTATTTTATAAGGACTGGCGGAAGGTCGGGGCTTGTTATGCCTATGTTTTTTTTTTAATGATTATCGTCAAGATCAAACTTACATCATACAATTATAATCATTTACAAGTTATAAATAGTCTTTTTTTAGAGAGTAGATTATTACAAATACTGCTTATTCATTGTAGATGATAGACAAGATGTTTTTATTAGATAACATCTATGTAGAACTTTCTGTATGATATCTTAATTGCAGAGATTTAATCCTTTTAATCTTGTCATGAATACTCTATAGAGTAAGTATTGTTAATATTTAAAATAATTTGACCAACAAAATTTAATGTTTTATGCCCTGAACATGAACAAATGTTGTCATTCACTTGATTATTTTTATTCCAACAAATATAAATAAGTAAGTATTAACTAATATGTAGACTGGTAGTGGACTTCACGGTAGTTGAGAACAACTAGGTTTGGTGGGGTCTGACATAAGGGGGGTTTTACACAGGGTGACTGCCCATCGACGAAACTAAAAGTCTCTGGCTCTCTGAGTCTCTGTGTCTGTTTAACGAAATTAAAAGGAACACTATCACAGCTAAGTAGGCTTGATAAGTTTTTGAGTAATAATCAACCAACTTACATTTGCAGTTGCAATAACATGTTCCCACATTCAGTATTGGAGAAAATGTTTTTCAACTACAATGTTTTCAAATTGCTACAAATTCATCCCAACTATTGAACCCTTCATTGCCGGATTATTGTATGAAATATTGCAATTTGGACAGGAAACGTTTGTCAGACCAGCTAATAAATTTAAAAAAAACAACATTAAAACTACTTTCAGGATAGATTCATGGCAGCACAAGATAGGAGACGTGAGCTGGGTCGTCAGGTTGCTGACGTCGAAATGAAACTAAAAGAATTACATGCCGAGATGCAGAACACCATGAAGGGAGATGACAAGTACTTACATCTTTGTACTGAAGAACATAAGGTATGTACCCAGCGCGCAGAGTGAATGTAACGTAAATTCGAATGACTGTATATTTGAAAATACTTTTTACGCACTTTATGACTTTATTCATGTCTATGGTATACTCGGATATTAAAATCGGTCAAATGGCGTGATTTTATAGCCCTTACCTTCCTCCAGAATTAGCGTATTTTCCAAATCCGACTGGTAGTTCCAGACATTACCCTGTTTAACAAACAAACTAGAACTACAAAACAGTATCCATTAGTTTTTATTGTAAAACTAGCCTTTTAGCATTATAATGTTACCAGTTTAAAAGGTGTTCCCACAAAATGTGGGTAAATTACATCACCAAAAAACCCTTTAATAATTTTTCGCCCAATACCTCTTTTTTGGCAATACAAACTTTTTTTTCTTCAGTTTATCGTACAAGAACGTGCCCTCCGCGCCGTATTTGGTGATGCCGAACGCGAGGAAAGGGAACTGTTTGCGACTATGTCTGCCGCTGTCAAACTCGGACACGAGCGAGAAAGAGCGCATGCTGAGCGGAACAAGTATTGGTATATTGTCGCCTCTATTTTTGGTAAGTGTTATTTATAATTGGCAATCATTAAGTCAACTGTGTGCAGCCGCTCGCTTAGCGCCTCAAGTATCGCGGTCGCGTTAGTATCGTTAATATTTGCAATGATGTCATTATTGATATTTTGTCTTATTAACATGGTCGCCGAATATTTATGTAAGTACATAGTTGACTATTTTATTTCTTGTGTTTTTGTCGTGAAGTTTTCATAAAAAAATGACCGTTGATAAATAACTTGTGTTATTAGAACTTATGCTCTTAGAACTTCAGAAATTTACGTACAAGTCGCATCGCCGCCGCCGTGTACGCAAATTGCGGTAGTGGGCCGCGTCATTTCAGAGTGGTCTAGTGTTGGGTGACTCACCAAACGTGCTTGCACAGTTGTAGCTACTCACTTGGATGAAAAGAGTCACTCACTCATTTTATTTTGATGTGCCAGCACACTCCACACTGGCACAGATGAGCTACACACAGAACATTTGTACTTGTGAGTTTTGAACGAAATGAGTCAGTCGATCGAGTCACTCACTCTTTTTGTGTATTTTGATAATTGATGTCTTCGTTCACTGTTGCTAGCACAAACATACACCACAGAACTCACGGCGCGTGTGCCTACTCAACTGCGTATGTGTGCCGTGTCGTGTTGCGTTGTCGTCACTACTCACTACACAGAACACACGCGACTCGGTGAGTCAGCGAGCACGCGACTCACTGACACGCTCACAGCACGTTCGTGCTAACAAGGCACCGCAGCTTCGCCTCATTCGTGGTAGCACAGTGTGCTACCACACTTTGTAAAAAGAGTGCCTCTCACGATCCTCATTTTAAAAAGGTGTGCTACTCATCTCTAGAGTGGTCAAGCTATACCTAGCCCATTTCAAGACCAAATTCGAGCAATTTTTTCACTAACCGTCGCTCATGTCCCTTTCACAGGCACAGTACTCGGTATAGCCGGCTCATCAATTAACAATCACTTGAAAATGTCAGAATTCCGCCACATGATGGAACAACAGATGGCTCGAAGTGCAAGCGTGTTATATACCATCGCTGGTGGTGGTAGTGCCAGCAGAGCTGATATCACAGAGGCTATGAAGACAGAGTTTGCTTATCAGGTGAGTTACTGTAGCCGGAATCATGGAACTTTATAAACAGAACTAGCTTATGCCCGCGATATAACCCGCGTGAAGGTTGGAAATCGAAAAAAAGAATATTTAAATTAGTAAAATTCTGAGCCAACTAAATTTATGAGCTGAATTGTGCTAATCTATGCATCAGGTTCATGAATGCGCTGTCATTAGGGACTGGTCATCTCTTAGCTGCGACGGCTTATTTCAACTAAATAAATTTTTTGAATTGTTTAAATATTTTTATTACGGACGCTTTTAAAATTCTGCATCGGTCTCACATGTATAATTGTAACATGAATGATGTAACCATATTTTAATTTAAAAGAGTGTCCGTTTAGTTTCTTGCCCGTTCTTCTCCATAGGTACCTACTACGCTTTGGAACAAAAGTGCCTGTACTTGGTTTATTTGAAATAAATGCTTTACATACGTAATAGTTCATGAGTGAATTACATTTTTGGCGGTTACAGTAATTCGAATTTGATTATTTATAGGTAAAACAATTAGATTATCATCAACATCAAATAAACGAAAATTACTAGGGGATATTTCATTAGAGGGGATTTCATAAGAATAAAATTCAATATTATGAAAGTCTGAGTATTCATTTGAGTTTAGATTGCCATCGACACGCTAAGAAGATCCTAGAAGAACGTACTACCGGGATAAAGTATTAGTAGTATCGTATCTTATGTTCTAATCCAGATTATAAATTTATCCATGTGATTATTTTATTCAAACGCGTGATCGATTAAAGTAGGATAAACTTTATGGGACCTCTGAACTACTCACTGTACACTATCGGATCCCCCCTCCCCCAAGACACATGAATATGTTACTGAGCAGCGACTCACCTCATGTTCTGAGCCGCCATATAGTTTGTATCGGGTTAGATACTTACTAACATTTGCTTCTTTAAGTTTCGTTAACTTATATTATAAGAATCTTGTCAAAATGCTGGGCTAGTTAGGCTGTTGACCAGAGAAGCTTTAGACACATTTTATGTAGGTCACATGAATTATCTCATCAAGTCAATAAAAAACTTAAAATGATTTTAAAATTCATGTATTTGCCATGGGCTGGTTGTTACTTACTAATTCTAACATCATGAGGTAAAAATTAGATTTCGTAACTGACTTTGCTTGGTAATAAAAGTCCATATAATCACCGATATCTTTTTTTGTTAACATGAGCCTGTGAGCCACCCATGCATTCCGTTTTTAGTAGTTTTCACAATCTTTTATTTTTATCTTGTTTCTATCCATTTTGTTATATTTTTTTACAGGATAATCTCGCGAAAAACTTAGAATTAATGCAAGAAAACATAAACCACCTAGTCGACAAACAGGAATCTTTAATAGGTAATTATATAAATACATGAATTACCTACTTATTTTATTTACATCACATAATAATTGGAGGTCAAGGGAGGATGATTCTAGATCACTAAGTTACGGGTTCGATCACTTCAAACCCGGCAAGTATAATACCTAATTAAAAAGTTTAACATAGGTCCACACTAGTCGCTCATACTGGTATTCAGCTGTATCCGGTTAGAATGGAAGCCGACCCTAACATAGTTGGGAAAAGGCTAGGCAGATTTATTGGACCATAAACAGATGTTTAGTTGTTTTGATGTCGGCTACATCATGTCTTTATCACTTGTGAATTACGTATTTTTGACGTCGCCGTTTGCAGCGTATAATAAGCCAAGGTTCAAAGTGAGTTTAAGGTTTCCGTAGGCCGACTGTACCAATGTTATCTTAGCGCCAACCGTGATATTTGGATATACTAGAACCAATGATATATCATAAATAAAAAGGGGAAAGATAACAAAAACGACACAATGTCACCTTACGGAAGTAGGACGGCCATGTCGGAATGATTGGGAGTGAAAAACAGACAAAACGAAGAAAACTTGTCTACCTACCCAAGTTTTGACGTGCCACTTGCAAAGCGCGTTCTACCTGTTTATAATTATAACTAGATTTTACAAGTGGGAAAATATCCCACGGGAGCGTACTATCGGGATTACCCCGGGGGTACCCTATGTGTTAATCCAGGTTATAAACTATCTGTGTGCCAAATTTTATCCAAACCCGTTGAGCCGATTTGCGTCAATCCGGAAAATACGTCCAGAGAAACGGACAAAAATTCTAAAAGTATATTTTCGGCATCAGATTCGACACCTCTTAGCAATTACCATAAAATGTAGTACTTACATGTGTAATGTGGTAACATTATACAGTTTTGACTTCATTACTATTTATTAATTTATCGATATTGACTAGAACCATGTAATTATTTTTCGTTATTTCCAGAACATCTTCAACATCGTGAAAGGACTGTAGATTCGCAGCTCCGCGACTTAACACGCGCAATTGTAACCGCTTCTCAATCGAGTTTAAAATCCGACGCAGAGATCACCAAAGCATTATCCGCGGTCCATCAAGACTTGGAAGAGGTTGACCAAATTAAGGATGTCGACAATAATAAGGTTCTACTAGAACCTAACCAGATCATGACTGGAATAGGCATCATAATAGCAATGGCGATTATTTTCGGCAATTTCATAGGCAGGGTCAGTTGATTTTGTCGTAAATTGTTGGTAAACGAGGTTCCTGCTTTTTTATTAATTAGGTGAAATCATCGAACAGTTAAATTTTTGTTGTGTACTTATTAAGAATAAATGTACGTTTATATTTACTGTCATAAATTTAGTCGTTTTACGGAAACACGATTTTAGAGACTGTCCTGGTGATATTTTGAATAAAGGCCACAGCAAAGCCAACGGCTCTACAAACCTCTCTAAATTCATCTATGTTTTAGTTTGTTAACCCGCTGACGTTTTGGTCTTACGTTACCTCAACAAATTAAGAAAAGAATAAAAACACAAAAATTAATTATATTCTGAAAAAAAAAATTGTTTAAGTTAAGCAATTTTTACACGCTTGTAAAAATTGTTTAAAAGCCAGTGTGTAAGCAATTCATAAAGAAGAATTCTTACATGATAAAAAAGTCGATTCTAGTCAAAGACGTTGGGGTTTACATATTTCTACTAATAAATACACTATTGTTTCTAATACACATCGGACATATAAGGGATATTTTTGATACAATATTATCTAGTCTACATCTTGGGGTAAGCATTCTGTGGAGGTATGTGCTGCTAAATGTAATTGGAGGCCGAATTTGTAACGTATTCTCATACGCATGTCTTTTTAAAATAACGGCCGTAATTACAAACTTGTTAGACTAATTCTCTCGCTCAAAGACTGCTAGCAGTCCTTTTTTACCCGACTACGGCAAAGCCAAAAGGACGGTTTATGATTTATTAAAATAGTTAGCTATAAGCTATATTAGACTCAGAATATTTCTAACTCTTTACAAGGTTTTGCCACGAAGTAAATCTGTATCTAAGGACAGTTACTTTGATAGCAAGCAAAGTTCCTATGCAATTCAAGAGGTAAATATCTCCACAGATTTTTATTCCAAGTTGTATTCATGCAGGAACCTATTACTATTTATTCTGCCGGCGCCGCAGGCAAAAGGGGCGCATCTGAGGAAAAGCAACAAAGAAAAAGCTTTACAAAACAAAAAAAGGCGCATCTAATAAGGTTTATTTTTTTTCTTCAGGTGTGCCCCTTTTGCCAACAGCGGCAGTATTTTGATCGCCATAAGCTTATTACAGCGTCAGACGCAGAAATATTAAGGAAACAATACCCGGTTTCTTTTTTGTCATTCGCGGTGATGTCAACTATTCTGCCAGCATCACGTTTATACGGCAGTGCAGAGCACACCACTTTCTGGTGCAAGAAGTGGCGCGTAATACTCCAGCAGCATTGATTGACCCACATATCAACAGGATATGTTGGTCAACCTCTTAGAAACCGGGTGTGTCCAGTCAGTGTTAATAATTATTAGGTAACATAATTCTACAATTTCGTACAACCTAACTTTGGGTTATAATTTCTTGTCATAATTTTTTCTCCACTAGTTTTTTAATTTTGTTAACATCTCATAACCTTTTTGTCTGCTTGAGGCATATTTTTGAGATGGTTTGGTTTTCTTCTCGTGGTTTCATGTGATATTCAAAATTGTAATTGTTAATGCTTGTCGCTACCTCACAGAAATTCATAATGAGGTTTTAACAAAATGTTAATTAATTTTGTCTTTCAACACCTAATCGACATTTGTCTCGTTATATACAAAATATGTATTCTCAAAGTTTTCTATACATGCAATACAGTTGCAATAATTCCTACTACATTTTTAACCATCTACGATAATAAAGGTGTGTAATGGTAACGCCTCGATTACTAAGCGTTGTTTGAAATCGCTTTTATGATTGGAATCAGTTTATTAAGTCATCCAGCATCCACTTTTAGAAGACTTTGTAGTCTTAATGCATTGTTTTAGAGTAACTAAATATTCCAATATGTATGTACATTTTTAATAAGACAGTTACTTAAATAAATGTGGTTGTTGTATGAGATTTGTTTTATTTGTCCCTTATCCTATTCCATTTATGATACATAATATAACATCACGCCTGTATTCCCCGAAGGGTTAGGCAGAGGTGTACTTGAAGTGCTACGGGGTAGAACTCAATAAAAACGACTTCGGAATTTAAACTACTTGTATTACGGTCTACCACAGCATTTCCTTATTATATAAAGGTAAAACACAACGATATTGACTAGGACAAGTTGTACGAACAAAACATACAAAATGATTGGAGCTACTTTAGAGTAATGTAGGTCTTTAACGCCGCCGCCACATACCTATAGAACACCCAAATTTCGCCAGTTATCCTATGTATGTTCTATTTAGAATACAGAAATGAATAAAGGGTAATAAATTCTGACCATAACACACATTTTTATTATAATCTGGGAGAAAAGTTATTTTAGGATGGTATCATTGGCTTAAAGGCCAATTATGCTGAATGGTGGCTGAATCTATGTAACGCTGTTATGTCAAAAAATTAAAAAGAAAAATTTCTGTCAATTCGCAAATTGCATTTTTAGCGTCCTAATATTACTGTAAAATATTGTTTCTGAACTTAAATATTCAAGGAAACAGTGCAAATAATTCAATTTAAACGTTCGCACTCAAAATGCAAGAAGGTAACTATCTAAACCAATAATACAACGAGGCACAACCTGCTATAATTTACGACGCTACGAATTCCCTCCAAAATTGACAATTTTTGTCGAAATTTTCAGATTTGGAAGTGACTGGAATATCCCGTAGCGGCCGTGTAAGGAAGAAGAGTTCTAAATTGATGGACTTTGAGTCCCCAGACGATATTGAGACTAGGTTCCGTCGCCAGACGCCTGTGAAAACCTATGTTGGGTTTAGGCCGGAAGAAACTACGGAATTTCAACCGCAGGAGAGCGCTCCCCCTCGACCCGTGGAGGAGGCAGGCACTGCATCCGGCAGTGAATCCGATTATTATGATAATCCTGGAGAAAATGCTGACAGGTAAATGATAAATTTAAAGTTCAACTTTCGATAGATTCCATAAGATTTGGAGACTATAAACAATGGAACATCTTATTTGTATTGAAGATTTTGTGATCTTTTAGTATGTTATGTTTATAATTCTTCTCACAGAGAAGCTTGCTGGAACTTTGTAGGTTGATTTTTCTAGGTACAATATGGCCAAAAAAACATGGCAGGTCTGAACAGAGCACTACGAACTTTCGTGCATGTTCTGTCACTCACACCCACCTCATGTCACCATTTGGTTCCTAAAAAATGTTACTGCATGAACTTCGGAACTGCCAAGTTATATCGCTCGGCCATATTGTATACTATTCTAAGGTAAAGGTACACTAAAAAAATCCAATTGCTTCAACTATAATGTTAACTCATCATCTGCGTAGCCTTTTCCCAACTATGTTGGGGTCGGCTTCCAGTCTAACCGGATGCAGCTAAATACCAGTATTTTATATGGAGCAACTGCATATCGGATCTCCACAACCAAATTAGTCAGTCAATTAGTCAGCCAGTTGTCAGACTTTCGGGCTATCAGATTTTCGGGATCCGGTCGCCGGACCCGGTATATTGGTACCGGATGCGGTGAACGTTTAATGATGCCGGATCTGTTTTTCCGGATTGCAATCCCTAGTGATATTCAAGATAAACTTAATAAAAAGTACATATGAATTGATTAATGGTAAATAAGACTATTGTATCTTTACCAATAATGAAGCAAAGACCTCATAGCTTTGCATAGTAGACCCTCCCATATGGAAGTAGCTATCATAGGTAAAATTAGCTTACGAATCTATTTATATGCCGTTAGGAAATAAAAATTGCTATGTAAAACAATTCGTTTTTGTATACAGGAACCGAGTGTGAGTAACTAAGCTTGCAAGTCTTAAAGGGGTGATAGACGTGCGAGCCGGTACGCGTACTTATGGCTCGGCGAGCTTACTCGCCCTTCTGTCATCGCCGCGAGCCGCGAGCCAATTTCACAATGAAATTTTGAGCAAGCTTCAAGTGTGTCACCGACGGCGAGCCGAGTAACGTCGCGAACATAAAGACCGCGTACATTAAGTACGCACGTCTATCACCCCATTTACTCAAATCTTTCATACAATTAAATACATACATCCACTTTTTAATTTTATTTGCCTAAAAACACTAAAACCAATTTTTTTTTAAAGTGGTGAGCCACAAAATTGCAGCATGGAGTCGGACAGCTCGGCCTCGGATGAGGGTTCCACGAGGACTCCCGCAAACTCCCTGTACATGATGGAAAAGAGCAGCAAGAAGAAACTCATTGTAAAAGATGGACGAGTCGTTGGCAGAGCTAAGGCCCAGAGAAAAGATAAAGGTAAAATCAAAATATTTTATTTCACATAAGCCTACATGGGCACTTATGAAACGTCAGAAGCTAGGTGCACAGTTCCAATTGGTCGTTTCCTATGGAGAAGAGCCGGCAAGAAACTCCATGGTTACTCTTTTAAAAGATAATTGGCTTTTGACAATGTTTTCAAATTACAGTGTTAATAGTTATGGGAGGACAGTGTAGGCCTTTCAAAAAGTTTCAGGTAAAGAAAAAAAAAAGTCTACAGTTCACTAAGCCTACGACGTTCTCACATTCACAAGGTAAATATTAACCTTACTAGCTGCGCCCCGCGGTATTACCCGAATAAGTTTCGATCCCGTGGGAATATCGGGATAAAAAGTATTCTATGTCCTTTTCCAGGTCATGGTCTACCTGTGTGCTAAATTTCATCCAAATCCATTGAGTCGTTTTAGCGTGAAAGTGTAACATACAAACAAAACAGACAAACAAACTCACTTTCGCATTTATAATATTTTTACTTACCTTTTAACACGACATTTCTGTATGGAGTTTGACATAAAGCTGACATTAGACACGCATTGAACAAGTGTCTACGTTTTTGTGGAAAGGCCCTAGAATTTTAATCCAGGTGAAATGGAATCACTTTAACATGTCATATTGAAACCATATTAAAAATAAGCTAGATGAGCTCGGCGTTTCCGAATTGACTACTCTGAGAAGAAAGGCCGAAACAAACTCAGAGGTTGCAGTCTCTTTTAAAGTCCAGACATAATTGTGGTCAGGTCCTAAGAGGTATGGACCTCATATGGCCAAAAAAGGCTACAATATGAAACTCTCGTATCTTTCTGTAAGCTGTATTTAATCCGCAGTCACGGATACATACTGTTCAAACTCAAACTCAAAGCATTTATTTCAATTAAACCATTTACAGGCACTTTTGAATTGTCAAAGAGTCGGTCAGTTAGTCAAAAAGTTGAAGCTAGTTGCCCATTCAAATTCGTAGATCTCTATGGAGAAGAACGGGCAAGAAACTCCAAGGACACTCTTTTAAAAATGTATATAGATATTACAAAATCCTGGGTACAGTATTCTTCGTGCTTCTATATGTGAGAACAATGTTTAACAATGTTTGTTAATGCTATTGACTGGGCTTGAAACTTCACTTCAGACCAAACTGTCATTTACTCAAAATCAACTTTGGAGTAGTTACAACCTTTCACCGCATGCGACAGTGTTGGGCTGTCAGTACACGGCCAACACTGTGAGGAAACTGGCATGTCCTAAAAATTTGAAGACGTGTGAAATTCCTAGGTTGTTCTGGGCCACATTGTGCATACAATGTCCAGACAGTCCACTCCCTCTCACAGGGAGGAGGCCTGCTTCTGAGCGTGAGGTAAATTTCCTTGTCAAGCAAAACATTATTACTTTTTTGAATAAGAACTCTTCTCTAGCAGCTCGTGAGCCTGGTAGATTTATGCCTGGTATAAAAAAATAAGGCACTTTTACTTAACATAACTGGTGAAATCTACACCCTAATTGCATCATACACGATCGATCAGAATCTGAATCGGTTTGAAACAAACTGCTAATCCATTGCTTCATAAGTTCCAAAAAAAATCTGCTTAACAACTTATACTATAACGCAATTAATGTTGTTGAACTGTCAAAATGAAACAAATTAGTCTTAATTGGTTACGAAAATGAGTTACGCAATTAGATACCTGGGTGTACACACGGCTACACATCAAGCTATACATTTCCAGTATAAGCTGACCTCGCATTGTACGGAAATCCTATACAATGCGTGATCAGCAAAAACGGGAAATTTATAGCTTGATGTGTAGCCGTATGTACTATAATACGAGATTTATACTTATTTAGTGAGCAGCAGATACTTTTGATTCAGACATTATTAAGTCACGAGCCCCTCAAATTTTAACAGAGTGTATTGATTTATTATCTATATAGGTAAGACCCGTATCACTGCCTATATGATGTGGGCTAAGGAGGCGCGCAATGAACTCCTGCGCAAACATCCCGATATGGACTTCTCTGCGATATCTAAACGACTGGGCGAGATGTGGTCTAATGTAAGTAAAGTTTATTTTTCTGAATGACTCCTTGACAAATAAAAAGTATTTGACAGTTAAAAAAGTGCTTGTAAAGAGCAAGAGCAGTGGTGGCCCAGTGGAAACGGCCGCGTCTTACGAGTCGTATATCGTAGGTTCGAACCCAGGCAGACACTTTGTGTGAATTATTTCATCACCACGGATCTCAAAACGGCGTAGGAAAAAATCGTGAGGAAACCGGCATGTCCTAGAACTAAAACTTCGAAGACATGTGACATCTACCAACCCGCACTGGGCCAGCATAGTTGATTACGGCCCACTCCCTCTCACAGAGAGGCCTGTGTCCCAGCAGTGGGAACATTATATGCCAATTATGCTAGATCGTGATGGCCCAGCGGTTAAGGTCTCGCCTCTCATGCACGAAGTTATAGGTTCAAATCCGGGCAAGTCATAATGTAATTTTTTCAATTTATAATATATGTAGGTACTTTCTGAGTTTATCTTGGACGTCTGTGAACGAAAACATCGTGAGGAAACCTGAACATATAGTTACCTAGCTGCGCCCCGCGGTTGCACCCGCGTAAGTCTCGATCCCGTAAGAATATCGGGATAAAAAGTATCCTATGTCCTAATCCAGGTCATGGTCTACCCCTGTGCCAAATTTCATCCAAATCCGTTCAGCCGTTTTAGCGTGAAAGCTTAACAAACAAACTCACTTTCGCATTTATAATATTACTAGCTTCCGACCGCGGCTTCACCCGCGTGGTATGTCGATAAAAAGCCTATGTCCTTCCCCGGGATGCCATCTATCACCTTGCCAAATTTTGTCGAAATCCGTTCAGTAGTTTAGGCGTGAAAAGGTAAATTACAGACACAGACAGAGTTACTTTCGAATTTATAATATTAAGAATAGATAGTTAGGATATAAGTCTGAAATCGCAAAGCCATCTTGAGCAAGCGTGGTGATCAATGCTCAAGCCTTCTCTGTTTTAGAAAAGGCTTTTCTCCTGCAGTGGGATAATAAAAGGCTGGTATTATAACGGTTGTAAAAACACGCTTAACGATGCCGAAAGTCACTTGTTATTCCCGTCATTGTGATCATTTTTTTGTTCTGGACCATACCTGGGGGAACCTTCTAGTTACGGAGATATTGAAGGCCAAAGTTACAACTTTTTAAGACGTTTTTTTTTTAAAGAAAGCTAGTTTTAAATGTTATTACTTCATTTTGAATACCCCCACAAACCCTGACCCGTTGCATGCATCCATAAAAACAATGTTTTGCGTGCGTTACGTTGCGCACTACCATAAACAGCAATTTTTCATACCAAAAATAAAAGTCGTTTGCCAGCAATTATTTTTGTGTAATGTTACTCAATTTGATGAAAATAATGCGTAGTTGACGGCTATGTGATGGGTCTTTTTGCACCCTGTATGCTGGACCTGCCAGGTTTACACCTGGATTCTTTCTTTGTGCCATCACGACGAAGCTAGCCTCAATCAATCTACCTAGCCTTTTCCCAAATATGTTGGGGTCGGCTTCCAGTCTTACCGGATGCAGCTGAATACCAGTATTTTACATGGAGTGACCCAGTAACTGGGTAATACGATACCCCTTGGTAAGACTGGTTGTCAGCCTTTAGAGATTCTGACGACCCGTAACGACTGTCAAAGATCCACGAATGACAGCCGGGACCAACAGCTTAACGTGCTTTCCGAGGCACGGAGGAGTCTCGGTATGTAAAGATGGTCACCCATCCACGGACCAACCCCGGCAAGCGTAGCTTAACCTGATAGATCGACCCGGTGCGGCTGTTATTACTGAGCCACCAGCTCCTCCTACGCTCCTCCCTCCACGACGAAGCTAGCCTAAACCATGATATATTTCTGTAAACAGGTTAATTACAATGAACGCTATCTTTGGAAGCGTAAAGCCAAACGCTTTGCGATGCAGAAGGAACAAAGCAACCAATCTACTACTAACAAGATCATCGTATCAACTCCAAGTGAGTATGCGTTTAATTAATTGATTTTGATTTTACTTGAACTCCGCCAGTTACATTAGTTAAAGATTTGACAAAATGCATACGCTCATGTCACAGAACTCCAGGCATACTGATTTGATCGTCTGGTATTCGTCTGCGAACACATTAAATAATAGGGATATATTATAAAAATATACTCAATATTAGACGAAATTTCATTGAAATACAAGATTTACAAACTTTGATTCAGGTACACACTTTGTTTTTTTTTTTGTTTTTTTTGGGTTTCGTGGCCAAATGGCAAACTCGAAACCCTTTTAATTTCGTTATATACTGTCGTTGAGTATTGCCACCATATCCATGAAAATTATAAAGAAGGTGTCTTTGCGTGGTCCGACACGCACTTAGCCGCCGGATTTTTTTTTTTGCAAAAATAGCTTGTATGTTTACACCAATGTGTGCAGCTCGTCCGCTGACGTCAGTCGGGCCGGGCCGCCCGCCGCGCGCGCCCCCCAAGCCGCAGCCCGCGCCGCCCACACCGCCCACGCAAGCTTTAGTGGTAAGTTACTATGTCATTTATATAAAATAAAAAACAAGTTCACAGTATCAATCTGCCTAGCCATTGATAACTTTGTTGGCGTCGGCTTCCAGTCTAACCTATTTTACATGGAGCGATATATCTGACCTCCACAACCCAGTAACTGGGTAATACGATACTAGCCAGACTGACGATCTCGATCAGAGATCAGATTATTAGAAAAAGATCAAATGACATATGAATCAAAACTAGGTATCAGATCTATTTAACGTTTTTCTTTTATCAGCTAAACTGGCAATATGCGTTAGTAATCACACCTCTGCCTAGCCCTTCGGGGAATGTAGGCGTGATGTTATATAATCACAAAAAAAAATACTATTCTTAAAGAGTCATAACAAACCCTGTAGGAAATCGACACGTGTTTCACCTCTCAATAAGGCATCCTCAGGATGACGATTGACTTGTCGCGAACCCGAACGCGATGTGTCGCCAGGAATAGTTAAGCGGAAAAGATTACTAGGTACTAGGTACTAAATATATCTACGTCTATTGTATTTTATAATGGATTTCCGCAAAGTCACGCCTGAATCAATTAAATATATTATCACTAAAACATATTTCTGTTCTGCAGCCCGTATCAAGTTCAGCAGCAACCAGCGCCGGCATGTATCGCGTGACAGGCTGTGGAGCAGTTGAAGTTGCCGCACATCTACGTCTACTGGGAGAGAGTCTCGCTATAATAGGAGAGAGATTGAAGGAACACGAGGTAAGTCTCGCTATAATAAGAGAGACCTTATGAAGTAAACCTAGAGGGGAAGAGTTTCGCTATAATAGGAGAGAGACTGAAGGAACACGAGGTAAGTCTCGCTATAATAAGAGAGAGACTATTAGTATACCTAGAGGAGATAGTCTCGCTATAATAGGAGAGAGACTGAAGGAACATGAGGTAAGTCTCGCTATAATAGGAGGAAGATTGAAGAGTCTCGCTTTATTGCGAGAGAGACTGAAGTAGCATGTAGTATGCGAGTCGTTAAGAAGCATTATGTGAGTTTCGCTAAAATAGGAAGGAGACTGAAGGAGCTTAAGTCTCGCTATAATGGGAGACAAACTTAAGAAGCATGAGTGTCTCGCTTTTAACCGTGAAGACCTATTATCGACATGATGCAACTATTATAAAACGCCTGTTTTCAGTCATTCAATGCTTTGTCAGAAGCAAATAAATAGAACAAGAATAATTTTCATAAAAAAATATACTAAAATAAATAAATTTCATGAAACTGCGAATCCGGAACATAATGATTCAGCTATCAATCAACAATATATTATAGAGAATCGTGTCTAACCCGATATTTTTTTCCTACAGGGCCAAATCGCAGTCTCAGGCTCGGTATCAGTACTTCTGGACACATTGCTCTGCTCGCTCGCTCCGCTCCTGAGCGTGTGTCGCGCTATACCCGCCATAGCGCCGCCGTCTCGCCTTCTACAAGACACTCTACACAACATAGCCTATATTATGCCTGGATTGTGAAGCTATTGACCAGAAATAAAATAACACTTTTTTTAATCAAATTGGAATTTTCATTTCAAAATTGCCTAGTCGTTTCCCAACTATGTATGTTGGGGTAGGCTTCAAGTCTAACCGGATGCAGCTGAATACCAGTATTTTACAAGGAACGACTGCCTATCTGACCTCTACAACCCAGCAGTTACTGGGTAACGCGATACCCATAGGTTGTCTGTAAAAGATCGCTTTTAGCGATAAGACCGCCCATTGTGTCACCCTATGTTAGATTTCTACATTTGTATCTGTATTTTTTATGGTGTACATAATAAAGAGTATTCTATTCTATTCTATACCCCTTGGTTAAGACTGGTTGACAGACTGTCGGGCTTCTGATGACCCGTGACGACTGTCAAAGATCCACGAATGACAGCCGGGACCAACGGTAACCCAATCGCTTATTCTTAGGTTCTGTATCGTTTGGATACAGAACCTAAGAATAAGTGATTGGTTTTTATGCCCGTGTAAACGTGTCTGGGCATTATCAAAATAAAACATTTATACACAATTATGTACTTATTTATTGTATTACTGATACAAACGAAGAATATTTACATGAAATAAATCTTATGAACTAACATATTTTGAGTATAGTACTTGAATTTGATTACAACAATCAGTATTTGACTTGAGTATAGTGTAGGGGCGTTCGCTACGTTAAGCGTGCGCACGCGGCGGGTCCTGTTTGTATTGAAAGATAATGAGCCGCGTGCGACGGGTTTGTACGTATAGCGGGCGCTCGCTCCGTGCACCCGCGCGTGCGCACGCTTAATGTAGCGAACGCCCTAACAGTCCGGGAAATTAATTGTTTATCAAATGGTCACTCTACATCAATTTGCCGTGCTTTATCCATTTCATACAACTCTCAAAGAATTACGGTTGTGATTTAGTTAAACCACGGACAATTTAAGTTGGTAGTAACATAACTGGTGAAATGTGGGTGTACTAAAGGTGCACCTCAGTCTGCCTAACCCTTCGGGGAACAGGCGTGATGTTATGTGTTAATTTGATAAACTATTAATTTTCGACTTTATTTTTAAAAATTGTCATTCATTTAGACACTTATTATCAGTGATCGGAGTAGGTAGATTGAACTGGGGCCATTGATCCGAAACGTATATATTAATATGGACATTCCTCCGGAATTGGTGGATTATTAAAAAAAAACCGGAACTTATGTAGGAATTGTATTCTGCCAGAGTGGAAGGAGTCATTTGATGATTTGCCATCCTCAAAAAAATCGGAATTCGATTGTTTTAATTATTCAACAGATAATGAATTAATTTAGTTTTGATACCTTCCTTTAAATTTTGAATTGAGTAGTAATAATATCACTACCAACATTAACAATATTTAATTGAATCCGGAAATACCGGAATTACTTTCCGGAAAAATGGCTTATCCATGTTATTCTTTCTGTGTGCATTTATGATACAAGTACCAAAAATCAATCTACCTACTCCGACCACTGATAATTATAGATTGACACCATATTGTATTATTATTGTTATTCATGGAGAACGCTGGTAACCGGTGCCGACATGGTAGCACTTGTCGGCGCAGGCAGTTTTCATACTTTTTGTCAAATCAGCGCGAACCGGCGGCGCCGACTTATGGAATAGGAACATTTCGGCGTTTATCGGCCACAAGTGCTGGCATTACGCGCCGGTTACCAGTGCTCCACATGAATACACCCTAAGCGTTGCTTCTCTAAGCCCCGCTGAACGAATACTTATTTTTAAATTGTTTCTTTCAGTAAGAAGCTAGTCATTAAATTCAAATTACTTTTGCATTTGTTAATTAAAAAATAATGAAGACACCCTGAGATAGCAATATTGTTCTATCTCTTTCTTGCGTTAAACTAACAACAATGAAAGTAAAGCTGTATTTTGTGCTTCATTATTGCGCTTAGGGCTACTAAGGTTTTATCGGTAAACAAAATGAAGCTTAGTTAATTGGTTGAGGCGGAAATCCGTTATAAAATACAATAGACGTAGATATATTTAGTAACCTATTCTGCTTAACTATTCTTCAAGAGTAATAAAACCGACACACGAAACACGTATCGATTTCTTACAGGGTTTTTATGACTCTTGCAGAATAATTAAGCGGAATAGGTTACTAAATCTACGTCTATTGTATTTTACGAAACTGTTATTCAAGATTATATTAATTTTGATAACTCGTAAAAAACAAACATAAATCGTAAAATAAACGTCGTAATATAAGTTATTTAAAATTTTCTTTTATTACATCGATATTAGTGTTATTCAATCACGAATCATAATTATGATAATTATCGTATATTCTAACAGGTATTCAAAAAATCTTGCTGAAACGTAGTTCACAACATTGAGATACATATAAAATTTATGTATTCAGACAAAAAAAAAAAATATTACTATGCACAGTTACGGATATACCGTTAACGTCAGCATGTCGGTGACGCGAACCAATAAGATTTTCCGCATATCAAAATAACCCTCAACGCGCATAAAGAAGTTTTCACTTCAAAAATGTAAAAAAAAAAAGGAAATCGATTTTTAAGCCGCTTCTGTCACTAGTTAGAAATCGTATGAAAAAGTACAAGTCTTTTATTTTAGCCACATCGAGAACTAACAAAATAACTATACATTAATACAAGTCCGATAAAAAGCATTTTTATGTTCTAGAAAGTATAGAAGGATGAATAGCAACTAAGGTCGTTTGTCCACCGCCGCCGTCACCGGGTCCACCGAGAACGAGACGACGGCGCCGAAGTCACATCCGGTTTGAATAATCTCGTTTCTCGGTGACGTCCCGGTGACAACGGCGGTGGACAAACATAACATAATTATTTGTAATGCATTGGGAATGTCAAACTCGACAACTAATCGTAGACTGCAAAGGTTCTAAGCAACATTACTTTCATAGTTACCTACATTCTCAAGAATACCTGTAAATTCCGATTACATACCAATTCTCACACAATTTATTTGAAAATAAAGATTTAAATCCTTAGATTTGCCCTCACCGTACTTAGGTTGCGTCAAGTGCCCATACTGAGTAAGCTTACACACCCCGCACAGACACGATACGATCTTTAGTATGAGTGAGCGAGACAATACTATTCAAATGCAACTGTCATTGGAGCAGAAACGTGATCATCTTTTGACGCGATCGGGTGTATCTAATGATTTAAATCTTTGTATCAAATTCCTTACAATACCTTACATCATTTATCTGAGTTTTATGACGCTTCCCATGGTTGCCAATGTCACGTCATATTGATCGTATTACAATGTAATTTCAACTTATACGACAGGTCAACCAACGACAACAATTCAGATGATTTCGAGACTTGATCAGAGTGGCAAATCCCGTAAAGAATGTTGGCATTAAAATGTGCGCTTTTATAATTTCTAAGGTGACGATATTATCATTGTCGACGTCCATAAAATGTTTGAACGTAAAATGAAGGATAGATTGTTGACCAGTAGATTTGTTGATCATCTTCTATTTTGTTAAGTACCTGGTACTTGTTGAAAGGCCTACATTGTCCTCCCATGCCTACTAACACTGTAATTTGAAAACATTGTAAAAGCCAATTATTTTTAAAAGAGTAACCGTAGAGTTTCTTGCCGGCTCTTCTCCATAGAAAACGACCAATTGGAACTGTGCACCTAGCTTCTGACGTTTCATAAATGCCCATGTAGGTTTATGTAAAATAAAATATTTTGATTTGATAAAACGGACGTGTATGGAAATATATGTAGACGCTTTAAAATTTCCATACATTTTATGGATGTGGTTGTCAACGGTAATAATATCGTCCGTTAGCAATTATAGAAGCACACATTGCGCACATCGCCACCCAAAGGAAGCCAAGATCTTATAAAAAGGTCCTAAAGAAAATATATTGTTTGCAATGGAATTTAAACTTTTCTATATATGAAATTAAGTTGTTTTTCCAAATCTTGATGATGCCATCAAGTTTCTGAGTCTCAGGGTCAGCTCAGACCGCGACGTGAAGCGACGCGACGCTGCGCGCACTTTTTAACAATTATCGATCTTATTTTCTTCGTGAAAAGGTATAATTTCAGTGCGAGTGTTGACACGTGTAAAAGTACTCTGAGATGCGCGGTGCTGCGCAGCGAGTGTTGACACGTGTCAAAGTACTCTGAGATGCGTGGTGCTGCGCAGCGATTGTTGAAACGTGTCAAAGTACTCTGAGATGCGCGGTGCTGCGCAGCGAGTGTTGACACGTGTCAAAGTACTCTGAGATGCGCGGTGCTGCGCAGCGAGTGTTGAAACGTGTCAAAGTACTCTGAGATGCGCGGTGCTGCGCAGCGAGTGTTGACACGTGTCAAAGTACTCTGAGATGCGCGGTGCTGCGCAGCGAGTATTGACACGTGTCTAAGTACTCTGAGATGCTCGGTGCTGCGCAGCGAGTGTTGACACGTGTCAAAGTACTCTGAGATGCGCGGTGCTGCGCAGCGAGTGTTGAAACGTGTCAAAGTACTCTGAGATGCGCGGTGCTGCGCAGCGAGTGTTGACACGTGTCAAAGTACTCTGAGATGCGCGGTGCTGCGCAGCGAGTATTGACACGTGTCTAAGTACTCTGAGATGCGCGGTGCTGCGCAGCGAGTGTTGACACGTGTCAAAGTACTCTGAGATGCGCGGTGCTGCGCAGCGAGTGTTGACACGTATCAAAGTACTCTGAGATGCGCGGTGCTGCGCAGCGAGTGTTGACACGTGTCAAAGTACTCTGAGATGCGCGGTGCTGCGCAGCGAGTGTTGACACGTGTCAAAGTACTCTGAGATGCTCGGTGCTGCGCAGCGCGTGTACCTTATTGTGTAGTAAATAAATTCGATATTGTATCGGATCATAAAAAAACTGCGCGTTGCTTCGCGTCTCGGTGTGAACTGACACTTAGTTTACACATTTCTTTGCAAAATATCGGTAATTTTTTCCATTTAAAGCTACCCTCATTTCACAAAATTACAACAGCCGTCCCCTACAGTTAGGAGCTCCACAGTAACAGTAAAGTATCTTCCCGGGAACGGAACCCACGTCATAGTTGTAATTCCAAGTGAGCTCGGTACCTGCTTTGATGTGTGACAGCGCGAAAAACGACACCCAAGGGAAACGAGGGTCGTGGGTGTCCACGAACACGTTCTGTACGAAGACATTTGGGCAGCAGGAGTGCTGGAAGAGAAAATAAATAAATAAGTTAATTATACTCTTGCTAAAATACAATATGTGTAGATATATTTAGTAAACCTATTCCGCTTAACTATTCCTCAAGAGTCATAAAAAACCCTGTAAGAAATCGACACGTGTTTCACGTCTCAACCAGGCATCCTCAGGATGACGATTGACCAGTCGCGCAACCGAACACGACATGTTGCCACGCCGAGGGCTGGACGCAGAGTGAGAGTGAGTGACTGTGCTGGGTTAGCCGCTAACCACACGAAAAGAAGAAGACCAAAGGGTGTCGTATTACCCAGTAACTGGATTGCGGAGGCAGTGATTCCATGTAAAATACTGATATTCAGCTGCATCCGGTTAGACTGGAAGCGGACCCCAACATAGTTGGGAAACAGGTAGGCAGATTGACTCTTGCTGTTTTATGTTATACTAGCTGATGCCCGCGACTTCGCCCGCGTGGATGTCGGTTATTATATACTAAAACCTTACTCGAGAACCACTCTATCCATTGGTGAAAACAGCATAAAAATAGGTACAGTCGTTTTTGAGTTTATCGCGTACAGGACGACAGACAGACGCGGCGGAGGACTTTGTTTTGTAATATGTAAGGATATATGAAGTGTATCTTTTCATACAAGAAATATTTCAAGGGGTGATTGTACTCATCATTATGAACAACTTTTACTATGGGACCAACCCTGAAATCGCCAAAAATTAATCAGCTGTTACCTACATTTTATACACATCATATTATCTATACTCAAATATTGCTAATTAAATACTATAGGACTTAGCGGAGAGGAGCTCGTGGCTAAGTAATAACAGCCGCATGGGTCGATTCATCAGGTTAAGCTACGCTTGCCGGGGTTGGTCCGTGGATGGGTGACCATCTTTACGTATCGAGACTCCTCCGTGTCTCGGAAATCACGTTAAACCGTTGGTCCCGGCTGTCATTTGTGGATCTTTGACAGTCGTTACGGGTCGTCAGAAGCCCGAAAGTCTGACAACCAGTCTTGCCATGGGGTATCGTATTACCCAGTTACTGGGTTCTGGAGGTCAGATAGGCAGTCGCTCCATGTAAAATACTGGTATTCAGCTGCACCCGGTTAGACTGGAAGCCTACCCCAACATAGTTGGGAAAAGGCTAGGCAGATGATGATGAATACTATAGGACTTAACATTACTAACACTTGCTCAAGCATTTTTTGTACGAACGAAATCAGTATGCTTTCAATGCAAAACACGTACTTTTAATAGATTAAGTTACTTACATCTTATTTATAGCAATACAGGGTGTAAGGGACAGCCCTCCGCAGACTAATGGGATGAATTTAGCATATCATACTAAGACGACCGGTACATGAAATTATTTAAGGACGATATGGGAATCCAATAAACCTGATTTGTATTATTACCTCACGCGCAATGTATCGTTACCGCGGCAAACACCACGTAGTCGCACTCCCCGTGTCGGGGGGGGGCGCGCTCGACTATTTAAACATCCATTGCTGTTTATTTTTATTTTAGCTGTTTTATTATACAGGAAAAGTTTTTAACCAGTGCGCAAATTTTTTTTGGTGGTTCAATATCAGTAATACTTGTGTCGTGCTTGTACCTACCGGTCACGATGTCGGACTTCAGTAACCGCGAGTTTTACGAGATGGTGCGAGTGTATGTACTGAGTGGTAAAAGTTTGCGAGCAGCTCGCAGAATGTATGCGACGGAGAGCATACCTCGAATGCGAGCCCATGGAATCCTTAACCCCGCAGTCCCTAATGAAAGATTGTAACCCACGTAAATACCTACGCCGGCTAATCGAGCGAGCGCACAGCTGATAGGTAGGTACTTTCGCGCAATACGCTTCGCCGCGCGCCGTCGGATAGCCACACAACCATTTTTAAAGTAAACATCTTTCGTTAACGATTTTTTTTTTCTGTACTAAGGCGTATCAAAATTAAAAATGTATGTTTAATAAAACTCGTTTAAGGTTAATTTGTCAAAATTTGCGCAGTGGATAAATTTTTTTCCTGTATAAATGGAGTGCTGCGAAATTGAGGAATTGAAATAAAGGAATAGTAACTAAAAAAAAACAATAAAAAAAAATTAAAACTTTCCTGAGAAAATTTCCGATGGAATATGATTCAAAATAAGGAGCTGAATGCCCGCTGTTAATTTGCGAAGGGCTGTCCCTTACACCTTGTATAAGGGTTGAGTAGTATACTTACATTGAGATATCTGCCAATGTTGCCTTGAACCTTAGCGTCCATGATATAGCATGCTTCGTCCTTACCGAATAACGTGCGAACAGACCTGGAAATAAACACATAAATAAATAAACTAGCCGAATTAATTGACGACCATTGATATAATATAAAAATACCCTAAATACTCATTCATACAGCAAGGTATCGTAGAAGCTCCCACGTAAATGAAAAAAATACTATAAAATTACACTTACTTGTATTTAGAAATATACTCGTTAGCTCCCATGTTCGTTTGAGCCATGAATCTTGATGGTTCTCGTACTGTCGAATAAAGAAATATACACTATACTACTATACAACGTGTAACAGAATAAGCGCAAAACCTGAAAGTAGTTCGCTCAGAATCGGTTTCGGAATCGATTTCCGTCATTATTTATATATGTTAATTTTTCATGAAAAAATCTTTTATTTAACTGAAATTAGAACCACTGCGTCATATCAAGGTAATGAGATATTTTATTTAAGGAAATTTAAGCCTTATCTCAAAGGAATAAAGCCTATTTAATTGCATAACCAAATTTGTAATACGCTCATAGCTATCCTATGTGTAGTGCGCGTTAAATAAAATAGTTAATTTAAGGTGTGGTTTGATTAAATTAAATTACAGATATTATTTTAGTCTTATAATTTAATATTCTAATTGGGGTGTATGAGCTCTTGCGTTTATTCCGTTACACATTGAGTTTATTTCAGAATGACGAGTACTATTGAAAATGTTATAAAAAATATTAAAGTTGCAGAGGAAACTAAATAAAAATACATTAAAGCCAAATTATTGGTACTAATACAATGTTATGTCCGATTAATCAAATATCAACTTTACCACTTTATAAATTGAGTTCATTTCAGAATGACGAGTACTATTGAAAATGTTATAAAAATACATAAATACTTGTGAACCAAATGTCATTATTTAAATGACATTTGGTAATACAAGGCTTGTAAGTTTTGATAAACAGGGCATTGGCCAGTGGTTAGTCACTAACCACACGAAAATAAGAAGAGATTAAAACATACATACCTTCTTCATCATCACTAATAGTAATACAATCTTCTTCACCATTCGCCTCTTTAGTCGTATCTTTTTCCTTATCTTTCTCATCAGTCGCCGATTTTTCTTTATCTTTTTTTGATTTCTCGCGTTTACGGAGGCGTTTGCTGCAAAAGATTATACGGGTTAATAATCTGAGACCCAGCAGTGCCTCAGAATGCACGGTGAAGCTCACACAAGCCAGGTATCACTTATACTTAAGGCGGGTATCCATACAATATATCGTCCCCGTAGAGCGAAAAGTCACTAAGTCGAAAAATGGCCAAAATGACTTATCAATGTCACTAAAATCAATATTTTCTTCTCTAAATATCTGTCTAACCGTCATTTTTGTAGCTGCCCCCGCTTTTGTTTTACGAAATGCTTTTCACGTGTTTTAGCTCTTATAATATAAAATTTATTTTATTTCCTTCAAATTAAAGCTAAAAACATAAAGGTTTGTAAAGGTAAGCCAACGTTATAACGATTTTTATTTTCAAAAACTTTAACTCTCATGATCTCAAAACACGATTTTTCGACTTAATGACTTTTCGCTCTACGGGGACGATATACAAGCCCGCCGTAGTCCCGTCCCGACCCGCGCCCGACAAGCACCCGCCTTGTGTGTTTTGAGCTTAAGCCGTTTTGGTCCCGGCTGTCATTCGTAGATCTTTGACAGTCGCTCATCGATCCATCAGGTTAAACTACGCTAGCCGGGGTTGGTCCGTGGATGGGTGACCATCTTTAAAGCACGTTAAGCCGTTGGTCCCGGCTGTCATTCGTGGATCTTTGACAGTCGTTAGCGAAGCCCAAAACTCTCACAACCAGTCTTAGCAAGGGGTATCATGTTGCCCAGTAACTGGGTTGTGGAGATCCGATAGGCAGTCGCTCCATGTAAAATATTGGTAGTCAGCTGCATCCGGTTAAGACTGGAAGCTGACCCAGTTGGGGAAAGGCTAGAGAGATTGATTTTGACTTACCTAAACTCCGTGACGCCGAGTCCAATGTAACCCGGTCTGAAGTCATCATCCTCTTTGTCATTCTTATCCGCCTTCTCCTCTTCCTCGGAGGATGACGGTTCATCCTCGTCACTGATGTCATCATCTTTAGCTTCTTTCTGCAGGACAAATGCGCTCATTACGGCGTTGTACATATTGCAACCAATAAAAAACTTTTTTACAAAAAATAAAACCGACGAAAAAAGAACTGAAAAGCGAAAAATAAATAACTTTAATTTCGGAAGTCGGTGGCAAAAAACGAAAATTGAAAAGCGAAGACACCGACTTCCGAAATTAAAGTTATTTATTTTTCGCTTTTAGTTACCATCCACTCCAGGGTACTCCAGGGGGTTACTCCAGGTTAAAGACCTGGAGTTGATGATGAGTGGTTGTGTCATCAGAACTATGTATGAGTGCGAAATTTCAACAGAATCGGTTCACAGTTGAATATTCAGTTGGTGAAAAATCAATGAACCCCATTTTTTCTACCTTTAGGGGTGGATTATAGTTTCCAATTTTAAATGGGACCAACTTCGAGGTATACCCTTCCCAATAAAAAAAAGAATTTTTCAAATCGGACTACTCACTAAAAAGTTATGCATACATAAAAAAAAAAAAAACAAAAATATACGTGTCGACTTGAGAACCTCCTCCTTTTTTTTCGTCAGTTAAAAATTAGAAAGGCAGCCAAAAAATCCATTCGGTTTTTTTTCTGTTGTAAGTATAGACAGTCTTTGATTTACTCCAGAAGTCAACTTACAAAACAAAAAATCTTTTTGCAAAAAAAAAAGAACCAACTTCGGTTGTCTTTTTCAAAGTCGGTTTTTTTTTTTTGTAAAAAGTTTTTATTGTCGGTTTTAGTTGTGGTACCTAGAAATTAAAAAAAAAAACATACGGAACCTCCTCGTTATTGAAGTCTGTTAAAAATTGATATTGCTCCCAGCGCTAACATAGGTGTTCCTTATAAATTGTTGTGACTGATGAACATACATTAGGGAAGCTACTTGCGAATGAAAGGTATTTTAAAGTTACTCTGCGACTACTGAGCGAGGGGTCCTGGGTTCGATGCCCTGGTGAAGCAGTGCTTATGGTTTTTACCATCAAGAAGTTATCAGCAGCAGCCCGATGTCTGGATTTGTGCTTGATTAATAAAAATAAAGTCGCCCTTTATTACAATAAACTTATAATTGGCGAAAGAACATCACCAAATTGACATTCATTTATATTTTATTATTATTTAATTTAGTTTAATTAAATTTTAGTTTTATTTATGTAATGTAATATAACCCTTTTTTTTTTTTTGAGTGTGGGATATCATCCAATCACTTCTCCCGCTCTGGGCGGAGCGGAAGGGCGTGTCAGACTTTTGCTGACTAAAACCCACCCGTGTTCCTTCATTTGCCTGTTGCCAAGGTTCTGGTATCCCTTTCGGACTTTCCCGCAACCCTGGCAGGCATCGGTCCTAGCGGACCCCGCTAAATGTAATATACCCCTGCTTACCCTTTCAGGAAACTCAGGCGTCATGTTGTATGTATCTCTAAAGATACCCAGGAGAACAGGGTGTAAAGTTCACTCATCCTCTATAGAAAAGGGAGGATCCTCCGACCAGTCGGGTGTTGTGTCTGGTGTCTGGCGGGCAACTGCCCTACGATTGATGTCGGGTTTTTGTATATATGTCTATTGCACGGTAAACTTTAATTGCGCGATGCAGGATTTATATGACGTCAGGAGTTTTTGTGTGACGTCAGGTCTTTGATGCGTAGTTCGCATGTGGTGATGTAGATACCGCCACATATCAACTTACCTTGTCTAATTTCTTATCGGCTTCAGGAATGTCCTCTTCATATCCCTCTTTCATTTGTTCCACTACTTCTATGTAATCTAATTCTGCTAGATATTCGTCGCCCTCGTTCAAACCGTCCTGCAAAGATATAAGCAGATAGAAGTAAGTCTAGAATTTGTATGAGATTACATTTATTTATACCATTCCCCCTCCAAAAAGCTTATTTTATTCATTGAAAACAGTGCAAACAAACGTTTTTCTTAATTAAATGTCTATTTTCGCTTAAATCTTTCTTTTTCTTGTAGTCATGGTATAAAGTACAGTATGCAACCCTTGAATAGAACGGATTTATATCGAGGGCTATGAATCAATCGCGTCGCTCAGGATTCTAACATTTGCACTTAATAATCACGACCGTAGGGAGTGATTCAGTCGTTAGCATCCTTCACTTGCTCTTGATTTATTTATGGCCCTCGCTTTAAATCCGTCCTTTATTCACTAATTGCATAATATACTATTATTTAATTATTTAAGCACACAAATGTACAGAGGCGGACTTAATGCCATAGGCATTTTCTACCAGTCAACCTTTGGGTCATGCAGAGACAAACAGTGCTAGGTGCAATAACTAAAATTGTGGAATAAATACAATCATAATGTATTTAAATACTAGCTTCTGCCCGCGGCTTCGCCCGCGTGGAAGTCGGAAGCTAGCCCACGGGAACGTACTATCGGGTAAAAAAGTATTCTATGTCTTATTCCAGCTCATGGTCTACCTATGTGCCAAATTTGATTTGATCATAAAAAAGTGCGCGTCGCATCTCGGTGTGAACTCACTCATACTGGTAATATTATAAAAGCTAAGTATATCTCACCAAGTTAGCCGTAGCATCTGTGAGCAGGTTACCTGCGTACACGCATAAGAAGGAGCCTTTGGGCACGTCGTTCAGAGCCCGGATACCCCAACCACGGTTTGGAGTTTTAAATACCTGAAACATACAGTATTTATGAACATGTTACGGTAGAACATAACTTATTGGGAAATGAAATTTAAAATTTAAATTTTCTTACATTTTTTTGCAATTTACAGGTCAGTGTCAGGAATAGAATAGAATAGAATAGAATACTCTTTATTATGTACACCATAAAAATACAGATACAAATGTAGAAAATTTAACATAGGGTGACACAATGGGCGGTCTTATCGCTAAAAGCGATCTATGTCTGTTCTGGTCTGATCTATGTATGTCTGTGTGGCGATGTATGTTGATTAAAATATCTGTATAATATAGTCCGTACGCTAGATAAAGTGTTGAACCTTACCTGTAATTTCAACTGTAGTGGATGCTGCGCCACGCGGTTTAGACATGTATGCTTGCATTTACACCTGCGAAACGGTAAAATTAAATTTATTTATTTATTTCTAACTTACATCTAAATTTAAGATAGTTAATTGATTCAGGCGTGACTTTGCGGAAATCCATTATAAAATACAATAGACGTAGATATATTTAGTAACCTATTCCGCTTAACTATTCTTCAAGAGTCATAAAAAACCCTGTAAGGAATCGACTCGTGTTTCACCTCTCAACCAGAACACGGCAATTGCCACACCGAGCGCGTACTCTGCGTCCAGCGCTCGGTGTGGCAACACTTCGTGTTCTGGTTTGCGATTGGTCAATCGTCATCCTGAGGATGCCTCGTTGAGAGGTGAAACACGTATCAATCCTTACAGGGTTTTTTATGAAATTGATTTTTAATAGAACAAATTGATGTTTTTGAAGAGGACCTCGGGGCTAAGTAATAACAGCCGCGCGGGTCGATCCATCAGGTTAAGCTACGCTTTCCGGTTTGGTCCGTGGATGGGTTACTATCTTTACATACCAAGACTCCTCCGTGCCTCGAAAAGCACGTTAAGCCGTTGGTCCCGGCTGTCATTCGTGGATCTTTGATAGTCCTTACAGGTCGGCAAAAGCCCGAAAGTCTGACAACCAGTCTTTACCAAGGGGTATCGTGTTACCCAGTTACTGGGTTGTGAAGGTCAGACAGGCAGTCGCTGCATGTAAAATATTGGTATTCAGCTGCATCCGGTTACACTGGAAGCCAACCCCAACATAGTTGGGAAAAGGCTAGGCAGACTACAATAAAAAAGTGTAACGCGCAGTTTAAGGAGGCCACCTGGATGTGAAAATTAATTCCAACCATTTCAAAGCCGTTGAGAAGTCCAAAAAGCCAAAAACTTGGTAATGAAATTATTTACACAAAGTAAAGTGCCTGTCTGGATTCGAACCTTTGACCTACAACTCGTAAGTCATGGCCGTTACCACTGGGTCACCACTGCTCCTATTATGATAAGACTAACCTAGAATTACACTCGTATATCCCAGAAGGTAACGGTTCGGGCAGTCTCTTATAAACATAGCCCACATTAGGTCCACGTAGCCCAATGGTGCGAGCGCCCTCTAGCGTCATTTTCCAACAAGCGCATTTTGATTTATCCTGAAACAAATATTTTTCGGTTAAAACTTTGGAGGGGCCCGTGGCTAAGTAATAACAGCCGCACGGGTCGATCGATCTGGTTAAGCTACGCTTGCCAGGGTTGGTCTGTGGATGGGTGACCATCTTTACATACCGAGACTCCTCCGTGCCTTGGAAAGCACGTTAAGCCATTGCAACGAAAAAATATGGAAATAATTTCCTCTCAAAAGATTTTGGTAATATTACATTCTCAAATATTTTGAAATCGTCAAAAAATAAATTTTAGCCCACCCAGATTACTGTTGACACTACCTGATCCGTTGCCACTTCACACGTTGACCCAAACTTTACACAATTTAAACGGAGACTAAATAATTTTTTTATCGAAAAATGCTACTACACCATTGACGAATTCCTTCTTGACAAAATGTTATAAACTAAATGATAATTATGTATTTATGCTTGATATTTGAAAACTTGACATATTTTTGTGTTCTGAATATTTATTATAATAATTAATTGTATTCTAAATACAATAATAATAATACAATAATATTTGGTATTCAGCTGCATCCGGTTAGACTGGAAGCCGACCCCAACATAGTTGGGAAAAGGCTAGGCAGATAGATAGAATTGTATTCTAAATGTTTAAATATTATAAAAATTTATTATACCTATTCTAACTATTGAAATTTCTGTTAATTTGTATGTACCTAATATCGATTTTAAATTCTTATATTGTTAAATATTGTATGCCTTAATGGGTAGTTTTTTGAGTTACCATAACCTAATTATAAGACCTACTGTATCACCAAAAATCACACTAATAAATACTTTGACTTTGACAAAGTGGTCCATGATGGGCCATTATCCTAATACACGTTGTACCTTCCCATAGTGGTCCATGATGGCCCACTGCTCTTATAGATAGTGTAGATGGCACTATCTGTACATGTTGATTTTCATTCATGATGTCCCATTGTTGGGCCACAGTGGTCCATGATGAGCCATAGTGACCCATTATATATATTTTTTTAATTAAATGTAATTGTTTATTCTGTAAACAGGATATCGGAATCACTTTTACACGTCATATTAAACAAAAAAAATAAGCTAGATGAGGTCGGCGATTCCTATCTGACTAATCTGAGAAGAAAGGCCGAAATAAACTCAGAGGTAGTCTCTTTTAAAGTCTAGACATAATCTTGGTCAGGCCATGTGAGGACCATGTAGATTAATGTCTGAAATTGTTTTTTGAGGAAAGAACCACACATATTTGAGAGGAGCTGTCCAGTCAGTGCAAGCATTTGTCAGTAACCGAGGAGCTCAACTCAGAACTTAAGGAGCTCAACGACTCAAGCTCAAGCTTTTCGTTCAATATCTCACCTGACAGTCGTCGGTACAGTCGCAGCCGCACAAGAACTCGGGCTCCAGGTTGAGCGGCACGCCGGCCGTGGGCGTGCGCTCCGTGTTGTATGAACAGAACTCGGGTAACGAGTCGTCGTAGTAGTTCACACAGGGCACCGGGACGTTTTCTTTGCCGTGGGATAGATCCTGAGAAAGAAATGATGGGAGTTAGTATAAACTATGGCATAAAAAGGAGACCATTCATATTGGGCCCAAAACCCAAAGTGCCGTCTTCGCTGACATACTTTTTTCGTTTACCTAAACCTAGCAGAAAAAAGTCTTCGAATAATGCTTCGGTGGACTTCCCCGACTTAGGTGACATACTTTTTTCGTTTACCTAAAATATTCCTCCCAGACACGAAATCACGAAATATCATCAAGGTAACTAGATTTTTCAACTTTAAATAAAAGCTGAAGGAACGCTGTTAGAGATTCGGCGCCATAGTAAAAAATTATTAGCAGGACTTCCCCGACCAGACTAGCACATTTGTTTTCGCTGGCTGACTTTCGATTTTAGGCCTAACGCTCTATGAAACGTGAATGGTCTCCTTTAAAGATGGCGTAGACCACTATAGTCCTATTTGTAAAAGTGTCATGAGCCATAATGACCTTACTTGTGCAGGTCTCATGGGCCATTATAGCCCATCATATGAAGGTATCATGACCCATCATGCCAGAGCCACCGTGCAGAGGTCATGAGCCAACATGGCCCATTGTGTAAAGAGCTCATGAGCTATTATGGCCCATTGTGTAAAGGTAAAAAAGGTCATAACTCATAGGCCTCAACAGTCCATCGTGAAAATGGGATTATTGACATATCTTTTTCCCCACAAGACATTTGTTTCGCACGAAATCCGCAAGGCAATGCGTTGAGTAGTGTACTAACATGACCTACCATGTAAATGGGCCAACATGGGCCATCAAGTAAATGGGTTATTGGCCCATGTAAATGGACTATGAGTCAACATTCATCATCATGTGGATGGGTTATTAGCTTAGCCAACCTGGGCCGACATGTAAATGGGTTAGTGGTCAACATGGGCCATCGTGCAAATGGGCTATTAGCCAACATGGGCCATTATGTAAATCCTTACTTAATATTATAAATGCAAAAGTAGCTCTGTCTGTCTGTCTGTCGCACTTTCACACCAAAACTACTGAACCGATTTAAATGAAATTTGGTACACAGATAGTCTAGAGCCTGAGAAAGGACATAGGCTACTTTTTATCGGCATACCACGCGGGCGAAGCCGCGGGCGGAGGCTAGTAATTTATACATACCTTTTTCCCCACTAGACATTTGTTGAGCACGAACTCCGCAAGGCAATGCGTTGAGTAGTGGAAGTCGAACAGATCTACAGGCAAGTCGCTGTCTATGGAACGTAAGTAGTGATGTAACTCGCGCATGTTTCGTAGCCGACGGCCGCAGGGCGCGCGGTACATCACTTCTTTGTGGCCTTTGAAGCGGACTATTTGTCTGGAATGAAAAGACAGAATGAATATTAATTTAGAAGGCATTTGCACAGCAGCGAGATTGTGGCGGCATCTACATCGCCACATGCGAACTACGCATCACGATGACGTCACACAAAATTCTGCATCGCGCAAGCAGTGTTTACCGCGGAACTAATATCTATTCACACACGAAACATTTTAAGACGTCGAAATGGCGAAATAATTATCAGCTGTTCCCTACATTTTGACGAGCTATGCGAATATAAATGTAGGGAACAGCTGATTTTTTCGTGATTTAAGATTTGGTCCCATAGTAAAAGTTATTCATAATGATGAGTACAATGACCTCTTTAAATATTACGGTTATGAATAGATACACCTTATATATAACGTCCCGACATCAATCGTCGGACAGTAGCCCACCAGACACAACACCCGTCCTATCGGAGGATCCTCCTTTTTTTATAGAGGATGAGTGAACTTTACATCCTGTTCCTCATGCCTCTATAATACATAATCGTTTAGAAACATATGTATATGGATAGACAGTAGAAGTCAGAAGGAGAGTATCATAGCCCGGCAATCACAATGGACCATAGCATTCACACGTTGAAATACAGTTGGCCATAATGGCTATGTTGCTTTGTTTTTGTAATTGTGTATATATATATTATTTTAATATGTATTTTTATTACTAGTTATTTATATTATAATTATTTATTAGGTATGTTGAAACTGTATGTACTTCCCGTCACTTGTCCTTATAGGTTCATTCGAAAACCAGCTTCAGACAGTATCTGTCTGGCATTAATGCTGAAATGAACCTTTTTGGCGCAGCCGTGAGGCACACACTATTGTTTTAAAAACAATAAAATACTTTATTTTGTTATTTGTATTTTGTGTTTCATGAATTGTGTCCAAATAAACTTTATTCATTATTTCTTTCTTTCTTTCTATTAGTCCCTTCACACATATGTCCAATGTGGTCCAAGCTGGCTCATTACTCCTTCACCCGTTGTGCCACATTGGTACATGTTGGCTCATAGTCCTTTCACACGACAGGCCGTAGTGGTCCAAAATGGCTTATTGTTACTTCACATTATTGTCTATTATGGTCACACGTTGGGCCACTGTGGGCCATGTTGGCCGACACTGGCCTATATTCACATTTTTAGAACTCACCTTTCCCATCCGCTGAGCAGTGGTTTTGCCAATGGGTTATAAGTTCTCAATTCTTTTAGTGAGAGTACGTCGCTTCGCTTGCATCTTGGACCGCATCTGTGTGGCACCATCTTCAATGGTTTCACGGCGTTCTTTGGGGTGTAATACTGTAAAAAAAACGAACGAGCCTTACAGTATTCGCATATGATGTGTAAACATCTGACATCTTGGCTAACGTACAGATAGAGAAAACGCGCCCCACTCCGCGATTACTGTACTGTAACTTTAGTATGGAGCGTACGCGGGCGCGTCTTTGTTAATGGCACTATCCAGGGCTTGAAATACCGTTAAAAATATGGTATTGTTACAGCCTTCTGATGCAGATATCGTTAAGGGGGATGCGCCAGGGTAGCCCGCGAAATTCAAATTTTCTTACGTTTTTTGCAATTTGCAGGTCGGTGTTAGATTGTATGTTGATCTAAATATGATTTGCGCACGTAATAAATATGGATTTACAGAATTATAAACATTAGAATCAGCAATACAACTCTCTAAGTTCATGAAAGTCTCAAATGTCGAGATTTCATGAAATCATGAGTTTTGAGACTTTCATGAACTTAGAGAGTTGTATTGCTGATTCTAATGTTTATAATTCTGTAAATCCATATTTATTACGTGCGCAAATCATATTTAGATCAACATACAATCTAACACCGACCTGCAAATTGCAAAAAACGTAAGAAAATATGAATTTCGCGGGCTACCCTGGCGCATCCCCCTTAACTAATAAATAACGTTATAATATTTAACATTATATCTGGCACATTTTATCGTTAAACATACGTAACGTTAAAATCTACGCTATCGAAAATTTTATCGTTATGATTTAGTTTTGTTACCGTCGCTCTGGATATCGTTAAAAATTGCAGACTGTATCGATGCTAAGACTGTGCCGTACGACTATTTGCGTGTATAATAGGTATTCTCTTTGCTATTCTGTATTGTACTTGTTCTTGTGAATATACTTGGTTGGTTTGTCCGCCGGGCGCCTCTGAGAAAACGGGCCGGCAAAGTCGCATAAAAAAAAAAAAAATACCGGTAATGTTTTACCGCTATTTTTACAATAACATTAAAAATACCGGCAATTTTTACCACAATGTTTAACGTTATTATTATGTTATGCTACTAAGTAACGCTACCAAATCGTACCGATACCCAGGTATCTCTACGGAAATACCGTTACTTAACGTTACTTTTAATGTGAATTGGTAACGTTTTCAAGCCTCGGCACTATCTATACATATATAAGGTGTATCTATTCATACATAGAACATTTGTTAGGATGTGATACAGGTTATGTAGTGTAATGAAATTAAATGTTCATTGGGTACACAATGAGTTGTATAATAAAGTTACTATAACTAAACACGCTTTATCAACAAATAACTAAGATTAGGATAATTATAAAATGACGCAAGTGATGCGAGTGGTGGCTAGTGATCGACTGTCGATTTCTGAATTCAAACTAACGGACGTGGGACGTCATACGTACTTGAGTTCACAAGTTTGTCTGCATGTGTGGGTTACATACCACTACACGTACACGAAATTTCGTAAGGGGTCATTGTACTCAACATTATGAACAACTTTCTCTATGGTACCAAAACTGAATTTGTGAAAAAAAAAGTCAGCTGTATCCATTTTGAAGAGCAGATTTTTTTTCGCGATTTCCTGGTACACACGGCTACACATCAAGCTATACATTTCCAATTTATGCTGATCTCGCATTGTATAAGCTTTCCATAAAATCCGAGGTCAGCTTATACTGGAAATGTATAGCTTGATGTGTGGCCGTGTGTACACACAACTTTTTTGTTTTGTATGTACCCTAAATACCCTGTAGTTTTGCCTCTTTAAAATATTAGTGCAGAAGTAAAGATTTTAGACCGAGATTGATAAATGTTACTAAGGACGTCGTTTGGTACAATATTTACACCCGAACAGCTCAGCACTTTTGCCCGCTTGCATTTCCATAAATACATGTATCGCAGCTATTACCAACCAAACCAAACCAGATCAAACCATCTTAGTGCTAATTTGGCTTAGATTTACCATTTTATAATAATAACTAGTGTTCGATTCATCAGGTTAAGCTACGCTTGCCGGGGTTGGTCCGTGGATGGGTGACCATCTTTACATACCGAGACTCCTCCGTGCCTCGGAAAGCACGTTAAGCCGTTGGTCCCGGCTGTCATTTGTGGATCTTTGACAGTCGTTACGGGTCGTCAGAAGCCCGAAAGTCTGACAACCAGTCTTGCCAAGGGGTATCGTATTAGCCAGTTACCGGGTTGTGGAGGTTAGATAGGCAGTCGCTCCATGTAAAATACTGGTATTCAGCTGCATCTGGTTAGACTGAAAGCCGACCCCAACATGGTTGGGAAAAGGCTAGGCAGATGATGAATAATAACTAGTGTTGAATATAACCTTTACAAGTTAAGACTATTCTATTTCGTATCATTAAACCAGTATTCGTAAACCAAGATCCAAACCGTAACCAGTCTAAATACCAAATATGAACCAACTCAGAAGTTAGTGCTAAACCAAGCAGGCGCTAAACTCTACTCACGTACTTTGGCAAAACATTATTCTTGTCACTCGCACAACTGGCAAACTACAAGTGCAAGATAGAGACGAGACATATAAGCTACCTGTAGCAGTACTCACCACAACTCTGCTGGTGACAGGGTCCATGTGTGCGGGCGGCATGACCTGCTGTGACGGCGGGAGCACTTGAGGTGGTGCTGACGTCGACTTCTTGGCCACGGCGCGTTGGCGACGTGTCTCCTGGTGAAATTATTTTATTTAAAAGATCATTTTTTTTAAATAATACTCGCGACCCCTCCTCTCTCGGTTTTTACGACTTGACAAAACAACGAGATGTCTTTGTTATATGTAACTTTAATACTAACGTATTATACACATAAACCTTCCAGAATAAATTCTCAAAAAGATGGTGAAACCTCATCAAAATCTGTTGCGTGGTTTAGAAGAAAAACGTGGACTTTAATACTAATATAAATGCGAAAGTGAGTTTGTTTGTTTGTTACTCTTTCACGGTAAAACGGCTGATCGGATTTGGATGAAATTTGGCACATGGGGAGACCATGACCTGGAAAAGGACAGGATACTTTTTATCCCGATATTCCCACGGGATCGTGACTTATGCGGGTAAAAACGAGAGCCGCAGCTAGTTTATAATGATCTACCCATGTGCCAAATTTCATCCAAAGCTGTTCAGCCGTTTTAGCGTCAAAGCGTAACAAACAAAAAAACTCACTTTCGCGTTTTTAATATTAATAAAGATTTCACACGAAAACTAATGGAAATCATGGATTTCTGAAACTCAACATTCTATTCTATTTTTTTTTAATTTTTCACTTTAATTTTCTTTAAATTTGGTCTTCTTGACTTTTTAATTTGATACATAATGATTTTTTTACGGACATTGAATTGTCAGTCTGCGTATTATTCCGCTTTAAATATTTTTTTATTAATAAACAGTATACTAAACTGTTAAAATTCAAAACTTTTAATTTAAGATATTTGGTAGTTCTGTATTACTCATCATTTCTAGTGCAGGGCAATGTTATTAATAAACAATAGATGAGAAATTAATTAACCATCAAATCAAGCAATTCTAACCTCATTTTGTAACTGCTGCTGCTGCTGCTGTTGCTGTTGCTGCGCCTGCGCATCCACTTGCTTGCTCGATTCTTGCTCATCCGACCGAGTATACTCCACGTACGGCATATTGAACTGTAAATAATATTATTTTATTAGTTCATCGATAACGAAGGACTCATAGGTAAATAATTAGTCGCATGGGTCGATCAGAGGCCGCTTGCCGCGATCGGTTCATGGATGGGTGACCATCCATTACATATTGGGACTCCTCTGTGCTTCGGAAAGCACGTGAAGCCGTTCGTCTCGGCAACGTGGACGCGGCAATTGGTCCACGTTGGGCTACAGTGGTCCACTTGGGTCATGGTGGTCCACGTTGGGCCATAGTGGTCCAATTGGGTCATGGTGGTCTACGTTGGGCCATAGTGGTCTACTTGGGTCATGGTGGTCCACGTTGGGCCATAGTGGTCCACTTGGGTCATGGTGGTCTACGTTGGGCCATAGTGGTCCACTTGGGTTATGGTGGTCCACGTTGGTCCATTTTGGTCAATGCTGATCCATGATGGTCTGCGTTGGCCTATGAAAAACGTCCATGCTGGGTCGGTTACCCGTGGCTGCGCCTTGCTGCGCGGCATGGGGCGCGGCCGGTGTCGCTCGGCGGCGCGCAGCTCGAGGTAGAGCGGCGCGAGGCGCGTGGAGCCGCGGTACACCCACTCGCGGCGCCCGTCGCCCACGAACATCACCTGCGCCAGCGACGCGTCCACGCGGGTCACTCGGGACGACCACCATTTTCCTGGAACATTTGTTTACTTATAAAAAAAGAATTTCACTTTCGGCTGATTTTTCAAAAGGGAGATAACTTTCATCTGAAGAATAAGATATATTTCACCCTTCAAACCAACTCCACAACGCCTTACAAATATGCCCATGGTTTTGGCCCATTGTCTCTTTACAAGATGGGCCATCGTGGTCGATGCTGGCCCATTGTACTTACACTTGATGGCCAATGGTAGACCATGTTGGGCCATAGTGGACCATGTTGGCCCATGATGGTTCGTATTTTTTTAGCTTCTACTCACCGTTCCACTCAGTCTTCAGATGCTGTCCCTCATGCAACCTGACCATGGGTCTCTCTGGATACGCCAGCAGGTACTCGCGGACGAATTCCCGCGAGAAAGGATGAACTTCCTCCCATACTAAGGGGGAGCTCTCACAGACAAGGCGAGTGAATTGATGTTGGACGTACTGAGCGTAGCCGTCGTCAAAGAATACTAGATATCTGGGGAAAATACAATTTATTATTCGTTATTGTAAAGAAATTAAATTAAATATTTAAAAAACCTACGACAAAAAAAAAAGCGTCTAATAAACGATATTTTTTTTTATAGCTAAGAACTCTCTCGGTCAAGTCACCTTTCAAACAAAACCAAAAAAATTAAAATCGGTTCAGCCGTTTGGCAGCTACGTTGGCGCAGACAGACACAGATACACCCGTTAAACTTATAACACCCCTCTTTTTCCATCTAGAGTCCGGATTTATGCCCGGTTAATGGCAAGTCAGAGAGAGAGTCAGCCCAGTGTTAACGTTCGCAGCTTACAAGTTGTAGGTCGTAGGTTCCCACGGACTCAAATTCGCCGCCATAGCGGACTGGAGTGCTATGTCGCCGAGACACAAAGTAAACCGCCTGTCTGGGTTCGAAATCTTTTTTTTTTTTTTTTTTGAGGGTGGGAAATCATCCAATGACTTCTCCCGCTCTGGGCGGAGCGGAAGGGCGTGTCAGACTTTTACTGACTAAAACCCACCCGTGTTCCTTCATTTGCTTGTTGCCAAGGTCCCGGTATCCCTTTCGGACTTTCCCGCAACCCTGGCAGGCATCGGTCCTACCGGACCCCGTCAATTTTACTGACATCTCTATGAGGCGCGCGTGGAACACGACGCGCCATCGACCCGGGCCTGGTCCTTATCGGACGGCGAGCTGCCCGTTGCTCGCCGTCCGCAAGCCCGCGCCTATGGTGGCCGGGAATCCGCCTGGGATTCCCGACGCCCAGGGCGTCTCCAACGGCGGCGGTTAGGGGCGTGATGGCGCAAACTTTGCCTTTCCCTCACGCGTTCCGCCTCCTCCTTCGCGAGCATAACTGCTTCTGGGTTCGAACCCTGACAGTCGCTTTACTTTGTGTAAATTATTTCATCACCACTGCTCTCAAAACGGTTAAGGAACACATCGTGAAGAAACCGGAATATACTAGAACCAAAAATTCGAAGACATTTAACATCTACCAACCCGCAGTGGGCCCGCGTGGTGGATTACGGCCCACTCCTACTCACAAAGAAGAGGCCTGTGTCCCAGCAGTGGGAACGTTATAGGCTGATTATGCTAATGGCAAGTCATTTCAGACTAACCGGATACAGCTGAATATAAGTATTTTACATGGGGCGAATGCATATCTGACCTCCACAACCCAGTTACTATCTTAGTAAGATTGGTTGACAATGCCAGGATCTATTTTTTGATAATTCGTGCTGACTCTAGTGAAGAATCATAACATAACATCACGGCTGTATTCTCCGAAGGGTTAGGCAGATGTGTACCTATGGTACACCCACATTTGGCCAGTTATGTTTAAGTCCCATGTAATAGGGGGCGAGCCTATTGCCATCAACCGGGCACAAATCCAGACTGACTGAGAACGTCCAGATGGAAAAATCTAATACTTCTTCCGACCAGGGAATCGAACTCGGAACCTATGCTATGCCAGCAGTAGCGCCTGCAACCACTAGCACAGATTACTACAGATGGTTCACTTCGTATTTTACGTATGAAGCTACAAGTACACGGCGGGCTCGATTCAGTGAGCGTAACGTAGTCAGAAGATACAAGAGTTACGCGATAGAAAGAGAGGCAACTTCCAGGTGAATATAACTGTAGGTAATTAGCGCTGTGCGACCTGAATTGCACTTTATTGTGTCGTAGCAAGAGTCGCATTTTATTTGATAGATTTTGTGAAGTGAACCATCTGTAGTAATCTGTGACACTAGACCAGCGGTCAGCAACCTTTTTACAAGGCAAGGGCCACATAGTGGTAAACTGATATGGAGGCGGGCCACAATTGGTCAGAATGCTCATCGTTCATCTTCAATATCACATGAAAAAGGGTTTGCAAATCTTCAATTTGCTAGAAATCTTTTCGAAGTCACCAAATCTGTCGTTGAACTGATTTTGTAGCTGTATTAAAATGATTTTCAATTTATCAATGCTCATTCGTTTAAGCTTTGCGCCCACATATCGTAATTATCTACTTATATACACCCCTTTGCAAAAAAAAATGGGCACCTTAACAGTCATTGGCTTTTCTATGGAGAATATTAATATTTTTACTATGTCATTAGCATAAATTACTAGTTATTTCTTATTATCAATAAGAATATCGTTTTTTGGCTACTCCCCTCTTCCAGCAGCGCTACAATTTTACTAACTCTTATTGTGTTTTCTGCCATTAAAATCGACACAAAGATATATGTTTTAAGTCACAATAAGGCTGGATTATGCGACAAACATAAATGATTCTACAAAAAATAACGAGAAGTTAGTTTTAGTTGCCAGGATAACCTATTAACCGCAAACCCGCAAGAAGTTAGTTAAAGTCACAAACTGAAAAAGGGATTATTATTGTTTTAAGGAAAAGTTTCGAATTTGGAATTAACTTTTTTTCATACCCACTCTTTATTAAGTGCCAGTAACATAGTTTGGCTATTAAAACCTCTTTACAACTAAATGATTACCAATAATGTAAAAAAATCAAAACCGCCCGTTTGTTTTGCAAATGGGTGTATATAAGAATAAAGACTTTCATTTACAAAACTTTCGCGGGTCGCAAGGAGGGGGCGTGTTGCCAACCTTTGCCACTAAACCAACGATGGAGTAGATTCACTTACCTATAATTATTGACTGGATTGGGTATTTCAGCGACCACACCGGAGTAGTACGATTCACGCTTGTTCGAATCCTTGAACAGGGCTATAAGCCGAGTACCTAAAAATTAAAAGAGAAAAAGTTATGTGACTTTGTATTTTTTCAATTATGTAAATTATTTCATCACCACAGCTCTCAAAACGGTGAAGGAAAACATCGTAAGGAAACCGGCATGTCCTTGAACCAAAAATTCGAAGACATGTGACATCCCTACCCACACCGGGCCCGCGTGGTGGATCACGGCCCATTCCCTCTCACAGAGAGGAGGCCTGTGTCCCAGCAGTGGGAACATTATACGCTGATTATGCTAAGCGCATACTTAACAAGTTGAACTGGCGATTGGCCGGTTATATTTATTCATAAAATATATTTTTACCAATAGGAATATTGACTAAAAAAATAATATTTAGACTGTCAGTCCGATAATAAAAAAAATATCAGACACGTATTTTTTGCTTTATCATATTAATAAAAAAATATTTAGATACAACGCATTAAAGTTGGAGAGTGGGGGCTCGCGTATTGACGTCATGCCACATTTTAACTCAATGTATTGTCGTATTTTTTTTATTACGTAATAAAAGAAAAAAATACCTTTCCAATATTTTTTTATAATCTATGATTTATGACGGACAAAAAACATTTTGCTCACGTCCCTATGAATTTTGTTGGTCATGGCATATTTTAACTTACCAATAGTCATTCTGACATCTGCTGGCTCAGAATACGCGATGCATCTTGCTGGCAACACTTTCCCATTAGTCTTCACTTTATGGTCGAATTTCACAAGACAGAGCGAAAATAGGTTGCCCTGTAAAATAAAATAATGTTGCAACCAAAGATTGATATGTCAAAGCTCGTTGAAAAAAATAGCGTCCAACAGTTGACCGCTAAATAATAAACTCACCCCACTCGTATTCTTGGGCTGTATCTCCACCACCCTGCCTTTAAGCCAGGGTCCGAAGGCGTTCTTCATGGCGTAGACCGGCATGCCCACGCGCAGGGGGGGGCGCGAGATCTCTCCAGGGGGAGGCAGGTCAGCCGGGGCGGCCTCTGCTGAGAGCTTCACTACTGATATGTCTTTCTGTGGGATGGATAAAAAGAATAGACAAATATTTAATATTGTATACTATATTTATAAATAATATTAGGCAAAAAAGCACTGTACTTACGTCGTCATCTAATTTTATATCAGGTCCGGGAATAGCTGCTTTCTCCTAAATAAAGAAAAATATTTATTTATTTAATATACAACTCCTTAGATCTATCTTTACAGGTTACCCTAATGCGATAGTAAGTACACTTATATCATATAAACTAAATTCACAATAAAATAAACAGACAATTAACTTAATTACAACATAACACCCTAGAGGTCGCCAGGGTAAAGTCGCTCAGTGTACAAGAAAACAAGTCTATTTTATCGGCTACCGCGTTGAGCGTGCGCAGCGCGCGTCAGCGGTGCGCGCTGAAGCAGATTAGTGCGCGCGGTGGGCACCACCAGAAGCCGCGGCCGCCGCCGCCTGCTCATGTACTCGTCTGGCACGCACAGTCGAATTGACTGTAGTACAGCTAAATTAGAAACTTTACCCCTTAGTACATGGAATAGGTATGTGACTAGTAGTAATGGCAATTAATTCGATTTTGCATTAATTTCATTAGCATGTGAATTCCTGAGTCTTAGCATAATAATTGCTATTGCTATGCTAATAGCTGATATGAAGATAATTGATAATAATGGATTATGTGAATTTTGTTAATCACTCGCGAACGAGGTCACGGCCGCGTGAAACCGATAGATTTAGTATTCCCGACTTCCCGTAGGTGCGACGGAGAGCGCACGCTATCGCTGCGTGCGTTGACGCTCTGACGTATGATAGTATAAAAAGTACGAAGCGATAAATCACTTAGCACTTCACAGAATTTCGCAACTACATTTCATTAGCTAAATGCTAAATGTGCATTCGCATGCGAACAATGAATGCGAATGCTAATTAATCCGTCACTAGTGACTAGTGCTAGTTCTCGCTTATATATTATTTCTCCTAAATAAAGAATAATATATTGAAAAACCACCATATATATATTGTCATTAACATAAAGTCATATTTGTAAAGTGGAAACGCTTTTGCGTTATTTTGTCATTATAAATAGATACTATACATTTTATTTACTTTTAAAGAATATGTAACAAAAAATCCTGTTCGATCCGAAAGGAGCACATAGGTACTGGAATAATATTACCAAAAAGTAATAAAAAAAATCTTTTTATTATTGAAAAGAAAAAAAAATAATACTAAAATTGCCCCAAATTTATAAAAAAAATGCAATTCTCAACAGGGGTCATGAGTTATGACTTGTAGACACCCGCTAAATGACAGCCAGCGCGCCATGTAATGAACTGGTAAAAATCCCCATTGAAAAAAAAAATTGGCGTTTTTTTTTTTTTTTCTTTTTTACTGAAAATTACCCCCATTTTTTTTGTATGATACTTACCAACACTGTCACGGATCGTATAGGTTTTTTAAATATGTTGTAGATGTATGAAAATTCTTCTGAAGTTGGTGCCTTTTATTTTGTTTGATTTCAATATTTGGCACTGATTTTTCTATTGGATAAACGGTTTTATTTTAAAACTACATTTTTTTGTCAATAGTAATATGTGTGTATTACCTTAGCGTCGCTGGCATCTAAAGGAGCATAACCAAGAGGTATGGCAGGACGTTTAGCTGGAGTCTCACTGGTTGATGACAAACGACGCTTGGCTTGACGAGTCTGCAAGTTATTCATACATATTATCCTACTAATAAGCAGTGATAGCCTAGTGGTGTGACCGTCAGACCGCCAAGTCATAGGTCTCAAGTTCGAACCCAAGACGCGCACCTCTGACTTTTCGGATTCATGTTCGTATTATATAATTATCACTTGCTTCAAAAACGGTGAAGGAAAACATCGTGAGGAAATTATGCCTGAGAGATATTTCTCGACGGCATGTGAAGCCAAGTCAGAGGCGTATGGGCGGCTTTAAAACCCTGGCACCAGATTAGTCACTAGCCACAAGATAAGAAAAAAAAAGAAGATCCTACTAATATTATATGAGTTTGCTTTGTTTTGTTACTCAATCACGCAAAAACGGCTGAACGGATTTGGATGAAATTGGGCACAAAGATAGTTTATAACTTGGATTAACACATAGGATATTTTTTATACCGGGATAAAAAATATTCTATGTAAAACAGTGAAAAATACTTTTAATTTCCGAAGTCGGTGTCTTTGCTTTTCAATTTTAGTTTTTTGCCACCGACTTCCGAAATTAAAGTTATTAGTCACTTTGTAGTGTTTTTTTTTTTTTGTAAAACGTGCTTATTTGTCATTTTTTTTGTTGTGGTACCTACCCCACACAAATTCGAATACCACTACCTGCTATGTAAATAACAGTGACGGAGTCACTTAAAACATCATCTAATTATATTAAGTGGAAGAAATATGTAATATTGAAGCTAACTCAAAATCTACGCAAGGAAAGTTATATAAAATTATATAAAATTTATGTGGGACCACCTCACAAGCATGACTTACCAAGAATCATCAAAATCGATTCATAACAGAAGGCCGAATCGGGGAACAAAAAAAAAAACTACAGACGAATTCAGAAACTCCTCCTTTTTGAAGAAGTCGGTTAAAAATAGCTTACCTCAATAATTGATTCGGCAACAGCAGGAGGATTTATTTTCTCTTCTAGTCCAATATACTGCAACAAGAAAAATTCAAATTCAAATTCAAAATCATTTATTTGCAAATATGGGTAAACAAAAGTGCAGATGCTATACAGTAATAATTGTATATCACAATTTAGGTAACACCATATTTTACCTTTCGGCATGCAAAAAACGCATTAAAAATAAAAATATATTTTGAAACAAAACAGAATATAAATAAAAATTAAGAATGAGATCAATCAAACTTGTTTAAAAATAAAGTATGCTATAAGTTTATCCTGCAAATATTCAAATACACTGTAATATGCTTTATTTATCAAAAAACATTTAATTTTTTTTTTTTAAATAACAAAATCAAAAATCAAAATATTTTATTTCACATAAGCCTACATGGGCACTTATGAAACGTCAGAAGCTAGGTGCACGGTTCCAATTGGTCGTTTCCTATGGAGAAGAGCCGGCAAGAAACTCCATGGTTACTCTTTTAAAAGATAATTGACTTTTACAATATTTTCGGATTACAGTGTTAATAGTTATGGGAGGACAGTGTAGGCCTTTCAAAAAGTTTCAGATAAAGATCATAAAAAAAAAAAAAAAAAAAAAAAAAAAAAAAAAAAAGTCTACAGTTCACTAAGCCTACGACGTTCTCACATTCACAAGATAGAAAGAACAGGCGATGATACCTCCATTAAGTATTTAGGTAGGTGATTGTACAAACGGGGAGCTAAGCAAAATATACTGTTATTTAAAAGAGTTGTTTTATTATTAGGACAATACATTTTATGACTGTGTCGTTTACTTTTATTTTTTTCAAAGAGAGTAATGTTAGATCTTACAAAATATAAGTGTATGTTCAATTAATGTAAATTTTCCGGCGATGGACAAAAAAATCGGTTGCTTTAAAAACCGATTCTCGAGACATATCGAAGTATCATATTTAAAAAGTTTGTATTGGACGATTTATGCTTTGCTTAAAACTGATTCTCGTGGCCGACCGATCTAACAGGTTAAGCTACGCTTGCCGGGGTTGGTCCGTGGATGGGTGACCATCGATACATAACGAGACTCCTGCGTGTTTCGGAAAGCTCGTTAAGTCGTTGGTCCAGGCTATCATTCGTAGATTTCCAACAGTCGTTACTGGTCGTCAGAAGCCCGAAAGTCTGACAACCAGTCTTATCAAGGGGTACCGTATTACCCAGTTACTGGGTTGTGGAGGTCAGATAGGCAGTCGCTACATATAAAATACTGGTATTCAGCTGCATTCAGTTAGACTGGAAGCCGACCCCAACATAGCTTGGAAAAGGTTAGGCAGATTTGACTAGTATTACTTACGATAGTTAATTGATTCAGGCGTGACTTTGCGGAAATCCGTTATAAATATACAATAGACTTAGATATATTTATTAATTCTTCAAAAGTCATAAAAAACCCTGTAAAAAAATCAACACGTGTTTCACATCTCAACGAAAGTCCTCAGGTAGACAATTGACCAGTCACAAACCAGAACACGACGTTGCCACACCAAGAGCTGGACGCACAGTGAATTGAAGAATAGTTAAGCGGAATAGGTTACTAAATATATTTACGTCTATTGTATTTTAGTATTACTTACTTTTGATTCAGGCGTGTCGCATATAACTAGGGAGGGCTGCTGTTGCCGGCGACACTCGAATGTCGCGTATAACTCACAGCGAAGCTTGTCCGTCGCTACCTGACACTCGTTTAGCATTGCGTCTATTTCTTTGCTGTCCTCTGTAACATAAAAAATCATTTACCATTTACCCCATTTTATGTCCAGGCAAATCACTGTCCATTCCAAGGTTGCCTGGAAGAGATCGCGGAAAGCGATAAGGCCGCCCATTGTATATTTTGTAGTGTTTGTTTTTTTCCTTTTGTTATATATTTTTGTGGTGTACAATAAAGTATATATAAATAAATAAATAAATAAAAAATCATTTATAAAAGTGAATTTTTGAGATAAAATTTTGAAAATTCAGTGGATATTTTTGTGTGTGAAGTTAGCTACGCATCGAATTTACTCCTTCAAAACGGAATAAAAAATATGAATAAATCAAAAACCGGACAGCAAATAATATTTAAAGTAAACAGTATAAAGCAATCTCGCGCACTAGATGACTACGACCAGTCGCCACACCTACCAGGTAAACTATAGAAACCGATACGGCTTGTAGTGAACAAGATCCCTTATTTAAGTACAATCTTAGATTTGATGCCACCAACTGTATCAAACTGTAGTCGGTGGTTCTACGTTGTGCTGTAGAGATAAGCGGAAGAAGTAATCTACAAAGTTCGCAATCATTCAGAAACTAAGGGCCTCTAAAAATAAATAAAAACTTTTTTAGGCCCGTTGAGCACTTTTTGGGTGAACAAAAATCATGGAATCGCGTCATCGTCACGCTTGAAGAAATGTTTTTAGCGCCATCTACCGTCTACCGTTGGAACTACGTTGAGGTTACGCATTGTTGCTTAGTTTTCACTTCTATCGGCAGTCCCCAAAGACTGCCCCGTTTTTTATGAATGTAACATGTGAATTGCACCTAACCCCGTAGAAGATGGCGAGACGAGCTGGATAAAACAAACGACCAGTGGTCCACATTGGCACTGGATCGCAAGCACTGGAAGTCATGGCCTTTGCCCAGCAGTGGGATGATACAGGCTAACAATAACAGCAAAATGTCATCTGCCTAGCCTTTTCCCAACCATGTTGGGGTCGGCTTCCAGTCTCACCGGATGCAGCTGAATACCAGTATTTTACATGGAGCGACTGCCTATCTGACCTCCACAACCCAGTAACTGGGTAATACGATAGCCCTTGGCAAGACTGGTTGTCAGACTTTCGGGTTTCTGACGACCCGTAACGACTGTCAAAGATCCACAAATGACAGCCGGGACCAACGTTTAACGTGCTTTCCGAGGCACGGAGGAGTCTTGATATGTAAAGATGGTCACCCATCCACGAACCAACCCCGGCAAGCGTGCTTAACCTGATGAATTAACCCATGCGGCTGTTATTACTTAGCCACGAGCTCCTCTAACAGTAAAATGTAAATTCCCATAAATAAATAAATAAGTTATGGTACTCGGAAGTGTTGAAACACGTATTTAAGCTAGAATTTCAATTGTGACTTTTTTTGAATATATTATTTTGATACTTTTTCAGTTTTCAATACTCACTTTCAAGTTTTTCAATCTCATCTTCTAACATGATCTGTGTCTCTGTGAGCCGCACGTCCATTTCGTATTTTTTCCAAGTGTCGTTCAAAAACTTGGCTAAATTATCTTCTATGAATCTGTGGGGAAAAAAATACATAGAATAAAAAAAGTTTGTTTGCATACAATGTAGGCTTAATTAGTTAAGTAAGTAATTATGGGCCTATACTACCCCTGCTCAATTTTACTTTTTATCTCGCTCGCACCATACTACTCGCGACCTGAGTGAGAGCGAGACGGAATTGGGTGCTGGCGGCTCCAAGCCTCGAATAGTTTAGGTAATTGCTTTTAACGGTAATAAAAAAAATACAAAAATATGACCTGCTTCATAGTTAGGTCATTTATTATGCATAGTGTCATGATTAAAAAAAGTTTGTTTGCATACAATGTAGGCTTAATTAGTTAAGTAAGTAATTATGGGCCTATACTACCCCTGCTCAAATTTACTTTTTACCTCGCTCGCACCATACTAATCGCGACCTGAGTGAGAGCGAGACGGGTGGGGTGCTGACGGCTCCAAGCCTCGAATAGTTTAGGTAATTGCTTTCTACGGTGAAAATAATGGTCATAAAAATAAATATGACCTGCTTTATAGATAGTTCAGTTATTATCTAATTTGGAGAACTTTTTGAATACCAGCGGTTTATAGTTCGGTTTAGAGGTAACTTTTGTATTTTTTTTGTATCGAGAATATTTTATGTAATCGTGTTTACGTACTACCTAGACCTAGCATCAATCCTCAACTTTAATATATAGTTTTTTCAAAATTAATGCTGCATTATTTTCGGCATAACGGAGGATCATGCTAAGCAATTTGAGGTTGGGTGCCTACCCAACCTTAAGTGTGAAACCTATATCCAATTACTTTACTCTTGTTTAAGTCGGTATTTCCTTATTTTTTCTATTTCTTTTTTATCTATCTATCTATATATATATATATAAAAATCAATTGCTGTTCGTTAGCCTCGCTAAAACTCGAGAACGGCTGGACGGATCTGGATAATTCTTTTTTTGTTGTGTCCGTTATTCTCAGGGGAAGGTTTGTACGTAAGGTAGGTGTAGGTAGGGTAGGTAGGGTGGGTAGGTAGGTAGGTAGGTAGGTAGGTAGGTATGTATGTAGGTATGTAGTTATGTATGTATGTATGTAGTTATGTATGTATATATGTAGTTATGTATGTATGTACCGTCACCGTGCAGTGAAAACCTCGTAGTGAAAAACACCATTGTTTTTGTTTTTATTTACTTGATGGGTACAAAACCTCGTAATGTATATTTAGAACACAGGTGCACAGCTCTAAGATAATTCTATGATGATTCTCGGGAAATGTCATGGCGGCCATTTTGTTCAGATAGTTTTTATCTTACCCCGTAAAATAACTTTTATTGCAATCATGAGGTTTTCACTGCACGGCGACGGTATGTAGGTATGCAGTTATGTATGTATGTAGGTAGATATGTAGGTAGGGTAGATAGGTAGGTAGGGTAGATAGGTAGGGTAGGGTAGGGTACTTAGTGCTACCCGTACGAAGCCGGGGCGGGCAGCTAGTTAATACTAAAATAAAGTTCATAAAACAAACGACTTACTTCGCCCCCTTCTCTCCGATACTCTCCTTGGGTTCTTCAGGACTCATTTCTTCATCTTCAGACTCCGAGTCAGATATCTCAACCAGGTCTTGTGATAATTTCCCCATGTCCAGGTCTAGGAGAGGAGTTAGTTCTTTTATGCCTTGAATTAGATTCTGTTGGAGAAAACGCAGTTTTAGTAAAATATTCCATTATTATTTCTACCGCAAAGTTGCTGTGGTGGCGGTATCTACATCGCCACATGCGAACTACGCGTCAAAGACCTGACGTCACACAAAATTCTGCATCGCGCTATTAGAGTTTACCGCGCGATCAACATCAACATATATACAAAACTCCAATATCAATCGTTGGGCAGTAGTTGCCCGCCAGACACAACACCCGTCTGGTAGGAGGATCCTCCGTTTTCTGTAGAGGATGAGTGAACTTTACACCCTGTTCCTCATATCCCTAAACTGTGTTCCGGTTTGAAGGCTACCGGTAGAATTAGGCTAGGAATTACACAAAGCTCACAAATCTTCGATACCCGACTATTTTGGTCTCGAAGCGACTACACCAACACAAATTCATAGAGGTTCGTACACTCGTCGCTACAAACGTCACTGCGATTTTCAAGATGGCGGAGCATTTTTAACCGACTTCAAAAAGGAAGAGGTTCTCAATTCATCTGTTTTTTTTTTGAGTTACCTACTCTGTCTCTGTTATTTACATAGCAGGTAGTGGTATTCGAATTTGGGATTAGGTACCACAACTAAAAACTTTTACGAATTTTATACAACAAAAAAGATACCGACTTCCAAAAAAACACTACAAAGTGAAAAATAACTTTAATTTCGGGAGTCGTATCTTTGGTTTTCAATTTTCGTTTTTTGCCGGCGACTCCCGAAATTAAAGTTATTTTTCACATTGTAGTGCTTTTTTGGAAGTCGGTTTTTTTGTGGTCTTCTGGTGTTCTTTTTATTTCGAAAATATATCTTGTGTAATTTAAAAGTTACTGCAATTTTAGAAGCGTGGTACTAAGTTTTAAAGGCCAGTGTACCTTAGTCCTTGCAGTGACCACATCGGCGCATGGCTGGCACACCACCGAGCGCCTCTTCCTGCCCGCGTCGTAGTACGCGATCACTGACGCCTCCGCCACCTTGTAAGACACTTTGTTGTCGCTTGTGCAACAATAGTTGATACATTTGGATGTTTCTCGAGCTTTATCTAGTTCCAAGGCTGTCATTTTGTCAGGGGAAGTTGGAGTTGTTTTTTCTGTAAAAATAAAATACATAAAACTAAAACCCAACTACCACAAAAAAGTTATTTAAAAAGGTATAAACTAGACATCACAGATAGTCAAATAAAAAATCCGGAGTCGCACTTTTCGATTTATGGCAAAAACGAGGGTTACCTTTAGCTGCACTTTCATCTTCGTCAGAATCCAGACTGAATATTTCTAGGCTCAGTTTCGGTTTCGTCTGTGTCTGATTCTGTTCATTAATCTGAAAGCAAAATAACACATTAACAAAACAATAAATAAACGCGCCGCGCCGCCTGCGCGCGCGCCTCTACGCGGTGACGCGCTGGTCACGCGGCCTGCGCGTGCGCACCACAAGGTGTTGCCCTAGGTCATTATTTCAAGGGCACTGTCGAGACATAATACTGTTACTTTAATATACTGTGCCCATATTTATTCTACTTACCTTAGTTTCAGGAATAATCAATGGTTCGGTGTTACTAGCAGTTTTGATTGTAACTTCACTGGTATTCAATCTGGCCTGAAAAAATAAAAAGTATAAATAAATTTTTTTTATTCCATTTTCTCAACCACTTTATCGCCATGTAGTTAAGTTGAGTTTAAATTTACCATTTATCTACACTAATATTTAAAAAATAAAAGATTTGTATTTTTGTCTATGAATTATTGTCTAAATTTTATTTTAATGTGCCAAGTAAATCATTTCGGTTTTATCCACCCATACGTGTACCTCATACATCTTCGAATTATAGGCTTCTGCCTATAATTCGAAGATGATTAAATTTCTGCTTGCACGCACAATATAACTGTTCTCAGTTATATTGTGCGTGCAAGCAGAAATTTTAATGATATATGCAAGGAATTTGATTTTGATCCATTCACAATTAGTGTGAATTCGGCCAGAAGGTGCTTAAGCCTGAAATTTTTCAAGTAGCAGTAGATTATATGTATGCTTTTGTTTCTATTATATTCTGTATTATTTTAGTTATAATTTCAAGCCAACCATGTTTAGTGCTTTTAGCTACACTTTAATTAAAGCGGTGTGTTTTTTGTTTCTGTGCTCACACCACAATTTTTTATCTTATTTTCTATACGTGAGGATTTGTAATTGGCTCTCTGGTGACTACTGTTCCCTTTCTTGTTTGTTTTTATTAGCTGTAAGTCCTCCATGTTCTAAATAAATAAATATTTTTTTTTTGTAATTAATAAACTCAATATCTAATGGACCGATTTTAAAAATTCTTTCACCAATAGAATGCTATCCCAGAGTAACATAAGTTACCTTAACGACTAAAATTTAATTTAATTTAATTATTTGAGTAGGTAGTTACATAAAAACAGGACAAACTAATTAATAATTAACTAAATTAACTTATTAAACTAGACTTACTAAATTAACTAAAAAACTAAAACTAAAAGGACTAACTAACTATACCAATAAGTAAATATAAAAACAGAGGGACCCTTAGGCGTCGAAGTATTCGTCCGCATCGCTGTCATCCGGAAACGTGCCCAGAAGACTGGCAGCATTGCCACGTTGAATGGCAATGCTAATTCTTTGGCCAAAGAACAAGCCAGCCCTCTGGTCACGTGAAGTGTCGACCAGTCGGCGAGAAATTTCCTTAAACAGGAGACGCGCACTCGGGCCCCATGACCCGAGCGTTTCGACCCCAAACGGCTCAAAACTGTAGTTGCCCATAAGGTTACAGTATTTGCACCGCTTGAGGGTCTTAGCAGCCGCAGCAGCGGCGCCAGCACAGCCTGCCGTGCTAGGAACATGGGATGGTGCAAGGGTGTCGACACAGGTTGCGTCCCACACCAGAGGCCTACCCATCTTCCAAGGCAACAACGTCATGCCATCTGGTCTCTTCCCATCGTCACGTACCAAGCCGTTTGGTTCTAATACCGCTGGTACGCCGGCGGTGACGAGGGCTCGACGGATAATATCGTTGATGCTAGTTACCTTAACTAATATTATAAATGCGAAAGTAAGTTTGTTTATTTGTTTGTTACGCTTTCACGCTAAAACGGCTGAACGGATTCAGATGAAATTTGGCACATGGGTAGACCATGACCTGGAATAGGATATAGGATACTTTTTATTCCAATATTCCCATGGGATTATGACTGACACGTGTGAAACCGCGGGGCGCAGCTAGCAAATTTATTAAAATATCTCGCGGGTGAAGCTGCTTGCGGAAGCAAGTTTATAATAAAACAGGTCCTAAATAAAGTTTTAGTAGTGTGGCGGTACCTACATCGCCTCATTCGAACTACGCATCAAAAACCTGACATCACACAAAAATCCTGACGTCACAAAAATCCTGCATCGCGCAATTAGAGTTTACCGTGCAGTGAACATATATACAAAAATCCAATATCAATCATTGGGCAGTTGCCCGCCAGACACAACACCCGTCTGGTAGGAGGATCCTCCCTTTTCTATGGTGGATGAGTGAACTTTACACCCTGTTCCTCATACCCCTAAAGCAGCAATGGAATTTGAACTTTTTGATTTACGACATTGAGTTTATTATTCCAAAACATGAAATTCTGTATTGAAGTTTTGGTATACTTACAGGTTTATGCGGCGGCGGCTTTGGAACGCCACTGATAACAACCTGGGAGAGGTTATCTTTAGTCGTTATCTCTGACGTATTTCCGCCGGATGTACACATTATGTCTATGCCCGTTGGTATGTTAACATTGGTAACAGCTGATTCCGGGGAAGGAGATTTATCGTCCTGTGTTGTCTCTGGTTGTTTTTGTACTTCTTGTATGTCTGTGGGTAATTTGAATATGACAGAATCTACCACATAGGCAAATTTTATTTAAAAACTATTGACTCGCTCCTGCTTCGAACGGTTTTTTGTACTTGACAAAATATCGAGATTTCTTAGTTACATGTAACTTTAATATTAACGTATTATACACATAAACCTCCCCGAAAAAATCTCTAAACGATGGTGAAAACCTCATCAAAATTTGTTGCATGGTTTAGAAGAACAACGCTGACATACATACAGACAAACACAGCGACTTTAATCCTAACTAATATTATAAATGCGAAAGTGAGTTTGTTTGTTACGCTTTCACGCTAAAACGGCTGAACGGATTTGGATGAAATTTGGCACATGGGTAGACCATTACCTGGAGAAGGACATAGGCTACAGCTAGTTTTATATATTTTACCCTCGGGAAACACATTCAACCGTTGGTCCCGGCTGTGATTCGTTCTTCGTCGTTACGGTAGACAGAAGTCAGTCCACAAGTCTTACCAAGGGGTATTGCATTATCCAGTAACTGGTTTGTCTTTTTATAGCGATATTCCCACGGGATCGAGACTTACGCGAGTGAAACCACGGCAGGCTGGCCCGCCGGATATCAGGAAATCAAAATTGTGGCCCATCTTCAAAATTGGCTGAGCATCCTTGTTTAGTCTGTCTTATGTAATTTTGACGTTCATAAAGTGCCGAGTACCAGCATAAGAACAAACGATTTTATATTTGACTAGCTTCCGCTAGCGGCTTTGCCGAGTGGTAAGTCGATAAATATTAGCCTATGTCCTTTCTCAGGCTCTAGACTATATGTGTACCAAATTTAATTTAAATCGGTTCAGAAGTTTTGGCTTGAAAGCGCGACAGACAGACAGACCGACAGACAGACAGATACTTTCGCAATTATAATATTAAGTAAGGAAACTTAAGGATTTGTCAGTGACTCATACATTTCTTCATTTTCATCCGAAAGACGTCCACTGCCGGACATAGGCCTCCCCCAAGCACCGCCACTTCGATCGGTTCTGTGCTTCTCGCATCCAGCGGATTCCTGCGGCCTTCACAAGGTCTTCGCTCCAATTGTGGGAGGCGTTCCAACACTACGTATTCCGGTGCGCGCTGTCAGTGACTATACGACTTCAAAAACTCATTACAACTAGACTAGAATCAATTCTATTTCTTTGTTTTTCATTGACGTTCAAAAGTGCCTTTTATGTGCCTATTTGAAATAAATTATTTGACTTTGACTTCATATCTTACCATCTTCAGAAGAACTGCTCTCCTCCAAATCCACAATGTTAACAACCGAGCTAGCTTCTTGCGTGGTGATAGCCAAATTCTTCATCTTGCTCGGTGATTTCTTACTGGGAGACGACTGGCTCGACTTACCCGGTGATTGCTTGGGCGATTTTGATGGTGATGACTTTTGTGTTTCTGAGATAGGAAATAAATTGATTTACAATTAAAAAGAGTGCATAATTCATAATCAGCCTATAACGTTCCCACTGCTGGGACACAGGCCTCCTCTCTGTGAGAGGGAGTGGGCCGTAATCCACCACGCGGGCCCAGTTCGGGTTGGTAGATGTCACATGTCTTCGATTTTTTGGTTTGAGGACATGCCGGTTTCCACACGATATTTTCCTTCATCGTTTTGAGAGCTAAAAGAGTGTATTGCTATGAAAATGACGGAGTGAGACACGAGATATAAATATAACGATTTTTATAATTTTGTACGTTTTTATCTTTTATAATTTCTAACGCATCACGATAATACAGCTAGGGAATTTACTGGAACTATACATAACGTTATTTTATAACGTTTCAAGTCCCTGATTTTAAATTGCCGGCCACGATAACCTTATCACGTGCACTTATTTTCATACATTTTATGGACGTATTGTCATGTTAGAAATTATAAAAGCTCTTAAATTTACGTTAGTAAAACCATAGAACTACTAAAACTGCCCTTACTGGTACAGTATTTTTTATCTCACGAATCGACGCGCGCTTTACTTGTGGTTACCACGTAACAAAAAAACCTTCTACAAAAAAAAAAAATGTTAATGTATTTTTTTTTTTTTTGCACGCTATTCTATTGCGGGTTACAGGAACGCTTTTCCTTAGGTAAAATACTGTTTATCTTGACCTACCTTCACTCTCTTTGCTTGATTCAGCCGCAGTCGGTTGAACTTTAGTAGGTTCAATATCAACTTCGTTGTCAGACGTATCTGACAGTTTCACCGTCTCTATGTCCATCTGATCGGCGGTTTCTTGTTGGTTCTGTGAAGAATTATCATAATACAGTCCCAGAGTTCTAAATCGAGCCACTGTGCATATTTACATGAAGGTATAAAGGTCTACTTAAACATCAAAATAATTTATGAAGAAAAAAAGATTTTATTTATTTATGTTCACACATAATACGGCTTCCATGCAATTATACGCAAAAAAACGGCGTCGCTGTTGAGAAGAGTGAGGGACTGTCGGAACAGCATCCTAAAAACTGTAGCCGAGAGCCAGCAGTTTGTGCGGAGGTTGATTTATACTAACACTAGGCAATAAGTTATTTTTTTGTTTGTTACTAACTATATATGGACATTTGTGTCCGAAATAAAAAGATTTACTTTCATAATATTATACAGACAAGGAAAAAAGAACAGATAAAACGTACAAAGGTGATGCTTATTTCTAAAGAAATCTCTAATCTATTTTATGTAGTTATGAAGCCGACATAC